>OX463842.1:44509553-44903007 GCA_949825065.1 Odontocerum albicorne
AATATATATATATATTATATATATATATATATATATATATATATATATATATATATATATATATATATATATATATATATATATATATATATATATATATATATATATATATATATATATATATATATATATATATATATATATATATATATATATATATATATATATATATATATATATATATATATATATATATATATATATATATATATATATATATATATATATATATATATATATATATATATATATATATATATATATATATATATATATATATATATATATATATATATATATATATATATATATATATATATATATATATATATATATATATATATATATATATATATATATATATATATATATATATATATATATATATATATATATATATATATTATCTTCCCTTAAATTAATCTTGTTATAGTTGTACTATATATAAACATTTTACCATATGAGTGGCACTGTGGATGTGTGTGTATTCTCAGCAATGTTTCGTTATTCTAGAAGAATTCGTATAGATATTTTTCCAGTCTTAAAAATAATAAAAACAATGGCCACTTTGTGTAACAAGAGATTCGCGTGCGACTAAATAATTTAAGAAAAAAAAAACAATGTTTTTTTTTAAGTAATATAAAACTCACTTGAACAATTTCTATTGATTTGATAAAAATTTATTCACAATCACAACCTTGTGAGAATTTAAAAAATTCAAAAAAAATTGGCAACAAAATTTTACAAAGTTGGTAACGTGATTTTGTACAGAGGAAACTTGACGATTTTAATGGAATATGATGTGCCTACTTCTATAAAAACTTTGCCATTACCTTATACCTAACCGTTGACGAGCAGTAAGGTAGCACCCACGCCAGAATATTATATACACACCCACGTGAGGTTAAATCCAGGGCCAGCAATATAATATTTCAGTTTTTAGGTAAAATAAAAAAATTGTATTTAATTGTTGAGGTATAAATTTTGTAGAAATTTATTTTAAATAATAATATTTATTTTAGTTTATTCAATAAGTTATTTTCATTACGTATAGGTTTTTTGCTGTCCATTATTTTATTTTTGTGTTTTAAAGAATATATATGACCAAAGTCATAGATATCGTCATACTGTCGAACACTAGGCGGAAAAAAAGTGCATGTGTCGTTCGAGGGGCGTAGTACAGCGCGGAGTTTGAATCAACGAGCTCAAAAAGTCCAGTGCACTACCGCGAGGCCATGCACCTCATCTTAATTATATGATTATTTTTTTGTATGGTGCTGAAATATGAACTATAAAAACCCTAGAAAGTGTAAAAAAAGTACCACCAGAACATCTCTTCCATATTCCATACTCTAAGAGGTAAATGTGAGACATTTCCAGACGTGAGTCAAATAGCCTGATGAAATTGATGGTTATACAAAGTGTATCCGTGCAGTGCTACTACCCCTCGAGTGACGCAGGCATTAGTATTTGGGCATATAAGGATACTTTTTTTCTTTCATGAAAAGAGAAAAAAAAAGAAACAAAAACATACCGATGTGCTCTACCATCTCACTTCGGTGTCATTAAAACATTACTGCGTTTTGGCCGGTGAGTTAACAACGGTTTATTCACTTAAAAAGAAAATATTTTTGATCATCTGTCTGAAAAGTACAGTTCAAGTCTTTGACTATGTGATTTAGGGAGGGGATTACTGCTTAGAAAAACTTCTCAGACTGAACATCGATGAAAAAAGAAGGATGGGGAGGTAGGATCATTCAGGTTGTATATCACTCAGGTCAACCGAGTTTACGAACAACTGGAAAAAAGCCATGAACGGAATTCCTGCAGTTCATGGCGGTTGTAATCCTAAGTGATGAAGCAACGACTCAGACATTTTTATTACAATATTTAAAAACAATTTTTTTTAATGTTTTGTATGTTACTTTGTTTGACATGTTTCTTTGACGCGCATCCGTTTAAATCAAGAGTACGTCTACTTGATTTATTTTTAAATACCTTTTGATGATCAACTCGAACAATAATCTTATTATTGTTATTTGAATAAAATTATAATGTGGCATAGTTTAAATTAAATTATAAAAAAACCTCATTTTTCCAAGGTTGTTGTATTGTTTACACTTTTGTTGTACACAATACAACCTAGTGGACTTATTGCAATGTAGCAATATCTTTCAACCAACCAAAAATATGTTAAAAGACGCATTCATTGAGACGACCGCCGTGGCCTAATTGGTAAGACAAGCGTCTTACCAATTAGGCCACGTAGGTCGTCTGATGATTGAAATATTACAAATACATACTCGCACATGCCATCACGTAATTTCCCAACTGCGTTAGATAGAGAGGACAGAGCTTCACATTTTCCTACTACGACGCATGCTTCGCCCCTTTCACAAACTTAAACCATCTCACACAGCTTAACGATTTCTCTCACTTCCTTCTTTTAAATTACCATTTACTTTATCCAACCATACTTTCCTTGGGTTTCATCTACCACGAAAATGAAGTAGATGAAGACCAAGGAAATTTACAGCATATTTAAAAAAAAAAAAAAATAATATAATTTGTCTCTTAGAGATTCAAAAGTGTATAATTTGATACATTACTATTTGTTTGATTTTCTAAAACCAGCCCTGAGAACGCTGAAACTTTTTAAATATACATAGTACGTCGTAAGTCTACTCAAAATATCCCTTCCCCAATTGAATGCTCAGAGGAACTGTTTAAATTATAAATTACATTTGTGAGCCCTGTGCCCATATCGTGTGTAGTCTACTGTGAATGTCTGAAAATATAACTAACCCAAGTATTTACCCGTCAACATGTAGCGAAAGACGAGATACGTTAACCGAAGATCAACGTAAGTAGTCCAACATATAGTAGTTTGAAATAATTTGATGTTAATATTAGTTTTTACCTATATTATATAACTAGTATTAAAGCTTATTTTTATTCTTAACAAAATGAACAAAAAAATTTTGAAGCTCATTTTTACTAGGCTATCCGACAATTACTCGCTGGTTCAATATTGCAATGTTATTTTTATTGAATTCAAGTGGTATTTGCTTTTATGCTGTTTTTTTTGCAGTGCATGGAGTGTATGGACTGTATTTTTACTGAATAAATGGCTCATCCAACAACTAAAAAAGCAATGTTGTTCATGTGAATACGTATTGAAGAATGAGTCTTTTTTTTTAAAAAAGGCAATCCATCCAAAGCAGGATGGTTTGTGCCACCAAATTTAAGTAATTATGCAATTATATCGGTCAATATAATAAAACATTTAAAAAAAAATTTTAGTCATAATTTTTATCAACAACGTTTTGATTTATTGGGTTCATAAGTGACAAGACTTACCAGTTTCAAAGGTTTATGTGGGCTCTTGAGTGTGGGTTTTTTTTTGTTGTTTTATATTTTTATTTTTGTTTTTATTTTTATGATTGTGTGCGGTATATTATGGGATGAACGTTTTTGGTCTTTCTGGAGTGATGATGTGTAAGCAGTTTGATTTTGCATGATGTTTCCAGTTGTAATTCAGTGTAACTGTTTGTCAGATTGATGAGAATGTGCAACGGGGTTTTTATTTTGTGTGATCGAAAATCGGAAAGAATTATTGATTTATTTTTTCATGCTTAATATCCTCAGAAAGATACAGGCAAAAGTTAGGCCTAGTTTACTGAGGACACGACAAATGAAAGGCAACAAACCAATAAAATTGTATGTCCAAATTAAATTACCGGTTGTTTTTTTGCAAAATAAAATAATAAAATATGTGTAAAAGTTAGAGTAAAGTTACTTATGTTGGAATGGACTCAGTCATTCTTTAATTATTTAAAACTTTTATATGTTGTGCAGATCTCTTCCTACCTATCATACTTATTAACATGGTTTTGAGTGAAAGGTAATGACTTACTTTATTGATGTAGAACAAAAACGATGCATAATAGTATTATAATAATAATTAGAAAATATTTATATAGTGCCGTTTAGAAGGCAAATTCTTCTAGAGGGCGATCTTACTCGGAACGCTAACTCATTATTATTGACGGATTAAAAATAATACGAAACAAATACATTCTTCTTTGCAGGGCTTCGTAGTCGAGGATCCCCTCGCCACTCCTACGTCAATTTTGAACCGTTTTTCTTCGTCGATCATGCGATCTTCTGTGATAAAACAGCCTGATCCTAGATGCGCACTTCCTTCCGTAAATGTTACAGACATGTGGACCCTGCTGAACCGACTAACGGCTTCCAGCCTGCCAGGCCTACCCTCCCCTGCCGACAGTATCATCGCTGCGAGGCTTTTGTGTTTGGGTTTGATCACTCTGTTGGAAAGCAAAGCCATGCCATGGAGTTTGTTTTAAGTGAGTGAGCCGTTGCACACTAGCAAACTCACCACCCACACCGCTGTACTAGATCCGATGGCACACCGAGGTGAGACGATTGGAGCACACCGGTATGCTGAATGCCATTATGGATAGGGATGGGGCAAAAATAAATTGAGTAAGTAGGAAACAAATACATACAAGAAGAGTGTAAGGATAGGAAGATAAAGGCTGCAGATATTGGATTAAATACTTTCCAGCATCTCTATACTCGTATATTGAGAAAAAAACATATTTGGTAAGAAAACCAAAAGAACAAAAAAAGGTAACATTAATAAAAAAAAGATTTATGGAAAACTAGGATTGACAAGCTTTGTCACTGAAAAGAGATGTCATATTTTATATTTCACTTTTTGAAGCACGTTAACGAAGGTGCCATTCTTATATTAGCTGATAGCTAGTTCCAGTGGCTAACACCATGGACAGTAAAGAAGAGTTTAACTGGAAAATCTAGAAGCCGTTTCTCCACAACATCAGAAAACAAATATCTTGACCTTTGTGATTGACTGAATACCGATATTTGATGGCACATGCTGACAAAGTGTGGTAAACAACAACAGGAAATGGTGACGTTGCAGAGAGGAGAATTCATTCATTGTACGTCGTGGGTATGGGCTCAAGGTGACTGGAATAAAAAATCAAATTGGTAATGGATATGAATTATTCCTTAATTTCTATTATAGTATTTAAAGTAACTTTTGAACTTTCTCAGTATTTTTATATAGTAAAACGAAAAGCATGTCCTTTCGAATGAATTATTAACGATACGTGCCGACCTTTAATCATTTACTTCATATTATTGAGATTGTATATCATAAACTACCCTAATTGAAAACATTTGCGGGGGTTATTTTTACACTTTGTATTTACATTGTCTGACCGTTTGTACTCGATCCTCACCCTCAAGTTTTCGCTTAACCCTCCAAGGGATAAAAGGCTTTTCATACGAACAACGTGGGTCATTAAAAATATCAAGCCAGAGGGCTATTGGAATATTTTCGTAATATTTTTTTCCCCGTCTTTCGTTTCTCTCTTTAGAATTGTCGATTTTGATTTAATGGGTCTCGTTCTGGTAAAGGAAATGTTTAACTGCCGTACTTATTTCAAAGGTATAATATCTTATTTCAGAATGAAGTATCCAAAAGAAAAAATGTAAAATTAAAATCGGTCCCTTTGATTTAAATATAATATTGAGTATGGATTCGTTAGGTTGTCCTTTTGAACTTTACTTGATTTTAAATAACATGTTATAATTATCCAATTTATTTTTCGAGTGCATTGAACTTGGTGCTGAATGAGGTAGTTAACCTTTTCAATTCAAATTCAAGGTAAAATTTTTAAATTTGACCAAAATTTTAGATTTATATAAAGAGGGGGAAACTTTTATGGTATTGCTTTGAAGTATTCAAATAATTTTTTTGCCTTTTACTTAAAAAGTGAACTAAAGGAAATCACATAATACGTTACTATTGAAAGAATTTATTTATTAGAAAGAAATTTGTCTGTTTTTTGTTGAATATCATTATTTTAGTACATCATTACTTTGACTCTAAAATCATACCTATTATAAGATTAAACACTGACAAATTATAAATAAACTATAAAAAAATAAGTTGATTATAAGTATGGGAAGGTGGATTTGACAGTTTTAAGATTCGGTATTTTTACTCATCTGCATATGTATATAAAAATATATTTTGTAAGATAACCGCATAAAGCTTACCGAAAGAAAACGAAGAATAAAGAAATTTTGTAGTTCTTCCAATATGTTTAATGAGCCTTACTTTGAAACACCAAAATGACAATATACGAGGACGCCGAATCGCAGAAAAAACGGCCCCATTTGGCGAAGAAAAAAGTGCTATTCCATCATTAGAACGCACCGGCTCACACCTCCGCCGTCGCCACGGCCAAATTGGTAGAATTAGGCTACGAACTGCTACCCCATCCACCGTATTCTCCGGATTTGGCCCCGTGCGACTTCTTTTTGTTTCCAAATTTGAAAACGTCACTCGCCGGGCAGAAATTTGAGTCAAATGAGGAGGTTATCACCGCCACGTAGGCCTACTTTGCAGACCTCCAGAAAACGTATTTTTCAGACGGGTTAAAGAAGTTGGAGCATCGCTGGGTCAAGTGTATCGAACTCAAAGGAGATTATGTTGAGAAATAAATCGCCACTTTTCCAAAATTTTTGTTACTCTTTTGTAGGCTAAGTACTTATCGGACCGTCCTCATAAAACTCGATCATCTTACCCGTAGTAAAACAAGAGTCCGAAATACGAAACACTAAAAGTTCAACAAAAGTTACTGAACTACAAGAATCGACTACTACGAAAGATAATTAGCCAAATCTAGGCAACAAAAGAGTGGAAATGGAGATCTAATCAATACATGAAACTAAATTAAGACAACTATTGATTCCAAGCAGCATATGGTTGGCGTATATAAACTATGAAAGCCGATCTTAGTTGACACGGTTAATAAACATCATTATGGAAGTCTAAAAACAGAAAAATATCACTTGGCGTCGGCCACACAGGTAGGAGTCTCACTTGGTGCTTAGAGCTACGCTGCGAGCTACATGACATATCCTAGCAAACAACGTACCGCATACTATCGCAATGACCACATTACACGCTTCGCGCCACGCTACGTGACGATTAGTCACCTAGTGAGTCTCTTAGCGAAAAGACGTGTTGGTTAATTATATTGTGTCACCAAGTGATTTTACAAGATGGAGGAAGTTTTAATAACAGTTGTGTATAAAAGGGAGCCTTTGTGGAACCCATCGAGCAAATTATACAAAAATGTACCTGTAATAAAATCACTTTGTAACAAATTTGCACAGGAAGAAAAATAAAGATGGTAAGTTGTAATGAAATTAGTTAGTTTTGAGAGTGGCATCGTTTGTTGACTCAACTGCTCCCAAATGCCAAATGCATTTGTGCGAAGCACTTTGGTGTGGCCAAGCATGAAGTCACTTAGTCTATTAGTCACGGAGCACCTAGCTTAGTACCTAGCAAAGCACTTTGGTGTGGCCTTAGCCTTAGAGTTACGTATTCTTATCATCCTTTAGACAAGGCCGTCAGAAAATGTGTTCTCTCATTAGAACCCCCCAATGCGGAATATTCGCAGGCAATGATTCGCATTAAAGGAATACAGCTGGAAGAACGGATTAAGACTGTAACAAATCCCACCTATTCAATCGTCTTAGAATCCATTATCATCGGAACCCGATATTTGATATGTCAAGATTATATGTTTGCTGAAGAGAAATAGTGTGCACACGTTAAATCAATATATCTACAGGCGTCTTCCATATTCATATACGGGGTGCAGATCAAGAGTTGAACCCCTAACCTATCTTAGATTGCACTGGATGGAATGACAATCATGTTCGATTGCAAAGGATTGCTAAAGTAAGTAAAATCCACACAGATGACTGAGACAAATTCGATTTTGAATATGATTTGGGGGTCAAACTTTCTTTGTCATTTCACCAGAGATATATTTTTAGATCGATTTTCATCAAGCTAAATAACGGTGTTATGAAACGATGATGTGCGTAGTGGGTAGAAGGGCACCGGTTTGAATCCCGCACTGTGTTACTCCTCTCGAATAATACATGATTTTTTCTGGTTAGTATCCAGATGAATATAGACCTGACTTCCGTAATGTCCATTATTAAAAAAAAAATTATTTGCTCTTTCTTGACAAAAAGCTTCGTTTTATAATTTATAATGCAAGTATTCTTTTAACTAATTAATTAAGTCAAATTCAAGTTAAGCATCAAGAATTTGACTCACAATTTTGTAGTATTTATAAATATGCATTGTAATTTGTTTTAATCAAACACTTTTGATTCCACTTTTTGTAGCGGTATAACCCTACCGGTTTCAAGGCTTTCACCTCATCTTTCCTATCTTGTGCTTCCCTGAAGATGAGGCAAAAGCCTTGAAACCGTTACAAAAAGTGGGTTTATACCGTTACAAAAAGTGGAATAAACAGTGTTTGAAAAAACAAATTACAATGTCTTTAAACCTCCACAACGTTAATGCCTTAACTATAAACAAAAGTTAATGTAAAGTGCATTATTTTTTATGCTGCTTTACAAATAATGAATTGAAAAGTCTATATTCAAAGAGCCAAATTATCTTAATGAAGGAACACAATAGTTTAATGTTTGCAAAAAAAATGCATGCATTTTTTTTACAAACATTCATAAAAACTATAAAAATAAATGCTTTGGTACTGTGGTAACAATTTTAAAAGGAATTAAAAGAAAATACGCACATTACAAAAATGATGGTGCAAAATTTTATCGAACATAAAATGATGCGATCAAAATCAATAATTTTTCTATTCAAACTAGAAAAACTGATGAGATAACGATACCAACATTTCGAAATTATTCTTTGGAATGCATTTAATCAACGTTTTATGGGTTGAAATATGAGAGGGTAAGTCTCACGTAGCAGTTCTCCCCAGAACCACGGAAACTAACTACAAAGTACTATAAATTACCACAACCTTGGGTCATAAGTTTCCCACCAAATAACGCGTCTACGCCTGAATAAAATGCTGTATCGGACATTTCCACCAAAATCTGGGGCAAAACTGAAGAGGGTTTATTTCCCAAGGATGTAAAGCCGGGGACTTGGGAATAAGGAAATGCATTTATTTATGTGGGACGTAAAGGACATGAATTTTTTAAAATTATTTATGGAATGTGATTCTCATTAAGATTAAAATTCTGTAGGAGAATGTATTTAAAATTTGAAATATTGCCCAAATTAAAAAGCTGTGCTTTCATTTAGTTTTGTATGCATTAGAGATAACATTTTTGGTCGCTAGAATAAGGAAAATGGAAATAAAAAACACTATATTTTCACAAAAGAAAAGTTATTTTCTTAGAAATTATGGTTTGTATTAAATATATTTTCTTATGGATGAAATTTTCTGTGTTTTTTTATCTCGATTGTTAAATTTTACAATTATGTTTTTTTGCAACAAAGTTTTTCTGCAATAAAAATATAATTGTTAATTTTTTTCAATTAACTTTTTAAAGAATTTGGGTAACCATTTTATTCCATGAATAAAGAGTTGATTTAGAAATGCACCATTCCTTTGACAACGTATGTGCACATTTCAATATGACCAAAACACTAAATGTCAGAGATTCTCTGCAATGGTTTATATTCCTTTTCTATGATTTTCAATGACAGATTTGACACATAATGTTTGTTTAACCGGTTTGTTTCCTAGCCCGGTAGCTGATTACACAGATTAGATATTCAATATGGGCATTGTATAGATTTTCATAAAAGATTAGCTACTTACAGGAGTAAAGTAAAGAAGTTGTACATTGATTTGCTTTGTTGTTTTGTTCGACTTGTAGTGTTTTTTTTTCCTTTTTGTATAACACTGCTTACACGTCAATGTTAAATGTTATGTATTGCTATTTATAATCTTTGTATCAAAATAGTCATTTGACCATTGAATTAAGCAAACAAATAACAAGAGTGTAGAGATTGGGTAGTCAATATGGGCATTGTTTAGATTCTAATATGTCTTTGGCTACTTATAGGAGAAATGTAAAAAACTTGTTCTTGTCGGGATCAATCGATTGACTTTCAAAGAAACTTGTAGAATACTGAATATGGTTCATGTCAATGTTAAATTCTTTGCCTTGTTACGTTTTTAAACAAAATATCAAAAGAGTAATTTGACCGTTAACATAAAATGAAATAAATATTTTTTTATTTAAATACTGAAATTTTTCTACAATTCGCTATGAAATTCGCTAATAATATATCTTCTAATCGTCGTTTCTAGAACGCTTATTCATCTTTACTTAAGTGCACCACGTAGAAACATGACTAATTATAGTATATTTAGACTGCTTCTTCTAATATGTATAGCAAACACTTGTAAACTGCCTTAATTCTCTTCGATGTCATCCCCTCGTCAATCAAACCATCCATCTATAGAACTTACGGTAAACACGAGAACCTTCACAAATTCACGGCTCTTGTTAAATTTTTGTTTTCACACTTAATCGTAGACGGAGTGACAAATATTTCAAACTTTTGTTGTTTTAACGATTCTGAACACCTTACTGCAAAGATTTTCGTTTGTAGCTTCGCCTTAACAGTGCAAACAAGAACATCTCAGTTTTCAGTAATAACAAGTATTATTTAAAAAAAAAATGCTTTAGTTTTATTTTATTCCAATGATCAAATAAACTTTTTTATACAAAACATTTGTTTGCCATCGCACGTGTTAGAAATACTATCGCAAGTAGGCAGACAACACTTGCACATTTGTATCAAGCATCATGAGACAAATTCTTAAACAAGACTGGGACCCTTTTCTTGTGCACTATTGGGAGTCGAACCTGAAATCTCCGGATAGTAGTCAAGTGTCTTATCAACTACTAAAGCTACGGAGGTCCTCTTTTAAAATTGTCAAAATTTCCAATAATAATTTTATTTCTACATGTTGGAATATTTCTATAGAAAAAAAATCCTCGTGATTAAAGATTTTTTTATTATGATAATTTAGTCGTCTCGGGTCCCATAAATTTCAATCTTTAGAACTCTTATTGTATGCGTCAAACATTTTATTTTGATAGCAAAAAAAATCACATAAAAATGATTATGGGAAAAAGTCAAAGAGGCGAAATATGTTTTATCACAATAAAAAATCTGGTGTTCTATAACTTTCACCTAACATTAAATAAATATGGTTTCATGACATTTAGTTAACGCTTATAAATAAAAAAAATGCTTGCAAAAATATGATGATGTATGATGTTTTAAGCAACAAAATCACGCAATATTCAGTTTAGTTTAAAAGCTATGAGATTCTTGTTCCAACCGTTGGGAAGATTAAGTAATATCAAACGTCAGCCTTTACAACGTAAAGCCAAAAGCTTTTCTTTTTAATACATGACAAGCTTTCTTTGCTTTTTGTACTTAAATATCACGAGAATGTCTTAAAAATATCATTTTATTTGCTTTTTGGTAACGATAAAAATGCGTAAAGGTTAAATTTACAGTTCAGTGTTTCTGTTATTTCTGAGAAGTATTTTAAAATGCAATGTCTTTACTCACACAATTATCAAATTCCTTCCGTTGATATATGGTCATATACGAGTATATTTAGAAGTTTAAGTGGATTTTGACCAAGTATTTGATTGTAATTTGTTTTCATCATATACTGTTTATTCCACTTTTTAATAAAAAGTGGAATAAACAGTGTTTGGTAAACACCAATTACAATGTCTTTAAACTTCCACAATGTTAACGCCTTAACTATAAATAATGTAGAAGTATTTGTTGTAGTTCTTTTATGATGAAGTTGTACATTTTTATTTCTTATGTTGGTGGTCTTTTTATTGGGTCTTTTGCTCCCGTACTTCCCTTTCCATAGTTTATCGAGGCTTGCCAGCATATTTTTTTCCATATATACGACCGTAATAACCCTTGACTGGCCTTTGAATTATAAATACAATACATTTAGATTATTTCATAGAAACTCTGTCCACGAGTACTTGAAGATATTTTTTATTCTGCCCACCCCATTGTCTTCCTGTACTTCGTCAAAGTCTTAAAGGGTTTTTTGTCTAGTTGGGGTGCAGCAAGCAAATATATAATATGTGAGACACGTCATCATAATATTATAATAAAATATGACTTACTTTTCATAATTTATTTTGCGTATTGAAAGTTAAACAAAAAATATATAATTAGAACGTAATGACAAAGACTCCGTAGCCATACAACTTATTTAGTATGAAATATTAAATTATACAAAGGGCCAAAAAAGCAGTACTTTCAGCAGTTGGATGTATTTGCTAATTATTATGACCCTGTTACCTGCAGCTTTTGAATATTAAAAGAAATTAAAAAATACTTTCAATTTGTAATATCTGTAAGAACCGTCAATGCGATGTGGATCGAACAAACATACTGAGCAATAAAGATCAGTCTTTTGGAGTTGCTCACTATAAAGGGTCTTTCAAATTGAGCGGTTTTTTAAATTCTTGGATAAAACACAGATGGCGTTGCAAACTTGTGACATTTAAGAAGTGTAATGCACGACATTTATAAAAATGGAGTCGTATACAATACAACAACGCGTTAAACTTGTTGAATTATTTTATGTATTGTAATCTCCGGAAACTGTGATGTTAATTGGCCAGCAAGATCATGTGATCTGACACCGTTGGACTATTTTCTCTGAGTTTACGTGAAAAACCAGACGTATAAAAATGACCCCCAATCAATTCCTGAGCTGAAGAACGAAATTATTCGAGTTATTCGTGAGTTATAACCGCAATTATGCAAAAATGTCATTGAAATTTTTGACAAAAGAGTGGACGTCTGTGCAGCTGAATGAGGTGAACATTTGGTGGATATTGTTTTTTTTGTGTTTAAATGTCATACATTATACTTCAATGACCAATACAAAAGTTTTTGAAATCCAAGAAAATTGTGTGTTTTATTCAAGAATTAAAATAATTATAATAAAAAAAAACATTCAATTTGAAAGACCCTTTAGATGCTAGACTTCCTATATAACATATGGTAGTGCATGCCGGCTGATGGCATAAAGGCATCTAAGAAATTCTTAATTCCAAATTATTCAACAGATGTTTTATTAATATCTGGACAGTCTTGAAGCAATCTTAAGTTTCTGCAAAAAAGGCTTCAGAATAATATATAATGTAAATAAAACTCATAGGTCCTCTTAAGAACGACTAACGTCATTAAATGGCAGCTTATAAATCAATTTATTTATTGAGTGAGTTCTGCACTTTTTTTTATAATGTGGGTTTTATTTTATATTTTTTTTTGGATAAACTAATCCAGATATATTTTTCTTGGTCCACCTCTATAACAAACAACATGCACGACGGATCCATATATTCTTTGAGCCAGTTTTTACTCCCTCTGAACAATTGTTATCTCTAAAGTGCGCTTCTCACACAATTAATCTAATCATCTTGCTTAATCAGAGTAGTGAACAATACATTATTGTGTGCTAACATTTTTATCTCTAAACGAGTATGGCCGTACGGCGTACGGCGAGTGAATTTATACCTCAAGAGAGTATGGACGTACACGGTACGTCCAATGTTTTTATTCCCGAATACATGAATTTATCCATAAAACAGACATGGCTCAAATGTTTTATATATTCAATTATTTTGTATATGACGGCCGCAATTACGTTTTTTATACTACTAACTAAATTTATTTTTTATTTTACTTACAAAATCTCACTCGCTTAGAGATAACTGTACTGTATATATTTAAATATTTATAAGCTTCTTTTTTATATTCTTGTTTATAATTTCATCACATATCTTTATTATCTCAGTTTTGAGTAAATATAAATTATTACTTTTTTTCAATATCTACACTTCAGAGTAATACTATCACAAAATAAAACCTCTAAGCACACATAACTTAAATTTAATTAAAAAGCTAAAAATTATGTCATTGACACACTTAAATCTTCAAAAAATGAGAAATAATTACTTGCTGATGAATTTATAAAGAAAAAAATATTAAATTAAATTAAAAAGGTTGTTTCAATTACAAGAAAAATTAAAATTAACTTTTTGTTTTGTTTCCTAAATTTGACGGGATCGACTTGGCTTTTTACCCTACAAAATCAATTGTGAATAATTATTGAAAACAGTTGTTCATCCTTATGGTATAAAAATGAGTCATACAAGAAATTCTCTATTTAGAGTTTAACACTTGCCTTACTGTGCTAAAGAATTCAGCCAGCCACGGTGCTGGACGCTAAGCGTCCAGTGAAAAATGTATGTTTTAAATTAAAATTATGCAAAATCTGCTAGGTTATCTTTTGTAATTAGCTATAAAAATAATTTTATTATGTATTAAAACTTCAAATAATCAAATAAAATATAAGTTCTGGTCATTCGCTATCCATCACAGGGTGGCAAGTGTTAATAAAATAAATAGAACATAACTATTTAAAAAAAATCACACATGACATCGAATAAATGAAAATATAATTTATAGAAAGATTTTTTTCAGCTGTGGATACCACGCGACTGTGGAACACGGAAGCTTACGTTACGGTTGTGAGTGATAGGAAACTAACATACAGTACCCGGCGGTAAGTAATGCACATCGGGCTTAAGAAAGAAACTGTCGGCCATAATCGGGTAACTTTGGCTTTGTAGAGCATCGTCTCTGTCATTCATACACGTGTTTGTCAGTCATTGTCAAGCGTTCTAGGGACAGAGACGACGCTTTACAAAGCCGAAGTTAGCCGATTATAATCGACAGTCTCTTTCTTAAGCCCGATGTGTATTACTTACCACCGGGTACTGTAGTTGAGGGTCCAATGTAGTGGAAAGTATTGTAGCATGCGGCGTGTATCTATATACATAACTAAGTGGATTACCAATAAGTGCTGAAGATGAGAGTTTCAACGTTCTCGAAACATCGATACTTTCAATCACAAAAACATAGTTTTAACTTCGAACGACGTTATAACATAAATCAAACCTTTTTTCATATCCCTCATCGGACAAATACACACCCAAGTGATAGACCGAAATGGAAAATCATCCCCTAACATTCAATAAGGAACCGATATTCTGATTTAAGTACCCCTTAAAACCTTTAAGGACGACTGAGGAAAGAAATTGGACAAAACTGAGTAATCCAGAAATCAAGGAGGCGGAACAGATTTTATTTCTGATTTACTTTAAACATTTTATTTTTACGATGTCGTTTGAAAAAATCTGGTCACATTATGGTAGAAATTTTGTCGATCTAAATGGGTTTTAAAAGGAAATGGGTTTATAAAATTTTACACGCATTAAGGATTTACAACATTTTACTAGTTTTATCCATTTGATTCTGGCTGGATTTATTTTCCATATGTTATATTCAAATGAACATGTTTTTTTAAACGTATATAATCACCCTGTTTCTTTTCTGTGTAGGCATAGAGAACAAAGCGTAATAATTTTCCACCACATCACACTTTCTTTGCCTTCTTAACTTCTACTTTCATTTGTTTTGTACGCTTCAACATATCAACACTGGCAATTTGGAAAAATTGAAGAGCGTGGCTGGGAGACAAAATTGTCTTCAGTTCCATTAATCGAACCTTCGCATTTGAATAGGCACGGAACTCACAGTTCATCATTACATGTGTGGACAATATTATCCGCACGTGAAGAGGTAACAACACTAGCCCGAGTCTGGCTCGCGAGCAGCACGTTAAAGCGCGTGATACTCGTAGTATTGTTACCAGACGGTTTTGTTTTGCCAAACATGGCCATTTTTTCTGATACCATCGGGAATCGAAGGCTACACTCTCGGGTGTAAGTCAAACGCTTTTCTTCCTTAGTCACGGAGGATATCGCTTCTTACATAATTTCAATGATTACTTTTATTCCAATGTTTCCTTTTTTTCTCGGTTTGCTATGCCTTCCACTTTATCATTTTTTCTTCATTCATTTGCGATTTTCATTAAGCCTTATTTGCTTATTACATTAGTCCTTCATTCTCATTCATCCCTATTTACTTTCTTTCGTTTTCTGTCGTAGATTTTTACCCTACGTTTTCGCCTAAGTTTACACATTTCAACAGCATTTAATTGCTTTTATTTATATTTTAACAAGTTCATGTTTTACTGACAATTTGAAAAATAAGTGAGGTAACAGTTGATGGTAAAATACGGATAAAGTGTAAAGGCACGGATGTGAATTAAAAGTTGAAGTGTGTAGTAAGATGAAGAAGAGTTCTCTGAAATGATTTGGGTGCGTAGAACGAATGAATGAAAAAAGACTTACAAAACAAATATTTTCATTTTGTTAAGTAAAACCTATCGGCCTAATTGCTCCGTGGTCGAGTTTTTTTATTTTCATTTTGTACCATCCACCAACATTGAAATCGAAGAAATGGATCTATTTCTCATTCAACGCGATCAAGAATAGGAGTATTTTTTCCAAGACCCCTAGTTTTTATGACATGAAAAGAACTCAAGAAGTTTCTTCTCAGCTAACGCCACCCTTAAGTGAGAAAATAATCACCGCGGCGCAAAAAGAGGGTCTGCTGTCACAGGTGGGCGAGCAGAAACAATTGAGCTGTTAGCTTATTGTAAGGCTTAATTCTTCTAACCTAACAGAAAGGCACCGCTAGGTCTGTATGTGACAATTTATCTGACTAGGTTACTTTTATTCATTATTTAGACTGGGGTATCATATTTTTGGTAACTATCAGAAATCGATAATACTCGTAATATAAAAGAAACATTTCTACAGTGGCGTCCCACGAATTGAATCCTCTTTTAATAAAATAAAACATTAACTATAACTATCTCGAACAAAGGTTCGATTTATTTGATACTCGAAACAAAACAAGTGAATAAAATAATGTATTTTCTTTGCATAAATCTACAATTCTCAATTAAATTGCCTTCAATAGCTTAGTTTTTACAAAAATAAAGTTCCTTCAGTGCATACTCGTCATTGGCCTTTTTTCTATGCTAACAAAGTATCTCTAATTTTACCAACAAAATTCCTCTATAAATGTGATGTTTCTTTTAGGGAATTCAATTTGCTGAGATGGCTGATATATTTTTCCAGTCTGTCAAGCTTTACGAGTAGGCTGATTGCGGAGTTGATGAAGTATTAAATTTTGTACTATACTATTCTTTTCGTATTAGTCTCTGATTGATATGATGAGTTATGGACACCTGACTGGGAACGGCCCAGTGTCGTGTGATCAGCTGGATGTATTTTTATTTTTTTATATTTTTGTAACCATTTTGACTCATGTACTTACTTACTGACATTTACAATTTCAAATGTTTTGTTGACTTTTCTTTTTATTTTGTTATTGTCGAATTATTATAAATTGTTATTTCTTTTTTTTTTTTTTAAACGATTTTGTAACGATTGTAAATAAAGAACGTACTTATATATTTTTTTAATAATTTTAAAGGTACAGTAATCAGTAAAAATTGTAATCAATTATCAATTATTCCACATATTTTCAGTAGAAAGAAGCAATTATCACTATATCATACGTACCAATCAGGTCCTGACCAGAGGATAAAGTCCCGAAGTTGGGACAATCTTGCATGTATTATAAATCCTGTGTATCACCCACATTCAGTGCAACTTATGTTCAAGAAACACCATTTTTGATCGGGTACTTCCTTAGATCGGGTACTTCCTTACATCTGAATACGTTAACCCTTCCTTCCCTGTGATGTGTAACTAGTACACATTGCTTATAAAAACTTTAATATTTCAATAAATATTATAAATACTGGGTTCAGATTTTAGGTATTCTTTCGTAATACATAAACGCATTGAATGAAAAAATAATATTAATAATAATTAGCACTTATCGGCCACATCAGAGATATTTTGTGAAAATCGGGAATAAATTCACCAGTACAATCAAACGTGTGCCAGTATGTGATGTAGGTATATTTATTCTAAAAACCACTATGGGTGAGGAAGTGACGCTATCCACATCTCACTCTCACTCTACTTCGGTATATGGGAACGCAAGAAGTAGAATCTCAGTTTGCTCGCTTCTCTCGCTTCAGTAGCTCGCGGGCATCCATTTTAGGTGGTCTCTTCGTCCATTTTGTGAACGTCGGCCGATGATTTTAGCAATTAAATTTAAATTATTATCACTTTTGAAGTCAAATTTTATTAATTGAAGTGATTGGCTATGAATATTCTTATTTTTCCGATTTTAAATCGTTCATTTTTACATGTGTATTGAAAACACAGCACTGGAACGGACGGATTTTTTTAGCACAGGAAGCGAAAGGTTAAGAAAAACGTGTTTGTTACGAAAACCACGGAAAATGTATCTTAACAAGGGAACGTGAGCTATTAAGAAACTTTTGTCAATCCTCCGATATGTGATAGTAACACATTCAGCTGTAGGTGGAGTTTAAGATATGTATGCAGTGTTCGTAGATAATCATAAATTTTTCCCTAAAAAGGGATGTTTTCAAGTGCTTCCTGAAATTTCACATATCACCTGTATCTTTAACACTTATATGCAGACCACTTATGCCTTGAGAACAACAAAAGCTTTCAAAAACGTCAAAAACCCTGTCATCATAATCGAACTCGAAAACCTCCGGTTGAAGTTTAAGGAATTTCACCACAAAGTCTCTAAAGATTTCCAGAAAATATAATATTAAATTGAAATATAATTTAAAAAATATTTTACTCAAACTCTTATATTTTTCTATAAATGATGCAAAAACATTAAAACTCTAATTATTTAGAACATAAAATTAAAAGTTATTTCCGTTGAGTAAAAATTTAATGATAAAAACTATGAATATTTATTTCTAATAAAAAATAGAAAAAAAATATTATTTACCTCTTTTTCGTGTTGAAAAATATCTTCTTTAAAAGATTTTTCGTTTAAATTTTCTCATCTAAATAATTAAGGTCGTTTTTCACTTGACCTTCATAATATAATTCTCCATTAAAAACACGCATATTAATGAAATTACGCAAAACGAATTCGCCTTTAAAGTAAAATTTATCTCAAATATAATGACACCAATTTGTCATGAATTGAATGTCAAAAACAGCCCCTAATTCACCTTTGATAGCATTTATAATTCAAGCTCACTCAAATCGATTTTGAAAACGCCACGTTTGAATATCCTTGAGAATATGTGGATTGGCAAAATGAAGGTCCCCAGGAAGGTAATATTCAAAATAGCCCCTCTCTCTTTCTCCATCCTTCCCCAAAGACAAATTTGGTGGTATTTTCTCCCTAAGGGACCTTTTAGTATCCTTGTTTCATATCTCAGGTGAAACAAATCAAATTATGCCATGAAACCTTTTCCGAGGTTTAATTAAACGTAATACGTTGGGTCAATGGAATTAGATGGGATGATTGTCGGGAAGTATCAAAGATTTTTAATCCTTGCTTTTGAAATTTAACACTTAAAATACATAACCAAGTTTCGCATTAAATAGTTTCAAGGACGTTAGATATTTTTATTCATTTATAATTTGGTTGAATTTGTAAATAAAATATCAATTATTCAGTCCAATCCATTTTCAGATACGAGGAGCAAGCAAACCTGACATTTAAAAAATCTATTTTAATTACTTTAATCTTAATATTTAACATTGATAACCTGTGAATCATAGTGATTAAGTTGTTTTGCTTTCCATTCGGGTGTTTTGAGTTCGAATCTCAGTGATGCCGAAAAGAAATTAAAAAGAGCATTAGTTTTGGAAATCGAGTTTGTGTGCTAACAAAACATACACATGCTAAACGTTTAATAGTGTTTTTTTTATCTCTATTCATACGGAATAGTATTACCAATACGTACGACGACGATCTGTGAGTTCTGTATCTACTCTAATGGTTCAAAATCTGATATTTTCATATAAATATAATGTTTCAAAATCAATGGGGCCGAAGGCAATGTTGAATTCCGGCAAAGCTATTCAATACCATTGATCCGAATCTGGAAAACTGTTAATTTTTTCTTCTTCCAGTAGATTCATGATCTGCTTTTTGTTAGTAATTATAACCTTAAAATAATAACTCCAGGTGATTAGTTTGATGAATCTTTCACAGAAAACACTAGATTTAATGTCGGTTTCTCAAGTTAACGACGGTGCTTATCTTGAAAATAGTAACTCCAGGTGATTAGTTTGATGAATCTTTCACAGAAAACACTAGATTTAATGTCGGTTTCTCAAGTTAACGACGGTGCTTATCTTGAAAATATTAACTCCAGGTGATTAGTTTGATGAATTTTTCACAGAAAACACTAGATTTAATGTCGGTTTCTCAAGTTAACGACGGTGCTTATCTTGAAAATAGTAACTCCAGGTGATTAGTTTGATGAATCTTTCACAGAAAACACTAGATTTAATGTCGGTTTCTCAAGTTAACGACGGTGCTTATCTTGAAAATAGTAACTCCAGGTGATTAGTTTGATGAATCTTTCACAGAAAACACTAGATTTAATGTCGGTTTCTCAAGTTAACGACGGTGCTTATCTTGAAAATATTAACTCCAGGTGATTAGTTTGATGAATCTTTCACAGAAAACACTAGATTTAATGTCGGTTTCTCAAGTTAACGACGGTGCTTATCTTGAAAATAGTAACTCCAGGTGATTAGTTTGATGAATCTTTCACAGAAAACACTAGATTTAATGTCGGTTTCTCAAGTTAACGACGGTGCTTATCTTGAAAATAAATATAATGAATCAAAACCATATTTCAGCAGATGCTAATAAAATAAAGTTTTTCGGTAAAATCGTTAATTCGAGTCAGCACATCGAAGATTTAAATTTTATGTGCCATTTGCCCAAAACCTGTGCCACACCTGATCCCTTGGGTAACTTAAACGAGGTGACAATCGATGACAAATTTAATTCAAGTATTACTTTTAGATTAAATTTTACCAAATTTATCACAGTTTAGACTAAAGATTTCATTGATCTTCATTTCCGAGAGAATGTGGATTGGCAAATGGCACACTGGCATGGATTAACCATATAAACAATGACGACGATCATAGATACTCTGTCAGGATAGGCAGAGAGGACGCCAGAATTTCCTATCTCGACACACATCCTTCGCCTCCTCCACATCCATACACCTGTTTAGGAACGGTTGTTCCTTAAAGGAGAGATGATGAGGATGAGTGTTGATAAATAAAACCCGTTCGAAATCGGAATATGCAAAGAGGTATTTTATTGATAAACGTCGGCATTTATAATATTTGGAATGTGTGCGGGAATGCGCAAGAGATATATCGCTGTCTGGTTTTTGCCTCACAATATGTTTATTGTCGTCACGTAGAGTATTCGTTGTTTTGACTGACAGCGCGGAAGATATGTTGCTCTCTCCTTTCCACATGGAATGTGGTGTCCGCTAGTAGTGAGTTGAATGACCGACCGTGTGAACTTTGCCCATTGTTTGTCTCGCATTGTGAAGCATGCGAGTTTGATGACCGGGCGGGCAAAGGTCGCCTCGTGGGTTCAGTGACCGCACGTATAGTCACTACACCTGCTACAATTTCTATGACTTTCTACGTTTCCTTCTTTCAAAATATCATCTTGACCCAACCATACTTTTCGCGGTATTCCACTACTTATTTTTTAACTTAATATTTGTTTTCTTAGTCTTTTTTTATTCGTTTTTTATACATGGCCAAACCATCTAGGAGTGCTCTCCTTCATCTTTCTCAACTCATCAACCTTAAGTGCGAATTCTTCTCTTAAAAAATATTTAAGTATTTTGTCATATATTGTCACCCCATTTATTCTCAGTGCATGTACTATATTTATACAGCATTTATTTGCCTCCTTTCAACATTTTTTTCACTCCTTCGTTTCACTACCATACATCAAAATTGGTACTCAAATACTGTGATAGACTATCATTTTAGCAGATTTAAATAATAACCGGTTCGAGTATAAATCTTTTATGCTCCATTGACTTTATTTCCTATCACTATACGCGTTATATACCCCCCTCAACTATTATATTATCTGAAAAAATACTATCTTAATAGTAAAATTACTGAACTTGCTAAACCTCGCCTATCAAAAAACTTTTGAAAATTTATAGTGTCGAAACCTTTGTAAGTCTGACCATTTCATGTTCACCTAAATTTTGTAGAAAAATGTCCTTAAGTACAGAGGTTGGTGGTGAACGGTTATTGAAATCAAAAGAATTATTGATTTGTAACTAAATATTTTATTTTCATTAAAATTCAGTCGTTCTTATTCAATTTACTTCATATTAAAGCAATACTGTATCAATTAAAGGTTTATTCAATTTAATAAAAGGAATTTTCATAATAATGGTTCTATTCTATATTTTTGAGGCTTTATCATTTGAAGACCCAAATATTTCAAGCAGCATCAAATTCTGGTTTATGGGACACTTAACGTTTAATCTTGGTGAAATATTTCTGTGTGTATTGTTTTGTACAAAATCTCAATTTATCGTTTATAATTTATATGTTTTCCCTTCTTCATTTATTTCATGATATTTTTATTAACCGTTTATAAGTTGATCTATCTACCGCAACCTAGGGAGTAAGATGGTTTGCTTATACCTAGAAGTTTCGAGTTCGATTCACATTAGAACCCACAAAAAAATGGGCGTCAGTCTGGTACAAGAGTTCATTTGGTAACAATACTTAACCGCACTAGACGTGTACGAATATTGTTGTCTGTTAACGTTCGGTAGTATTTTTTAACATATGCGATGGTATACTGCGAGCTAGGTTAGTGGTTCTTATTGCCGTGGCCCTACTATAAAAGTCAATTACAATATTGTTTCCCTGTCACGCTCTTCAACATGTCTTCATTACCAATATGTTATAACTATGATAATAAATAAATAAATTTATCTTCAAAGTAGATACTGTATATATATTAAAACAGTCTAAAAATGTCTGCAACAGCACTTCAGACCAATAACGAAGATTCGATGGTACCTTCGAGTATCAAAAAAAAGTATTGTGCAGAGCAAAGAAACGTATTGATTTTGGTGTCACGTGCTTACCTGTATTGGTCTGGAAATTATAACTTGCATGCCTGACTCTAGACTCTTAAGAAATATCCTATTTGGCGAGTGATGAAGGGCAATAGAAAGGGCGGTGGGCAGCCGAAGAGATACTCGTATAAGGACGTACTAAATGACATGCTTAAAAACACAAACGTTCAGTACAATTGGGAGCAAATAGCTGCCAGCATATCGAGCCTCTTGGCAATGTACTGTTGCTAGTTATAAAGAACAAAACGAAAATAAAAAAACGATGGAGTAAAGCTGCAAACACTGAAACTCTATGTCATGCGTGCTACAAGATATAACTTCTAATTAATCCACTTCCTTGTTTAGTGCTTTTTTAAAATACCCATCACAGGTAATGGTCATTACATTTCAATCAATTTTTATTTCAGTGTTGATGAGATGATTAATAACATTTTTTTTTCATACAAACAGTGATATCACTTAACATTGTTTTTAGAATTTAGCCATATTATTAAATAATATAATCAGTCATATTAGTAAATTATCATAGATCTGTTGAATGTTCACGGGTGAGGAAATCTTCAATGTAAGACTGTGTTTATATACGCAATGATTTTAATATATCTATTTATGAAATATTAACTCCAAATGCACCAATGCCGCAACAATCGTAAAATATTTAAAAAAAATGTGATTCCATCAAACGTTACCGCTTTAAAACTGAAAAATTCTATGTTAGAATATTTAACAATAAATACATTTTTTATTTCACAAATAAAATTATCTGTTTCTTTCTTCTATCTATCCCAAGACTGTTTTCAGGTGGAATGATGCTGGTTTGTTGTAATAACACAGCTTGGGTTAGAATGGTATCATGTTACTATGGACAACCAACAAAGAACATGTGTATAGTCTATTAAAGCTGTTTCAATTTGAATAAATTAATTAACGTATTTCTGGGATCATTCCGCTTGAAAATGACCGCGGGAAGGAAGGTAGAAACACGTGTTACTTGGTTTTATGTGATTAGTGAAATAAAAGAGTTATTTATGATTTTATATTAAAAAATGTTAATTCATTTTATTTATGAGCTTGCATGATTTTCATTTTAAAATAAATGTAACGTTATTTTAAATTGGCGAAAAATGTATATTATTGAAATATTAGTTTACACCAGCATACCGAAATCGGTGATAGCTGATAAATAATAATATTAAAAATATTCGAGACGTCGTTTTCTTGGTTTAAAAATAATACCGATAATAATCAAGCGATTTTGTACGGATTCAGTATGTGTATCGTGCGAATCAATACAAAAGTTCCCGTTTGGTAATGGAAGCAGTAAACGCGACAAATTTTTAATGCCCCCTCAGCACGCCACTGGGCGGGGTGGGAATTAATTTGGGGGTCGTGTTTTGCGACGCCGCTGCTTTTTTAGCAAATTCTTACGACCGAGTAGTTCGGGCTCAAACAAGAGGAGTGGGAGGGTTATGAAGTCCTGAAATGTGAAATTACTATAATAGAAAAAATACCTTGGTTTATTTGCCCACAATGTTGTATTGACTTTATTTTGTGGTACATGTAAAAATAACATCAAGCCATTGGGGTAAACAGAGAGGACATGGCATCAACCTTTCCTATCACGACATACTGCATTCGTCTCCTTCACATCTAATTGTCATCTAATACAGTTTCTTCAATTTTTTTACTCCTTACCTTTCCTTCTTTAAAGATTTCACTCATTTGATCCAACCATACTTTCCATTCATATATTTTTTTTCAAACCTCATCAACCTGTTCTTCTGATCCTTCTTAACACACTAGTGTTAAGCAGAAATATTAATTATTTGGTCATATATTAGGTGTTAACATAAGTTGTGTCCGTTCTTTTTTCCAAATTAAAAAATGATCTTCATGAATAATATGGTTTAAGCGGTCCTCATCGAAGTCCACTGATCGTCTGGAGCGCTCCATGTCTTTCAGGTCAAAATCACCGTCTTTGAAACGCAAAAACCATCGACGAGCTGTCCTTTTATTCATAGCATCTTCACCGTACACTTCGCAAATATCGCTAGCAGCTTTGGCAGCTTTATTCTCCCGATTGAACGCGAACAGAAGGAGGTGTCGAAAATGCTCACTTTCGTCTACTTGACATTCTATTTTGAAGGCTTATAATCAAATAAAATATTATTTGTAACGTAAAAGCAAACACAATATCTGGTAGAGCAGAAAATTTTCTTTTGAATGACGTATAACCTTTGTCATTTTGTTTTATTTTTGGTGCTTATTTTTTAATTGAAAAATAAAACGGACACAACTTATGTTAATACCTAATATATAAACAAATAACATATTCTTCTCAGGTGACGCTTGTCCACTGCATTTAGTTGGCTCCTTTTATTATTTTTTTTATGTCCACGTTTCACTTCCATACATTAATGTTGTCACTAAATTGCTGCAGTGAATCATATTTTGTACATTCCTTGACATTACGTGGCTTGAAAATATGTGTTGCAGTGCCCTGTTGAATTTGCTTCATAGGAAGTTCAAAAAAATCACAATAGTGTGTGATTAATTTTTTGAAGCATTACATTAATCGTTTACTGTTTGTTTGAATAACATTTTTATGTATTTTATTGTTTTTCTTCTTCTTAGTGTAGATAATAGATATTATATTGCTAAAAATCATTTCCGGGAAGTACATTCAGATATCCCTCTGTAGGGAATACCCACGTCCTTAAATATTGTCAACATGCACGGTCAACGACCGATGAATCAACCTTTGAATATGTACAAAGATCACATACCAGAACGTCAATATTGTTTACACGCAAATAATATTTACGTCGCATTCCACGGTAGAAAGAGAGCGCATCGCGTGTCTCACCGTTTCGGTAATAAATACTCTACCCACTATATCATTGGCAACGTCTGCGACCACCTCGGAACGCACAGGAGCGATATCAAGATATACCGCGGACGCATTCACGCGCCCCGTTCTGAAATTCTATATATACCTACTTATCGATGAATAAAGGGCACTTGTTATTATTCACTTGACCATTCATCGCTGTTTACTATTTATCGATTATTCACTCTCACTTTTCGCATTCCTGAATCGACGTATTTTATTTTAAATACAAAACAAATCAAAATCATCACGACGTATCAAATTAAGCATCCCGCTAAACCTCTATCTATTATTCTCGGGAAGTACATTCAGCTATCCCTCTATCTATTATTCCCGGGAAGTACATTCAGCTATCCCTCTATCTATTATTCACCCATCTTTACAATCGATGTCCTGAAGATATGTTATGTGCAGCTATGTATACACATATTATTGAATTTTTACTCATCTTATTCGTACAGTAAAGTTGAAACCGTCTTTCTTATCTGTTTTATTTCACAAGGTTAGTTGGATGTCCAAGTTTCCAGCCCTATAGTATTTTATTATGAAATATAGGATTGAAGCTAGAGCAGTAACAGAAATAAATGAAGTGCAGGTAACAATGTTAAGCGATAATAACCATTAAACTCAAAGCAGGAGAAACACTCAACAAGAATCGGAAAAAGCTTGTTCCCGAAAAAATAAAAACACTTATCGAGAATCAGAAAAAAGTTTGTTTCCGAAAAAATAAAAACACTTAACAAGAATCAGAAAAAGCTTGTACCCAAGAAAAATATGAAGAAGACTTCTTTTTGAAATAGAAGATAACGAATATGACGATAGTGTGTACTCATGCAGAACAGATATGTCTAGAATGCAACATATTGCTTCAAACGGCAAATTTATTGTGACTCGATCCCATGAAAGACTATCAAAAATATGAAAAACTTGATGAGATTCTACGTCGCAGGGAAACTATAACTGATTAAAACAAATTTCAAACCAGAGAAAGAAAAATAACAAGAAATCAAGAATATAAATTTTATTCACTATTTCTGCCTTTGATTTTTTTAAATATTTAAATGTTTAAAAAAAAGCTCGTACATATGGTATATAAAAAAAAGTTATATATAATTATTCGTTCAATTTGTAAGTTTTAGGTTATTTGGACAGTATGTTTACGTGTGAAGCGAGTTGAAAGAAGGGTATCGATAGGGAACAAGATAAACAGAGCACTTAATGTTATAAACGACAACCGCGCAGTGTTAACAGTAGCAAAAATGACAACATATAATAGTGTATTGGTGCCAACCTTGATGTATGGAAGTGAAACCTAGACTTGAGAAAAGGATTCGAGTTATATAAATGATATTGAGATGCGTATACTAAGGAATATTTGTGGAGTTTCTATATTTGAATTAAGGCAGAATGAAGACATGAGAAATGAATGGATCGATAAAATGGATGTTTTAAGTAAGATGAAGAAATAAGTGTTAATATCCGACTAGTTTGGATATGTGAGGAGAATTAATTATTAAAGAATGACTAAGCGTATATACAACTCAGAAGTACAAAGTGTGCGTGGAAGAGTAAGACCGAAGAAAACAAGGCTGGACCAAATGGACCAGATTAAGAAAGATGGTCAAGTGAGAAATATAAATAATAAAAGATTCTGCATGACGAGATGGGTAAATGTGGAGGAGGCGAAAGTTGTGTGCTTTGATAGGAAAGTTTGGAAATCTATTTTCTCTATCCCGCAAGATACACAGCATGATAATATGCATGTTGTTAGCTTTATTTCCCTCCCTGTGAAAAACTTTTTGGTTGTTTAAACTTATAACAACTCTCTTCAAGGGTTTTCCATATCCTTTACAAGAAACGAAGGCATTTAGTCTCGTTTTGTTTTCTGTTGATGTAGAAAAAAAAGTAGAAATTTTAAATTTTTTAGCCCCTGAAATAGTTTAGCTTGCGAATCGTCATTTGACATTCCCCTGCAGCTGAGCACTCACTTATCAGGATCCCAGTGAGATAATCTCTTAAATAACTCGCGGGGCTCACGCAGTTGATCGCCCCATTTGATAAATCTCGGATTAGTTCGTTTAATCGGATCGTCAATTTATTTAAATCCATCGCCATATGAAGCCTGTGTTATTGTATAGATTTATCCCCTCCATTGAAGATTTGCTATGATAACGATTTTTTTTACATATAATTATTTTTCAATTTCTCAATTGGCAAAAATTTACTTACAATGTCACCTTTTTGTCCTAGATACTGTTTCGAAAAAGATGCTCTAATATTAAGTGTCCCTTTTTTCACGTAGTTAAGTTGTCAAGGTAAGTAATTCACTGAGGATACTTTATGGATAAATTTCAGTTAATAGGTGAACGCTTGAGTGTTGGGAAGTTTTTAGCTCTTAATCACGTCTGTGGTTGAGAAAACTAATTTTGCACCTAGTAGTCTCTGGTTCGGTTCACAATGTTTTTTTAATAAAAATCCAAGTCTCAGTAAGATAGATAGAATGTGTTTAAGATCCAAATTCAGAGTCCGATTTGAACAAAATACAAAATTTTAAGTATGTTTTCACTAAGAACAGTACTCAAATTAAATTTTTTTCCCCATTTGGAGCTTATGAAGTTCGACTTTGAATACAAATCCAAAAATTACTCACAATAAAAACATGTAGTTAGTAATTTAAGAGCGAACTATAATTTTGAGCCCAAGTGTTTTAAAAGATGACAAAAATCTGATTGTAGATGATAAAATAATACGAATACATCGCCAAGATTTAATAATGTTACACGCAAAACTTAAAAATATTAAGAAATTTACTTTGTATAAAAAAATCAGGGCATTCATTTCTAGAACGATTTCATATCAAATTAATTTATACAGTAAAATCTACAAAAGTTTTAATATTTACTACAATGACACATCTGTAATTTAACAGAACCGATCAATCAATGTTCCTTCAAGCAGTGGCTGTATTTTTTGAAAGCAATAAATAATGCTACAAATCGTCATTTCCCTGGTTTCATTATTTCATTAATAAATGGAACTAATTTAAAAATATAAGTTTAAGTTCTTGCTCAGAATTTATAGTCCAGCCATGTAAAATCATGTTACATCCTTATCTAAAGATTAGCTGTATTAGCTGGGACGACCAAGGTCTGAGTGAATGTGATGGATTAGCTGTATTAACTGGGACGACCAAGGTCTGAGTGAATGTGATGGATTAGCTGTATTAGCTGGGACGACCAAGGTCCACAGTATTAGCTGGGATGACCAAGGTCTGAGGGTCGATCAAGGTCTACAGTATTAGCTGGGATGACAAAGGTCTGAGTGAATGTGATGGATTAGCTGTATTAGCTGGGACGACCAAGGTCTGAGGGTCGACCAAGGTCTACAGTATTAGCTGGGACGACCAAGGTCTAAGTGAATGTGATGAAACACAAGTAGCCTGAACGAGTGGACTTGTTTTTGCTAAATAATTAGGGTAAGAATTGTTATCTAGTTATAAGTAGTATGTAGGTGTTAATTATTTCTAAGAAATCATATATTAAGATTAAAAAAAAAAATGATATGTAGGAAAATAAGATTAAGTAAGATCATAAATTATAACATATAATTAAGATTAGTTAAGTAGTAAATTTGTATATAGGTATAGCCTTGACAAATGTTTGTACAATAATTTACTTTGTTTAATATAAAAAAAAACCTTATCTAAAGAAGCTGCGATATACAATATTTCTACTAAATTTTTTTTTTAGTGAAACAAAAATTAAGATTTAGTATTGAGTGCTAAGGTTGAACTATAAATTTATACCTTAGAGGTCCGTACGTTGTATTTGTACTGTATTTGATGGTATATTTATTCCCTTTGTATCTTGAGCAAAATCGTGTCTCCTTAAAATTGTATGCAAAATGGCGCTGAGGCTTTTGAACGTGTTTACCCTTAGATAATTGACATTAATTATATAAAATGATTCAACTAACAATGTACAATTTTTGATATAAAAGAAGATGGAGTATGAAACTCCGAAAAATATGGGATCAAGAAGATATTGCGAGATGGGGTAGAGTCTGCAAAAGACACTGCAGAGGCTATATATAAAAGATGGGTACCGTACAAGAGTTTCGTACATGGCAATACAAGATGCCCTCACTGGCAGTCATCCTCTAAGACGACCTCCAAAAATATAAAAGAACTGCTGAGGGTCAACGTCTCAAGACAGACAGTCTTGAAGATAATAGACGAAGAAGAAAAAAAATACTTAAAACGCCTTAAAGCTTGTGTTTTTTTTTCAGTAATATTTCATTCGTTACAAATACTAGTTAATTTTGAAAAATATTTAAAAAAAAATGTTTCCATTGATAAATTTTCAAATATCTTCTTTGTTTTCGTTTTCTTGTATTCTAAAATTGTCGATCACCGACCATCACTGCGTAGAAATAACGAGATGAGATAGATGTTGTGGCGACCATATGCGCGGTCACTGAACCCACGAGACGACTTTTGCACACCTTAACAATGCGAGACAAACAATGCTAAAGTCCACGCGGCCGGTCATTCAACTCACTACCAGTGAAGACCGCATTCCATGAGAAAAGGAGAGGGCAACACATCTTTCGCGCTGTCTCTCAAAACAAAAGGATACCTACGCGCGACAATAAACATATTGTAAGCGCAAAGACGAGACAGCGATATATCTCGTGCGCATTCCCGCACACGTTCAAAAACATTATAAATACCGACGTTTGTCAATAAAATTCCTCTTTACACATTCCGATTTCGACAAGTTTTTATTTATCAACAATCATCCTCATCATCTCTCCTTTAAGGAACAGACGTTCCTTAAATGTAAAGGATTTCTAGAATAAACATTGATCATCGGGTCAAGCCTTCAGATGACTTCTGAAGACCAAGTTGATAATTTTTTTATTCATCCGTTTCAAGATTTCATCATTACCAACTTTGAACATTCTTAAGACTCGAAACATTATTCGACAACACCAGATTTCAAGATTTTTTCGTTTTTTTGTGGTTATCTGAGTAGGTGTCCATATTTTAACACCGCAGATAAATATGAAGAAATGTACCAACGCAAGGTGCATGCAAGTCAAGATTAAAATCCTTGTTACAGAGGAGATCCTGTATTTTAAAGAAGCAACTTTGTACAATTTCCATCCTAACTTTTACCTAAACGACTTGTCTTATTGATCAATAATTCAGCTATTCTAAAGTTTATATTTTTTGACTCGTTCAAGAAATTCATTATTCAAACCAAAAGGATTCACTGCCTCTTTTTTATATATTGAGGAATAAAATATAATCATTTTAATTTTTCAAACCAACATTAAAAGGTCAATTTATTATGTAAATATTCTAATCAAATACAATAAGTGATGTTCGTATTCCGCATTACAAAAGTTATAATTTAATACAAGTTTTCCAAACCAAATATATTGATTATTTAATCTGATTCAAACATTTCGTCTTGAGTTGAAATCAGTTTAAATTTTCCAGCAGATTCAATTATTTAAAGTTAGATATTTCATCTAACTTCTCTGTCCTTTTAGTGCACATATATAAACAATTTCACTAAAAGTGACCCCTTATTGCTAATTCAAAAGGAAAGAAATAGTGATAAATTTCTTGGTCCGTTATTTTGAACCAAATATTTATTTTTTTATTGATTGGACCAACACTTTATTATATTAACAATCTGGCGGGATTATTGCCATGCGCGAATCACTTCACAAATAAAGGAAGTAACATCGTTGCAAAAAAAAATATTCAGAAGATTATTCATCTTTATGAAATTTATGAACATATACTCGTATAATACATAATAAAAGTTAAAGTGAGATGTCATCAATCAAAAGAAAAATAAGGTATATTGGAGAGAAAAGGGAAGTCAGGAATGAAACACATTATACAACTGACTAGAAATTAAAAGTTTTTTCAGTCGCTTCTTAAACATTGGTTTGCAACTAGTTTTAGAGTCTCACTGCATGCACAGTAAAGGACGGTGTAAAAAAAAGGAGAGCGAGGAACTGGAAAGTGCAATAAACAATCTCTGTTTGAGCGTGGAGGAAGTCCATGATCGGAAAGACGCTGAAAATTTTTGGCAAGAAATGAGGAGGGGACAGGACAATTAAGGATATAAGACAAACCATATACTTTGTGAATTTGGCGTCTATTTCTCACGTGTTATTAGTTCAGCGCCTTCTGATATTAAGTGATTGAATATTTTTTTCTTGGTTAAAAATAAATCTTAGATAAACATTTTTACAGCTTTTCCTCCGTTATATCAAAATAACAGACGTCTGCATAGTTCAAAATTGGAAAGAGCAGAGATTACAATGTTTTTTAAATCTTTCTTATTAGAATACATATTTGCGTGAAATACATAGTTGACACTTGAAAAGAAAAATAAATATGCTTCGGTGCATACATACTCGTAATATCACAACAACTTTAGCCTTGTAGGGTATGTAGAGAGAGATCTTCTCCACACTTTTCTATCAAAACACACAATTTTCCGTTCCTCTTAATGAAGAAGCACCCGAGATTTCTGATAGTGATAGTCACCATGTACATATAATCTCCAAAGGTATTTAAAATTTACCTCTCCACCTTTATTTATTACTTTTCAACTCAACACTTCACTTTTACTTATATTGACCAGATTGCTACTTTGTGACAACCCTGTTTTAGCAGCGATGCTCTCAGGGCAAGTGAAGTGAATTATTTTTATTAAAAATTATAATATAGTAAATATTGTGTTTTCTTATAAATGAGCCTTATTTTCAAATTCATCTCTAATTAGTTTCAAAATTGGACACCGACTGAATTTAATTTTGAATGCTTCAGTTTTTCGCTCTGATGTTCCAATATTTTCCGTTTTCCGCTTCTCTCGAATTACAAGGCTTCTCCTTGAACACGCAAACCCACACCACTACTTAAGCCCCATTCGTGATGATTATGATTGATGGGTTGTTTTGTTTGAAGGGAAATTTAATGTAAAGGTAATATTTGTTTTAAAGGATTCCGTTGTGAATATTTGGAATGGAGTTTAGATTGAAACTCAGACGGAAATAGTCTTCAGGTTGTATTATGACCTTTGAATACAAGTTACCCAACACAAATGGTATCTTCACGTGTTCATGTTCTATCTTTAATTTGACATGTAACAATTGAAAATTATATCTTTATTTCTCAATATGATATCATGTTACAAACTAAATTATCTATATTTTTTTATTTCACTTTTAATTCTGTTCATTTTTATCAGACACATCTCAAAGCAAATATCAAAGTTCGTTTTAAATTTCAGGTTAAAATTTGAATTTTCTGCTATTATTTGGAACAGAAACAAAATATTTTTTTTTATTACGGGTATATGCATGTATAGTATATTCGTATTATCACATAATGTTATATTTTGTAGACAGAAAAGATAAATCTCTACACCTTACTATCCATTGACAAGATTTTTAGTTAGTCCGCATCCATAAAACTCATCATATATGTTCTCCTATTTTTCAACTTTCTTAACTTTCCACTAGTAAAAATATCATTTTTTTTCATGTTATTCTTATTCGTCCTCTATTATTTTCAGACAAATATGTTTCATTTGTTAGTCTTTTATAACTCAACTTTCCTTTCACCAAAATCTTTCGATGACATACCTCTTCCCCGCTTTTCATTAATGTCCGACGACTATTGTAATTTGTTTTATCAAACACTGTTTGTTCCACTTTTTGTAACTGTACGTGTACAACCCTACCGGTTTCAAGGCTTTTTTTTTAATTAATTTTATTTTGCAACTCTTGATCATAATATGGTCAAACCATCTTAACAACATTTCTATTCCGCTTATAATATCTTTCTCACATTTAAAGTTATTATGTATTATAACCCTGAATAAAATTAACCCTCATAGAGCTCCTTTAATTTCTCCAACTTGATAAGTTTCCTTTTTTTAAATACCATTTACTTGATTCAATCATATCTTCCCTGCTAATTCTCTTCTACGCTTTCCACTCACATCATTTTCATTGTATGTCGATATTTTTTTCATTTATTTGTTCTACACGTGTATACTCAAAACACGTTAAAGTGTTCTTTGTCTTCATTTAACACATTAGTCTTAATTTCACATTCATTCCGTATTCTGCCATATATTGCACCACATATATTCATCTCAGTGTTCGCATTTGTACAGCATCAATTGATCCCATTAGTAGTTTTCCATGTCCATTTAAAATATCACTCACATATGAACGTATTTTTTAGTTTTTTTACATTGGCGCAATATACATGAAATAATTTGAATAAATAATTGTATTACGTGTGACAAACAGTAAAATCGTAAATGAGAAGCTATGGCACCGTGACCTCTGGTCATGTTTTTTACCTAGATATCATGGATTTGTTTCCTGAGGGTCCCAGACTGGTTTTACTTAGATGTTTATCCCATATAAAATTGTCACCCTGGAACTAAGCAGCTGCCTACTATAAAAATGGAACGATTTTAGGGTAATTGATTTAAAAATAAGTGCTTTGTAAATAATTTGTTTTTCTTGCACTCGAAGAGTGATTTTTGGTCACTTGATGACAGAAGATTTATAAATAAAATGAAACAACATGTATAAATACAATGACACAAGATTTATAAAATAAATAATTTTAAGTCTGCCAAGATAAACAACATAATTATATTACAAATTTTGATGTGTGGGAGTGAAATTCGGATATGTAAAAATACCGAAAAGTACTAAATAAATGCTGTTGAAATACATGTGCGGACAATATATGACAGAATACGAAAGTAGGTGATGTATGAGCAAGATTAAGAGGATTATTTTGAACGGTTTGGGCACATGGAATGAATGAATTAAGAAAGACTAACAAAACAAATATGTAGTTCAAATGTGAGTAGAAAGCGTGGTAAAGAAAGACCAAGGAAAATTTGGCTAGATCTTTGAAAGTAGGGTATATAATTATTGAAAAAGTTGTAGAAGCTAAATAAGAAGGTGTATGGATATAAAAGTGCAAGATGTGTGTCGCGATAGGAAAGTCTAGCGCTCTTTCATTTTCCTACTCCAATAGGGAGATGGCGTGATGGTTTGTATATTTAAAACATATTCCAGAAAAAATATACAATGGTTAATATAATTTTGAGAAATAAATATTTGAAATAATTTATTTGGAATATAAAAAACATCGTGTTTCTTTTCTTTGTTTATGTATTTGAAATATCGCAGCTAATATAATATTTAGTATGTAAAATAATTAAATTTGACACAATATTTTTTTTTTTTAAAATTGCTTTTTAAAACTTAATGCTTTTGACAAAATTTTTTATAGATAAATATTTTTTGAGATGTTGAAACATTATGAAAGGTTACTCAATTTTTTTTTTTATGTTAAACGAGATCACAAAATATTAAAGGTATTTTGATTGGCTTACTATGCATACTAGATATAAAAAAACAAAAGTCTAATAATAAACTATATAATTTTACGTGAGTTACTAAAGAGATCGATTTATAAAAAATAGTTAGCATTGAAAATTACGATCCCAATTCAAATAATGCTCATAAGATGGGCGCAAAGGAATCAATTTCATCCAAATGATCACAATTATGTAAGTTTAATTTCGATAAGCATTTTGTACACAGCTTTATGAATCACTCGAAGACAACTTTTTTTGGGAGATTTTTATCAAAATTTATGATTATATATGAACACTACATCTAAAGCCGAATGTGTTACGATCACATATTGGAAGAGCTATAAAATTGTCTGTATTTCATTCAACAAATATGTTTTTCAATACATATACATATTTAGTGCGGGGAAGTACCTTATTTTTAGACCGCTGTCAGCACTTGCCTTTTCTTACACTCAAATTACACAGTCTGTTTAGTGCAAACGGGAAATGAAATACAATATATTGTTTATTTTTTTAGTTTACATTACCTTTTGTTCAAAATACACTCCTTGTGAGTCAATACAGTACAAGAAACGGTTGTTAAAAAAATATTGAAGATAGTCAAACTGTGTCGTTAGTTAACTCATTTATTCATCCATAGATAGCGCTAGTGATTACGCGAAAATAAGATCAACCACCTTTTCCATTGGACAGACCATGTATATATGTTATGTTAATTTTGTAATATTTTTAACCTGTCAATAATAAGGAAGTTCAATCCAGAGGTACAGCGCCATTAAGAAGAGTTTGGTCTCTATACATACGACACTATATAAATTGTTCTTTTATTTATTATACTAAATCTAAGATAATTTTAAATTTAATAATGAAGTGATTATTTTAGCACCCACTTTTTTTAACAAAGTAAAAAAACAATTTTACTTAGAAGATAAAACGTTCATGGTGAATATACATATTTGAGAAGAACATCGTACGGTGGAAAAATAAAATACAATGATGAGCAAATATTTTTCTCTTGTGAGTGTTTCTAAGTAAATAAATAATTTGTTTTTTTTTATATATAACTGGCTACCCAGGAGCGACTTGAACATAACCGGCCTGACTTTTGTAAAATTAATCTTAAAAAAAAAAAGAATCGTTTGATAAAATAAAACTCCAAAGAAATGAGTTAACTTTATTGTATTATAATTCATAAAAAAACACTATTGTACCTTTTCATTAAAATAAAAATTGATGGAACGGTGAATAATAAATTGATGATAAATAATTGCGACTGACAAAAATGAGTTTTTTGTCTTCTATTGTGGTTAAAAACCTGAAGCATAATTGGATCTAAGAGATTTTTGTCTCTCCGTCACATTATCCAATATCAAAGTTAACAATTCAAGAGAGTTAAAGGATACCATACGAATGAATGATTTATCAGAAAGAAAATTAATGATATTTAAATTCAGTTCTCTTAATTTGAAAATGTAAATGTATCTTAATATGATTTAAAAAATCTTTTTTTGACACGTCATGTCAACCCCTTTCAGTTCGTCTGAATCACCAATTAAAATATATTAAAGGGTACCTTAAACAAATGAGTGAATGAATGTTACAATGTATTTAAATAAATATTCTATTTTCTAAAGTTTTCAACTTTCCGATTAAACTATTTTCTTTCTGTTAAAATTAAAATATTTCATGTACGGATAAGAAAGATATATTGATTCTTCGAAATTCCTCGCCTCTTCATAGGTTCAGAATTCACGAGACTAGTAATTTATTTTTCATTCTTAAAAGGCTAAGAAAAAAGAAGAAAATATGTGTTTGCTAAAATATAAAATGCACTTTTATAAATTATTTCAACTCGACGATATCAAATTCCCGTTTTACTTAAATGAGAAGGCCACTCCTGAGTTTACCTTTTTTCAGTCATTCAATTTAATCTTAGTGTTTACCTTATGAAATATTTTCAGGCTTTATTTTTTACTCCATCTCATAAGTTTGCCACTAAGCGGGTAGGCTGAACCATGTGAGAGCCTTTATTGCCAAAGCCCCTATTCCAAAGCGGAAAATATTCCCATTTATGATTAAAATTTTCTCTTGGCAGTTACATCGTTGATTTTCAAACTTTGACATGCCATCACACATTTTCGTAGAATTCATAAGTTTATTTGTGTTCTTCAAATATGTTTTCAGATCAATTTTAAAAGACGATCGTTTGTTTGCTATTTAATGAAATTCTTTGAAATATTTTTTTAACATGAAAGACGGATTTTAACGGCTCGTAAGTTTTTCAAGGATTGAGATTTGCTCATTTCACATTTGAAATTAAACAAAAAAATGTATTCTTAGAGTCGGTGTTTCTGTTTTTAAATATCTGTTTAATATCAAGGACATTTATCAACATTCTTCGCCTTTTTGTAAGAAAATGTCTTTAGACAATAATAATAATGAAATAATTTATGGAGCGCTGTTTAAAGAACAAACTCTCATCAAGGGCGCTCTAACTCGGGATTTAAACCCAATTTTATTGAATGATCAAACACGCTACAAAATAAATATATAAACGTTGAGTGTAAGGATAGAAAAGTAGTGGCTGCAGCCATTAAATTATGTACTTTCCCATATTTGCATATGTTCAGAAAAACATATTTGGTAAGAAAACCGCTGAAAACTTAACAAGGGAAGACAAACTATAAAGAAACCTTTGTAGATCTTTAAATATGTGATATTAACACATTCGACTTTAACCCTTGCCTTACTGTGCTAAAAAAATCCGCCAGTCACAGTGCTCGACGCTAAGCGTCCCGTGAAAAATGTATATTTTAAATAAAAATTATGCAAAATCTGCTAGATTATTTTATGTAATTAGCTATAAAAATAATTTTATTATGTATTAAAACGTCGAATAATCAAATAAAATACAAGTCCTGGTCACTCACTATCCATCACAGGGTGACAAGTGTTAAGTGTTATGTTGCGAATGTATGCAGTGTCCATATTACATTTTCATTTTGATAAAGCCTCCCAAAAAGGGTTGTCTTATATATTGACATGAACATTACTGGTTCGCTTCCCGACGGTGTTCATTTTTAAGTATATTTATCTGGTTATCACTTCAGTCATCTTAAACAAAAGTTGTTTGTAAAATATTACTACAACAAAAACTTTAATTTATGACAAAATATGCCTAACCAAAATATGCCGTGTATAAAATTTAAGAAACTTGAGGTATGTGCATTAAAATGTATTCCAATGCTGTTTTAATTTTTTTAAACAAATACATACACACCATAACGCCATTTCCCTGTCAGGGTAGGCAGAGAGAACAGAGCGCCAGGCTTTTCTATCTCAACACACATTCTTTGCCTTTTCCACATCCATACACCTTCTCATGCAATTTGACTTTCTTCGTTTCCTTCCTTTAAAATATCATTGACTTGATCCAAATATACTTTCCTTCGTATTTCTCTATCCTCACACACGCACAAACGCACGCGCGCAGGCACGCGCGCACGCATCTTTTATTCACATTTGCACCATTATTTATTTTATTAGCCGTTCTTGAGTTATTTGTGCTACATGTCCAAATCGTTTCCTAGTGTTTTTTTTAATCGTATTTAACGCATTTGACTTTATACTTTGAATAATACAATTAAAGTTCTTTATTTTTTTGCACATTTTGTTTTAATCATGCAATTAAATTCATGTTACGAATTAAAATGTTATATATTTAAACACGAAACGAAGTTTGAAAGGCTTTCAATAAAGGGTAAATTTTTCTTACCTGTTTTCCTCTATAAGCCCTTTTATTAAAATTTTCAAAATTGAAAAGCGTTTCGTAAAAAGGAATCTTATTTAATATTAGAATATTCCCCTTTATATTCAGTTATGATATTCGTATCCAAAAATTGACTGTTTTTTTTTTCTGGTCCTTATTAAAAATGCATTATTTATAGAAATTGGTATAGGCAAACATTTTGATAAGAAAATTAAAAAGAAATCGAATGTTATATGGCATTAATAACCAAGCTTTCATTTAATTCAATATATTATTCTGTAAATCCTTACATGTTGCATTAAGAATCTATAATAACATACTTTGTATCCTTACATATTACATTGAGAATCTATAATAACATACTTTGTATCCTTATATATTACATTAAGAATCTATTTTGTTGGTCCTGAAAAAATAGTTTATTAAAAAAAAAGTTCGATACCTTTATACTCGTAACGCAAAAAAAATATGGAAATTATTCATTGAGCAATAAAAATTAAATTTATTCATTTAACATTTAAAAAAAAACACATATCGAAATTTTAACAAACAATTTTTCTTTAACATTCAAATAAATTAAATGGAGCAGTATAAAGAAAATGTATCGAAAGTGATTGAAAAATTAATTATAACATAATTTTCCGCAATTTTTCAGATGAGCATTATCCTTTAGATTTTCTTAGAAATCAAATTATTCCTTGAAAAATTCCAATTATTAACACTTAATTATAAAAGGCAACATAAAAGCATCTTAAACATTTTCAGATAAGAATAAAACTCAAATTACATTTAAACAGATGTTAAGGAGCGAATTAAATAAATAATAATCCTGGTAAATGTAAAAAATAGGTAAGGAGTACTTAAAATAAATTCTTATTTTTTTTATAATGAAAGAAAGCAGCAGAATTGATTGAAAAATTTACTTAAGTAATTTTATATAAGGTTCGATTTTTTCGTTAGGTGGTTCTCATCATTCTTGAGATAATGCATTCTGAGAATCACTTGTTTATTGGAATACTCGAAATATTTTCTGTGAATTCGTTTACCGCTCGAATACATGATGTTTTTTTAATAAAATAAAATTCCTTGATTACAAGAATATTTTAATCATAATATAAATAGGCCAAAATCCATACGATGGTTGTCGTCAAAGAAGAAATACGAGAATTGAATTTTGAAGACAAGAGAGCGAGAGAGGAATACTTTGAAATTTGAATTTCGGTGGGTCCGTGATAAAAAATTATAGTGAACGAATTTTAAATACCAAGCTAATATTTTTTGAACCAGTGTTAAAGGGGGCGATGTATAAATGATATATTATATATATATATATATATATATATATATATATATATATATATATATATATATATATATATATATATATATATATATATATATACACCAATTCTACATTTATGAATATATATATTTTCATAAATGTAGAATTTGTTTTACTTCCGTGAATATTTCACGGGTTACAACTAGTTTTTAGTTTATTCTTCAAAATACGAGTACGTCCTTTGAGCAATCTCTTTTAATTTATTTTTTTCCTAACTATCTTTAATACTTATTATAAAATTTAAAAAAAAACGGGAAAACCTTTTCTGTTATATTCAAGTATTGTAAATAAATTATAGATATTCATTTTTAAATATTCTTTAAAAAAAATAATGAGCAAAAACGTTATTTTATTTTTCAGAAGAATATTACAACACAAAAACGGTTTTTTATTTTTCAGAAGAATATTGCGATATAGAAACGGTTTTTTATTTTTCAGAATAATATTACGATACATTAACGGTTTTTTATTTTTCAGGATATATAGTATAAACGGCTTTTTTATTTTTCAGAAGAATATTACGATACAAAAACGGTTATTTATTTTTCAGAAGAACATTACGATACAAAAACGTTTTACAATTTGTAGTTCTGAAGTAAAAAATTAAAATGTAAAATTTTAATTCATACCATCATGCCATTTTCTTTTGAGGTTGGCCGAAACACATTGTTTCGTCTCTCTCTCTCACGTTTTCCTTACTTTTTATCTATCGTTTCTTTCAAAATTTCATTCACTTGGTTCAACCATTCTTTTCTTTATGTTTGCATTGTAAATTTGACACGGACCCATAGCGATGAAGGATGTGCAGCAGATGTAACACAGAATTAGTGTGGGATGGATGAAGTTTAGATCAATGACGGGAGTTCTATGTGATCCGAAAATGCCAGTAAAGTTAAAATTAAAAGTATACCAAACGATTGTCAGATCCGCACTCATCTATGGCTCCGAATGCTGGACGATGTATAACTATAACTCTAGGCAACTAGAAACTGCTGAAATGCGCATGCTAAGATGGTCAGCTGGTGTGCCCCTAAGAGACAAAATAAAAAGCTCACGCATTCGTGGAAGCCTAGGTGTTACAGACATCAACAACAAGATGGAGGAGAGGTGATTAAGATGGTATGGGCACGTTGGACGCAGAGCACCCGATCACATTGTGAACTAGGCAATCTCCATGGATCTTCCTCGAATAACAACTAGAGGAAGACCAAAGAATTAATGGGTGGTGAAAAAAGATAACCTGATGCAGAGGCACGGCCTGGGGACGTAGTCCGCGACAGAAGAGCATACAACCTGAGGACGAGGAGAGCTGACCCCAACAGTCTTCGCAGACAATGAGTTGGGATGGAGCCAGGGAAAAGAAGAAGCATTGTAAATTTGTTTAACGTGTACAAACCACCGTTTAACACGCGCAAACCACTTCAACGTGCAATTTTTAACATATCTTTAAACGTCAGTTAACTCGCCTTCATCCTTATTAATTAGATTTTTAAGTACATATTGATGTAAATTGGCAGACTGCGTTGATTTAAAAAAAATGTTAAACCTAAACTCTTTTTTCCAATAACTTTGTACTCATTATTTATGCTCGACAAATACTTACTACCTCTTTTTAAAAGTAATTACCTCTTTTTAAAAGTTTTCGTTAAATATTCAAGTTCAATTACGATTATAATAACGTTAATTCATTCTTTGAAAATAACAAAATATTGTTTTAATTTTACGATCTTAAAGCTTCGCAGGATACAAAGTGGAAGAGAAACTTTACATAATTTAATAGTGATGTTTACCGAACGACTTACGTAAAAGTAATAACCATTATGTATGTAACACCTGCTCCCCGCGTACACTGTGCACGGAGCCATGAAGGATATTCTCAAACCACTCATTTCATACTTCCTTGATAAATTGCTTTTCAATGTTGGATCACTCCTTCACTTACGCAACTCGAGTGTGTCCTATACATTATTAATAATTACTCTCGAAAGAGAAACCTAATGAAAAATTTATTATTTCTTTTAACGATATTGAAGATGCGTGAGTCTAAGTAGACTTATCTCGACTTCCGTGGTATGGTCGGTACGATGCTTGATTTTCACATTTATTTCTTTTAACGATTTTTCAAATTCACATTTATTTCTTCTGACGATTTTAAAACTCTTGAGCCTTAATGTTCTTGTCTCGACCTCCGTAGTACAGTTGATACGAAGCTTGATTTACATCTTTATTTCTTTTAACGATATTGAAGGTGCGTGAGTCTAAGTAGACTTATCTCGACTTCCGTGGTATGGTCGGTACGATGCTTGATTTCCACATTTATTTCTTTTAACGATTTTTCAAATTCACATTTATTTCTTCTGACGACTTAAAAACTCTTGAGCCTTAATGTACTTTTCTCGACCTCCGTAGTACAGTTGATACAAAGCTTGATTTACATCTTTTTTTTCTTTTAACGATATTGAAGATGCGTGAGTCTAAGTAGACTTATCTCAACTTGGTCGGTACGATGCTTGATTTTCACATTTATTTCTTCTAACGTTTTTTTAAATTAGGTAGTTGATACGTTTGTTAGGTAGTTGATACGATGCTTTATTTACATCTTTATTTCTTTTAACGATATTGAAGATTCTTGAGTTATAGAAGGTTTGTCTTGTCTCTGTAGTCGGTATGATGCTTGATTTCCACATTTGTTTCTTCTGTAGCGACCATGCGTGCGCTCACTGAACCCATTGAAGCGACCCTTGGCCGCTCGGTCATCGAACTCACATTGTAAGGAATGCGAGACAAGCACCGGGTGACCTTCGCTCGCTCGGTCATTGAACTCACTATTAGCGGAGAACGAGACAGCGACATATCTTCCGCGCTGTCCTACAAAACAATGAATACCCTACGTGATGACAATAAATATATTGTGAGGCGGAGACGAGACGGCGACATACCTCTTTCGCCGTCTCGCGCATATTCCAAATATTATAAATACCGACGTTTATCAATAAAATACCTCTTTGCATATTCCAATTTCAAACGAGTTTTATTAAACCAACGATCATCCTCATCATCTCGCCATTAAGAAACAGCAGTTCCTAAACTTCTAACGACATTAAATATTTTTGAGTTTATATATACTTATCTCGGCCTTCGTAGCATATCTGGTGAGACGCTGGATTAATAATATTTATTTTAAACTTTATTGAAGATTATTCAGTTCAAATGCAGACTTATTTTGCCTCCATAGCCAAAAACGGTACGATGCTTGATTTTCAAATTTATTTATTCTATTTTTAGATTCTTGGGTTTACGTAGACTTGTCTCAACCTCTGTGGCCTGTTGGTACGACTATAGGTCTCCTTTTTTTATTTATTTTACCGATTTAAAGATTGTTGAGTTTAAGTTGACTTGTCTAGACCTTCGAAGACTAGTTGGTATGATACCTGGTTTCCACCTTTCTTTATTTTACCGATATTGAAAATGCTTGAAATTTATTAGACTTGCCTCGACCTCCATAGTCTAGTTGGTACGACGTTTAATTTACACCTGTATTTATTTTGATGGTATAGACGATTCTTGAAATTAAGTACTTATCTTGCCTCCGTAGCCTAGGCGGTACGATATTTGATTGTCACATTTCTTTCTTCTAACAACAATGAATTGTTTTAATTTTAGTAGACTTGTCTCGACATCCCTAGTCTAGTTGGTGCGACGCTTGATGTACACATTTATTTATGTTAACCTTTCCATTCTTGTGATTAAAAAATCCGCGCGTTCTAGTGCTGTGTATTCAATACACATCGATACACATGTAAAAATGAGCGATTTAAAATCGGAAAAATAAGTATATTCATAACCAATGACTTAAACTAATTCAATTTGAAGTCAAAAGGGATAATAATTGAAATTTTTAATTGCTGAAAATATGAAAAACATATCGGCCGACGTTCACAAAACGGGCGATGTGACCATCTCAATTGGCTGCCCGAAAGCTACTGAAGCGAGAGAAGCGACCGAATTGAGATTCTATTTCTTGCGTTCCCATATACCAAAGTAGAGTGAGAGTGAGACGTGAATAGCGTCGCTTCCTCACCCATAGTGGTTTTTTTTAGAATGAATATACCTACGTCACACGTTTGATTGTATTGGTGAATTATATCCCGATTTTCACAAAATATCTCTGATGTGGCCGATAAGTGCTAATTACTTTTAATAATATTTTTTTCATTCAAGGCGTAAATGTATTACGGAGTTATTATTTATAGAAATTTTTAGAAGCAATGTATACGAGTTACACATTACAGGGAAGGAAGGGTTAATAAAATTGAAGATTTTTTAATCTTAGAGGAGTTGTCTTAACCTCGATGGCATTATTAGTAAAACGTTTGAACTCTATCCTTATTTATTTTAATAATATTATAGATTTTTAAGTCTCAATAAACTTGTCTCGTCCTCCATGATCTAGTTGGTAAAGAGTTTGACTTTTACCCGAGTACTTTGGATTCGATTACCAATGGTACCAAAAAAATAAAAAATCCCAATTTGCTGAATGTTGTATCAATACTCGCATACGCAAAAAAGTGTATGATAGTATGGCCAACATGCGCGATGATTAATGGCGAGATTCGTGCTAACTTCAGTAGTACTAAAAACCAGAAGACCCGATAATGAGGTAAAAGAAAGTGTCATCTCCTGGCCGTGCTATGCAATGTGTGCACGATACACGAATGAAGAATAGTTATCTCAAATATATTCGGTTCAGTTTAAGTTTTAGGTTTATTGTATATAAAGAACACCTACTCGTGGCGCATGAACATCTCCTCATGTAGCAGGTCCCAAGTCAGATTATAACCTATTTAATTTTGACCTCCATGACCTAGTAAATAAGATGCTTGTCTCCCTACTTAAGGGGTATGGGTTTGATTCTAGATTTAAATCTAGATAAAAAAAAAGTGTATTGCATAGTAGAACACTTTTTTCTTTAGGTATACAGTACAACCTGGTAGGCTCATTTTCACATGACAATTCCAACCAAATATTTTAATATTTCTGTCAGAAGAGAGTATCAGCATATGGGATAGAAACGTGTGTAGGAATATAGTATAGTATATTATCGGAAACTATTACATCGCCTGACTATGCGTGAGAATAATATTTGTCTATACACGTTTTAACTTGTTCAGGTCGGAAACTTTTATGGTATTTTATTAGTTACTGCATGTATATTATTTTTGAAACAGACAGGATCAAAAACAAGACACTATTTAAAAATGTTCCATAATTTAATAAATTTAAAAGAATGTATACACGTATTTTCACATTTTAAAAGAGTAATTATTTATTTTATCCATAGGTGCTACCCATATAATAAAGGTAATGTGGTAGTTAGTATGCTTAGATTTCAATTACTAGGTCAGTGTTCGCGAAATATACGTAGAGCTTAATATCTACCCAAAATATACGTAGGGATTTATATAATTAATTGTACAACAAAATAGTTTTTTGTAATATGGAGTTTCAAAAGGTAAAATCCAAAACCTTGTATAAATTTTCAAAATTAATCTAAAATTTAAATAAATGTGAAGAAAAATTAAGCATTTAATGTTGGACGTGAATATAAAAATACTGTTGCATGCTGATGACATGGTAGGGTTAGCAGAAATTGAAAATTAACTACAGCACATGATAAATGTATGTCGGTACAGGAAAGAGGCGCTTTTTCTTTTTTTCCTACACCAACAGGTAAATGTCGTAATTGTGTGTATGCACTGAACTTGAATTTGTCGACTTGAATTTTTTTTCCAAAAGTTTTTGTATACAAATAAGTGCTTATTAAATATTCATGTAAATTTTTCTAGTTTCATTAACCCCCTTATTTTATATGTCGCATCAAATACAGACATGCCTTATATATTTAGATGAAAACTTTTTAAATGAATACACTTCCTGTTTAGAATCGAATCAAGATTAAAAATTCATCAAGGATTTCGTTCTTATCTTATAAAACATAAAAGAGAGTCTCGTTTGAAATGTTAAAAACATTTAATATCACAATTAAGTTTTTCGTTAGGTCTAAGTGTTATCTAAACGACCGTTAAAAAGTAGAACTTTTAGTTGAATATAAATAAAACTAGTCTGTTTTTTTTTATTATTTACCAAGTTAAACCATTTATTTTCTCCGCTCGAGTTTCCATTCCATCTTGCGGTTTACTCAAGGATCCTTTTTAAGGGTGACCAAATTTACATTCCTGTAAAGGGAAATTGGACGAAAGCCTGTATTTGTTTAACGTATTTTAAATTTTTGCAAATTAAGATTTTTTATAAGTTGGTACTCTGCTATATAACGAAGAAAATTGAAGAAGAAATGTGATAATTGGCAATCTGTCGCGTTTACAAAGTATAAGATATTAAGCTCTACGTATATTTCGCGAACACTGACCTGGTAATTGAAATCTAAGCATACTAACTACCACATTAACTTTATTATGTGGGTAGCAACTATGGATAAAATAAATAATTAATGCTCTATAAAAATGTGAAAATACGTGCATACATTCATTTAAATTTACTAAGTTATAGAACATTTTTAAATAGTGTCTTGTTTTTGATCCTGTCTGTTTGAAAAATAATGTACATGCAGTAACTAATAAAATACCATAAAAGTTCAAACGTTTCCGACCTGAACAAGTTAGAACGTGTATAGACAAATATTATTCTAACGCATAGTCAGGCGATGTAACAGTTTCCGATCTGAAAAAGTTAGAACGTGTATAGACAGATATTATTCTCATGCATAGTCAGGCGATGTAACAGTTTCCGATCTGAACAAGTTAGAACGTGTATAGACAGATGTTATTCTCACGCATAGTCAGACAATGTAACAGTTTCCGATCTGAACAAGTTAGAACGTGTATAGACCGATATTATTCTCACGCATATTCAAGCGATGTAACAGTTAGAACGTGTATAGACAGATATTATTCTCACGTATAGTCATGCGAGGTAATAGTTAGAACGTGTGACAGTTAAAACGTGTATAAACATATATTATTCTCACGCATAGTTAGGCGATGTAACAATAAATTGTTGATACCTATACTCTCGGAAGTATGTCAACTAGAGTAATAGAAGACATTACTCTAGTTGACATACTTCCGAGATGTCAACTAGAGTAATGTCGATGAGTATGTCAACTAGAGTAATAGAGAGTTTGTTGTTTTGTTATATTCTGAAATATTATAAATTGAATTTCGCTCAGTGATCAAGCTTCATTCAAAGTAAGAGAAAAACCAGACAGATCTTAAACGATGTCAGCATTTAAACGTCGTTTAATTTCCACCCATCTAGTAGGGGTAGCAGGCAGAATTTCTATTCATATACGCTCTTATTTGTTCAGATTGAAAAATTAGGTACCTTAGTGATATATGTATTTTTTTATTAAAAGGAATCTTGGAGCTGGCTGCATCTATTCTGATGATTTTGGAGACCGATTCTCAATCCACAGATATGCGCACAGCAGCATCATCTCATCGGTCCTCGTCTAGGGATATTCTACGCTTCGCCCTCTCTCACTTGAATTTAAGGTCTTCAAGTAAATTTTTATCACACACCTCCTTGCCTCAACGAAGCGATTGACCCACAAATATATGTGCTTAGCGTCATTTTTTTTAAATAATTAAATACAGCGCTGCTTCCGACCATTAAGATCATTTCAATAGGGCTTCCTAAGTAGTCCTGCCTTTTAACTTATAGAATATATATATATATATATACATGACTAGTGACTTTTCAAGTCTACCAAGAACTTTGTTAATTTGGAGATTTCCTCTGGGAGAAAGGAAGATTGTTTCATAGAAAATATCCCGCTACCTGAAACATTCTGTCAAAATAGTTGAGTTTTCAAACTCTACTGGGAATCTTAAGTGTCCAATTATTCGCAGCGGGATTCGGATGGCTGAGACGAGATTCAAATATCTACTCCCGTTTTCTTCCCACAATATGAAGTCCATTCTGCAAGCCTTCGTGTATCTTTTACAGGTATCTTTATAACATATGTGTTGCCAGCGGTAGGATCTTTTGAGATGAAACATTCATGTTCTCAATAATACATTTACATTTTTTTTCTATTTAAACTATATGAAACGGATTAAAAGCAAATGTTTTTACATACTTTTACACATTTCATGAATGGAAAAACATTAGAAAGTGGCACGAATGAGTCGAGTTCAAGTCACGTCTTATGGTATTTAAACCTAAAATGGACTGGCGTCACATTTAGTTTTAGAAATTTACATTTAGGATTAGCCAACTGGGAGCCGTGATACAGTGAGCTCAGCTAGAAGTCAGACATCAACCTATATAGTTGCTATTAATCGAGAAAACGTGTCTGGTGCATTGGTAATATGGAGAGTGGTTCTTCTTAGAATCACAAAACTATGAAAAAGTTTGAGGTAAATATTTGGTTGAACATTTAGAAAGTTGTAAATAATAAAATAAAACACATAACTTTGTTTTCTTCAGATATACAATACATTTTAGTATATTCAACCTAGAGTGTGTGTTCTTCGAATAGTCGGTGAACTAATACCTCTGTGGAGATAGTTTGGAGAGGCTTGTGGCACTGGAAAGATGACGCACAAGAAGAAGAGCCTTATTCGTGTTTTTTTGACCAAGTGAAAGACGCAACAAGACTAAATTTAATAACTGCTCTTCGAACTGCAAAGTGCACGGATGGATAAACCGAAGTCGCCAAGGGTTATTATGAGAATCCCAATGCTCAGATATGAGCTTCACGACAGGATAATGATGTGTTCTCACGTGAATAAATTATATGTTCTATTTTTATGTTCAACAATTATGAACTCCACTAAAATTTAAGCGTTAATAGAATGATGTTTGGTGTGAAATAAAATTTACTATTTTGAATAAATTGAAATTGTTTTATCAAACACTGTTTAGTCCACTTTTTGATGTGTGGAATAAACAGTGTTTGATAAAATAAATTACAATGTCTTTAAACCTCCACAATGTCAATGTCTTAACTGTAAATAATGTAAATTGTTATTTGTAGATAATTTGTTAAAAATAGCAAGAAATAGTCCGCAAAATCTCAATACAGAAAAGTGTATTTTTTTTAAACAATAGCAGCAATACGATTAAATATTTGAAACTTATTGGTAACCCCACATAAAAATCAGAGTCAAATGGAAAAAAAAATATTTGGAAACCAACATCCTGGTCTGAAACTCATTATGAAAATTCATAAATCAGAAAAGGCGGGATATTTTTACAGCTGCTGCACCCAAGAATTTAATCATCCGAAGAGGTCCGCAAACAGATTCCACGATGCCTCAAGCAAACTCAAATTTGCAGTTTCCTTTTTGAGATATTTATATCTTATGAAATTTGAAGCAAAACTTATTCGACGCTAGAGGAATTTTTATTAACCCATGTTTTCCCCTTGGGGGAATGAAGTTAGAAAATGAATTCCAATGCATTAACTGTGGCTTTTTATAATAAAATGAGCTATTAGCTTCGTAATTCTGACATATTATATACGTCTGAGTTTACTGTGATTTACGGATTTCTCTGTAGCGTCTGTCAGTTTACAGTAACTTTTTTTCAATTGATAAAAGTCCATTTTTGTAAAATTTTAGTATCTTAAGCAGTAAGTATTTTGAGAACGATATTGACTTTTGACTGCTTAATTTATTTATTTTATTTGATTGATTTCTATTATTTGGTTTGTGTGCATTAATATTTCACTTTTCACATGAATCTCAAGAGTTGCGCCCAGTTTATTACAATGCGGGATATCTGCTATAGACGGCTTTGAAATGTGTTGAAATATGTGTAACGTTGTGTTGTATTATAAAAGACCTTTGTTGTACATAAAACAAACTGGTGGGATTGTGGCCATGTGAAAATCTCTTCCAGCCAACAATAAAAAATCAACGAGGCCTTAATTGATAACCAGTCCAGAATCCATTTTTTTATCTTGATTCCAGCAAGATTTGAAACCGTTACCTCCGAGTTGTGAGACAGGCGTCTTAACAATTAAGCCATGGAAGTCGTCGAACGTTATATATTGTTTGATTCTTATAAATGTTTTGATTTAAAACATACAATTGTGTCTGTAATTTTTTTTACATCTTCGTTCTCTTTCTCTAGTCCTAATCCTCTTGGCTGAGGGTCATGATCTTCATGATGATGATTGCCCCAACTATTTCTGTCACTGGCCAGATGTAAATCCTCGTACAGAATTGGAGTCTGTAACATCCTTGATGTGGTCGAACCAATGCAATGGGGCGCGGCCTCTTGGTATCGTACCAGAAACATTACCCAGCATGGTATTCTTTTCGAGACTTCATCGTATCTCGATATGTGTCCGAAAGTACGCAGTACTCTTTGTTGACAGATTATGGAGATTTGAGTGTTTATATAGAGTTCGAATAACGTAGACTCGTTTGTTTTCCTTTTCGTTTAAGATATTCGCAGGAATCGTCTCCAGCACCACATCTTGAACATTTAGATCGTCTTTCTATCGATTTTCTTTATTTTACACGTTTTTGCTCCATATAGAAAAATAGAGAAGCTCAATAATTGGACGAGTATCATCTTAATCTTTGTGTATTTTCCTTTGTCTTGTCATATTTTAACTATGCTTGTCAATGCGTTCTTCGCCATTCCGACGATATACTTTATTTCCGTAGTAGTTATTTAATACTCGTATAACATTTTTATTTTTATCAATAAATGAAGGGCTTACTGCTGATGTTAGAAATATTAAAATATGGTGGAGTTAATATTTAATAAATAAATAAATGATTTATTCGGTGAATTATAAAAAAATATTGATTACTAGGAAATGCTTTGATTTTAAACCATACGGATTGTTAAATAATTATATTTTATCTATTGAGAATTTTTATTATTAAAGAATTCTTTATTCAATAAGTTTTTATTAATTTACGGAAATTGAAAAAGCATTAAACCTAAAAATTATATTGTGCATTTCTTAAATCTTTACTTTTATAATATAAAGTTTGCCATTTTTGCCTGTAAAGACAAAGACGCTTGTTTTTCTTTTAATCAATAAAACTTTTCAAAATAAGTTATTAGGCATTATTTACATTATACAAATATTTAAAAATGATTGGCTTATGTCATAAAATCAAAATATTTTAACGTATCATACTTTTAATTTTCCATCGCAAACCTTCAATATATTAAAATTATGAATAAAATAAAGCTCTTCCTTCCCAACTTACCACATATTAATTTGATTTGCTATATTGATTACTATTAAATTAAGTTAGTGTAAAATAATATTTTTACTATATTTCACAATAAATTAGACATTTTATGGAAATGGGGGTATATTAGTATATAATATTTAAACAAACCACTTTTTTTATAACAACAAATATAACAAGGGATCAAATTTTAAAACTTCAATCCATGTCTACATTTCTGATCTGTTCCAGCTGCATAAATGACATATTTTTTGATAATAAAAGAACGAAAGTAGTGACGAAATCTTATCAAGTAAAACATACGCAGAGAAATAGACACTGATGGAATAAATAAAATAATGTTTATTAGTTTTTATGGATATTTATATAATAAATAATCTCAGTCACTTTGATGGTAAGAAACATATCTTTCCACAAATTGAAAACAGGATTCCAACTTTCAATGAATGCTGGAAACCACTTTTTTTAAAAGATGTTTAACTATGGTTTTCGTCTTTAACCCTTCCTTCCCTGTGATGTATTTAATTCATACTAGTACACATTACTTAAAAAAACTTTAATATCTCGATAAATATTATAAATACTGGGTTCAGATTTTAGGTATTCCTCCATAATACATTAACGCATTGAGTGAACAAAATAATATTAATAATAATTAGCACTTATCGGCCACATCAGAGATATTTTGTGAATATCAGGAATAAATTCACCAATACAATCAAACGTGTGCCAGTGTGTGCCTTAGGTATATTCATTCTAAAAAAATGCTATGGGTGAGGAAGCGACGCTATTCACATCTCACTCTCAATCTACTTCGGTATATAGGAACGCAAGAAATAGAATCTCAGTTCACTCGCTTCTCTCACTGAGTAGGTCAGCGGCTTTCGGTAGAGGTGGTCGCTTTGCCCATTTTGTGAACGTTGACTGATGTTTTTTTCATATTTTTAGCAATTAAATTTCAATTATTATCACTTTTGATTTATTTGACTATGAATATTCTTATTTTTTCGATTTTCAATCGCTTATTTTTACGTGTGTATTAAATCCACAACACCTGAACTGACAGGTTAACAATATTTAAGTTCGTTGGAAGAAATTGTTACATAGCAAAAAGCCCAACCAAGCTGAACAATATTTAACGAAAGTGTAATACAAATACAATAATCAATGGAAACTTTTAATCAAAAGACTTACAAGGTAATTTAAAAGTATTGAAACATTTACTAAAAAGTGTACTGTAAATAAAATTTTCAGTAGGTAATTATTTGAGAAGTGCTATGAAATTTCATATCCCATCATTTAAGTCTACATTCATACCATACGTTTACCTTATCTGTATCAATAAAATTACATTAATACTATACGTTTACCTTATTTGTATTAATAAAACTACATTCACACTGTACGTTAACCTTATTTATTAATAAAATTACATTCATACTATACGTTTACCTTATTTGTATTAATAAAACTGCATTCATACTATACGTTTACCTTATTTGTGTTAATAAAACTACATTCATATTGTACGTTTACCTTATTTGTTAGTAAAATTGCATTCATACTATACGTTTACCTTATTTGTATTAAAAAAACTACATTCATACTGTATGTTTACCTTATTCGTTAGTAAAATTACATTCATACTGTACGTTTACCTTATTTGTTAATAAAATTACATTCAAACTATACGTTTACCTTATTTGTATTAATAAAACTACATTCATACTAAACGTTTACCTTATTTGTATTAATAAAACTACATTCATATTGTACGTTTACCATATTTGTCAATAAAATTACACTCATACAATACGTTTATCTTATTTGTATTAATAAAACTACATTCATACTGTACGTTTACCTTATTTGTATTAATAAAACTACATTCATAGTGTACGTTTACCTTATTTGTTAATAAAATTACATTAATACTATACGTTTACCTTATTTCTATTAATAAAACTACATTAATACTATACATTTACCTTATTTGTATTAATAAAACTACATTCATACTATCCGCTTACCTTATTTGTATTAATAAAAGGCAAATACGAAAATAACGTAATGTGATTTAATTTTTTATGTAACTCAATAAAAGTAAAAAACGCTAGCTGTAATAATATGTTAAAATGCTTTCTTGTATTTAAAATAGTATTCATACAGGCAACTGATAAAATCTTTACGGCTTCTCCCTGTAGAGTCAGGTAGAATGTGTAATCCTATTTAAAAAGTTAAATTTGACAACTCCAACACAAAAGCCACCCTTGTTTGTGTAACATTTAAAGTACACTTATTTTAGGGGTTGAAAACACGTGTCGGCTGAGGTAAAATTTAATAAGACTTCATTTTATTATATCGAATATCGATTCCGACGAATTTTGTAACAAAAAAAAAACAAACTAAAAGTACTCCATATGGATTTGAGTTGAAATATGAATTTTAATGTGAATATTGGACGACGTTTTAAGTTTTTTTTTCATTTTACAAAATTGAGTTCGTTATTAATTTACTTATAACCAAATTTAAGCTTGATTCAATTTAAATTGGAAAGGGTATAAAAGTTCTTATTTTTTCAAACGCATACTGAAATATTTTTTTCATAAAATTGCATAAAATTATATGGATTAACATCGAAACATTAAAACCTATAAATGACAGATCATTTTACAATCAATCTTGATATTAAAATGTGACCGTTAATAATTGGTTACGTCAAAAAAAGGATATTAATTTTTTTACATTTCAGAGTATAACGAAACAACACGTCATCTCACGGCGTGCTATTGAAAGTAAAGATATCAAATTTTGACTGTGACATCAAATGGCCAAGCGATAGGAATGATATTTGTCTGCACACGATCTTGCTTGTTCAGGCCAGAAGCTTAGTAAATCAAACTGCACAAGTCAGGTATTCCCCTCAGACTAGTGCAAATCATCGCATCATTCCTTGAAAATCGCTCCTTCTCCGTCAAAATAGACGGTATAAACTCATCACCTCGCCCCATTCTGGCAGCTGTGCCCCAAGGTGCACTGTTGTCCCCTATCCTGTATAACATATACACGAGCGATATGCCCCAATTTTCACGTACACATTGTATCACCGCGCAATACGCTGACGACACAGCCTTTCTCTCTTCATCGAAATATGAGTCCGATTCCCACAACAGACTGCAAGACTTCATTCCCATTCTGGAGCACTGGTACACCAAATGGAAGATCAAAATAAATCCCACCAAAAACACAGCAGTCCGCTTTTCACGCAGATACATCAAACCCGTCAGAACTCTTAAACTCTTCGGCCAGAGCGTCCCATGGTCAAAACACGTAAAATACCTAGGCCTCACATTAGACAGTAGACTCTCGTGGCATAAACACGCCCTCAATATCAAATCAAAAGCTCACGGAACACTCAAATCATTATCTCTTATTTTTATTAATGATATAGGTAGAGTTATAAAAAAATCCACGTTTCTTCTATTTGCTGATGACCTCAAAATCTTTCAAAAAATTCGTTCTTATACCGACTGCTTAGACCTACAGGCAGATCTCAACAACGTTTGTGAGTGGAGCCACAATAATAAATTATATTTCAACGCATCAAAGTGCAAAATTATGTCGTATCATCGCTCACACGTCTTGAAATTCCATAGATATACACTTGAATCTATACCTATTCCCCGCACAAATAATATTAAAGATCTGGGTGTCTTGTTCCACAGCAATCTCGCGTTTGGTCCTCACATAGAAGTTATGTGCAACTCAGCTTATAAAACTCTAGGATTTGTTATGAGAATCTCTAAGTCGTTTGAAAACCAATTGGTGCTCAAAACGTTGTTTAATTCATTGATCCGTAGCAAACTAGAAAGCAATGCTTGCATTTGGAGCCCGGTGGGGGCGCAAAACTCGCTCATGGTGGAGAAAGTACAAAAAAAATATCTACGATATCTCTACATGAGTGAGTTTGGTGTCTATCCGTGGCTATATCCTACGCAGTTTCTGCTGGGCATGCTCGGGTATAACTCCTTGAGCGTAAGAAGAGATCTGCGTCTCTTGGTATACGTTGTCAAACTCGTTCGAGGAGTTGTGAGCTGTCCAGCATTACTACAAAGATTAGCGTTAAATGTTCCTAACAATTACACTAGACTGCGCCGGCAGGAACTGTTCTCAATAACATTCGCAAGAACGGGTCTTCCAGCCGCTATGCCTGTTGGAAGGGCCTTAACTCTTCTTAACGGGACTGCTTCGGATATTGACATATTTCATATCACATTACCAAAAGCAAAAGTAAATTTTCTTCTTAGATTAAGCGCGTTAGAAAGCACTCATCAACATACTTAAGTGACTGAATATATATGTAACATACGTTTGTGTGTAAATACTCGTTTGTATACATATGCATTATTTTTTATTTTATATAATTTAAAAAAAAAAATTTTTCCCTGTAATTTTTCTTCTTTTTTAATGTCTTGTATTTTTCAATGTAATTGGGCTAAGCCTGTTTTGAAAAAATAAATAAATAAGTAAATAAAATAAATAAATAAATAAATCTCCCTTGATCAGTAAATACAGCAAACTAAGCACGCGCACTAAACTCCACCTATATAAAGCGATCGTCAGACCGCAACTGACATACGCCCTTCCGGTCTGGGGCCACGCGAAGAAAACAACGCTATATCACATTCAGATCATTCAAAACAAAGCCCTCCGCATAATTTTAAAAGCACCCTACATCGTCCGTAATTCAAGACTCCACGCAGATACCAAACTACGTACTATCCCCGAACATATGCGCGCTCTGGCTGAAAGGTTCTACAGCTCTATATCCCGTCATCCCAACCCAGTCATAAAAGCCTTAGATAACTACAACGCGAACACCAGTTACAGACACACTCGTCCGAAATCAATATTGCGAAACATCCCCCCGACCCCCCCCCTCTTTAACTTTAATCATCCTCCCAAATGACCCCCCGATTGTCACTCTGAACACCCCATCATCGATAATTCCTCCGGCAGACAGTTTACCCCCATAGGCAACCGCATTTCTCACCTTCAATAAACATTTTCTACACCTTAATATATTTATAAAAGTCACACACGTTTCCCCACTCATTTACTTATCTACATATTGTCACGCCTATTTGCTATATTAAGGAAACAATATTAAGATGTACACATTTCAATACATAAATCAGTTATAACACATTACCATCCTATGAGGTGTGACACTCCCGTTTAGCTCCGCCGGCTTATTAAAGAGACAAGTACTTTTTAGATCTCAGGGATTCGTTAGATTCCTGTAATTCTGAGTAACTCTCTCTCCCTCTCAATTGGACAAGGTGACACAATTAAACAAAGTATAATTTTAAATGAAACAGTTTATTATATTATGGAAAAAGAAAAAAGAAAAAACTATAAAAAAAAAAACTCGAACGAATGTCGAGAAAAAAAAAAAGTTTAAAGTTGGCTACAAAGATCGTGTTGTCGATTAGCAAAAGGGGATTTCAATAACAATTAGAATTAAAGTTGAGCGATGGTTAAAATGTGCGGACGAAATCCAACATTAAGATAAAAGGAATAATATTCACCGATAATTGTAATTGGGGTCCTGGACTTCTGCGATATACGAGGAAAACGAGTCTGGCTGTCTTCCGTACAAACACTGTTTCTGGAGAGACGTCCTAACCGTGTCGTGTCTGGTGGCAAAAAGGGGCCTCCTCGTGAAATTTCTGGCCTTTTATAGCCAGCCCGCGAGAAAGAGAAGCTACATGTATTCATTCTCACTTAAAATAATAGTTTCACATAGTAACCGTCATAGACATGATACTTTATTTTTAAAAGACAATTGAGATCGGTATCTTTTAGAATTCAGCAAAAGGGTATGTCGTCTGGACAGTATTTATTGCTTCCTTGAGCAATGGATTTTTATGACCTTGCTTTTGTCTTCTCACAAGAAGGACCGTGTCTGGTTTCTTAGCCGTTTACCGCTGGCCTTACAATTCCATACTTTACAATAGAAAATAACTACGAAGTAGATTTTATTATAGACCCTTTTTATTTTTAAACAAACAATGACCATGGAATTCATTACAATCCGGGATGTAGTTTTACAACCCGAGGCGACCACCTAAGTTGGCAGTGCAATATTCCATTTGTATAACCAAAACAAAGTAGAATTTATTATAGACCCTTTTTCCTAAACAAACAATGACCATGGAATTCTTTACAATTCGGGATATAGTCTTGTACTCCAAGGCGGTGACCACTTAAGAGAACCTTTTCTTTTATTGACTTAATCTTAGCGACAGTATTAAAAATATACTAAAATATTTTGTTTCCAGTTACTAGCCGAGACACGTATTTCATGCAGCATGATATGTCGGGAATTTAATATCGGGTATGTGAACTATGCAATTTATCAAATACAGTCCTGACAATATACTATATTCATTCTTATAATTTATTCACCATCATTATTTTTTTCACCCATTCAATATAAAACAGTGTGTGACGACACATATTTATGTATATTTGTATTTAATATTATGTATATATCATCATATTTATATATGTATTTAATCGTTTATAATTTCTCATAATCATTCATAAAATCAAAACATTTACCACAAACCTATCCTTTCCCGATTCCCAAAAAGATCCAAAAATTTCCAATAAATATCTTAACAGTCGGACCGAAACTCCGAACAAGCTATCCATCACTTGTAAGTAAACGTGTCTTGAAATTAATATTTTTTTAATATAATTTTTAAGTTTTCTGACATCCAATCACAAATATATTTTTTAGTGAAGACTTTAAAGCTATAAAGCATAACAAGCGCAGGTAAATTAATTATATTTTTTATTCACATACAACTCACTCAACGAGTTAATTTCAAATCGTTGTTATATTTGTTGGAGTCTCAAAGGTCTGCACTGTGTTTATAATTCAATGGTGCAGTCGAGCCACAGTCGGCAAAGTTAGTTTAGGCTTTGTTAACCGATTATTTCACTGCAGTTAAATTACCTGACTCAGGGTTACTGAATTTATAAACAGTGTATCTTTGAAAGTTAACTTTTTACAACCATCAATAAATAATATCTTAAAACAAGTGAATGGAAGAGTTTTTTTTGCATTTGAAACTTATTTGTTACTTAAGTTGGATGGAATCAATACAACCCCTTTTAAACAATATTTTATCTGTTATTATTGAATAATTGAAATGTATTCTTGCGTAATCAGAAGGAAGGCAAATTAATTTATTCATGATATAATAAGTTAAAGCTTAATACATTTTTTTGTAAGTATTCTTAATTTCTATATTGAGTAACTTGTTCAATATTTAAACTAAAATGTGTTACAGTTTTAAAATCAAAATAATAAAAACAGTGTTTTCGAGAATAAAATATTGTTCCATAACAGATTCACTTAACTGATTGAACGTGATAAATAGACATCAAATTTACAGTGCAACTATCGCTTTTGTACGAGTGTAATGTCCTTTACTTTCTATACATTGAGATTTTGGAACCAGTTACAAACGTATGTTCAACTCGCTTCCTCATTGACATGTTTTAAAAAGCGATTGGGTAAGCTCTTAACTTCAAGTCAGCAAAATAACATATTTTGTTCCTGATTTTTGTTTCCTCTTCACCATCTCTTTCTTTCCTTAATTTGATGATTTCTCGCTTTTAGTTTTACTTAATATATTGTTCATGATTAAAAAAAAAGTGAATCCTAGATTTTACTTCCCTTTCGCAGACGTCACAGTCATGTAAATCCCACTGAGCTGTCTTGTCACGCTAACGCATGCTCGCAGCACACTGACTGTTTATTATAGTACATTTGTTAAAATCCTATTAGCTCGCGAACATATAGCTCCCCACCTCCCACAATAAATTATCAAGTTCAATACCGGTTTCAAAAACCTCTGTTTTCATCGTTAGGTGAAAATATCAAATCGTATTTAGCCTAGAAATACCTATTGCTTACTGGTAAGAAAAGGAGGAAGGAAACAACTTACAGCTCAAGATTGATCAAATTAAGACTACAACAGGATCTTCAGTGGTGCTTTATTAATATTCATTCTCAGGACAACCGACGAAGAATTGTAAAATTAGTTTGGTAGGTGCAGTTTGCATACATCAACTGTAATTACGTAATTCTTGTGATTGCCAATTTCAAACAAACATGTTTTGATATTTATATCTTAGTAATAGCATATTTCATTCCTGTATTCACTCAAAAAGATATTAATAATTTAAAATTAGTTTGATTAAATCCTACTAAACTTCCAATTAACGCTTTAATAATTGCTGAGGCAATAATAATTTTATTAATTTGACAACATGAAATTACTATTATAGGGATAATTTGAAACTGTTAATAGTCAAAATGGAGAGAAATTTATTTAAATAAATCAAAATAAACCAATCTATGGACTTGCATTTAGCGTGTTTCTTTATTTTATTATGGAGAAAATATATAAAAAATAAAGTGACACCGTAAAATGACTACATATTTCTAATATTTTTTTTTTGCTTTAATCTAAAGAAATAAAGTTAAGTAAATAATCAATAGCTCGATGTAAAATTAAATAAAATGAATACTCACAGTTTTGTTCCCAAGATTCTTGATCCTACAATTAAGGTAAGCAGTCTTTCCAAGGAGAGCTGTCACATTCTTGGAGGCGTTCAGATCGAAATATGGTCCAGACCTTGAACCAGGGTTGCTTATTCCCGGGGTGGCAACCCCTGGTATGACCGGTGCCCCAGTTCCCGTTCCAAGAACTCCTCCCAAGCTGGTACCCGCACCAGCCCCGGAACCGGCCACCAGCCCCCCCAGAGAGTTGTCTGAGGGGGCGGAGGCCTTCCCTTCATCCCCTGTCAGGTCCTCGGGTAGTTTTCCGGGAGACCGCTGAGCCGAGAGAACTAAAATAAGAGAATAAATTATAAGTTATTATTATTCTGATTCATTAAACAATTCATCTTATTCTGACCTATTTTAAATGTGTTTCTTGTTATCCTTCGGGAACCTTTCACTATAAATACACAACTCAAAATGTATCATTCATTTGGTCTATGTTTTAAAAATATCTTCCTGTCTAACACTTTACTGCCGACCTAATAAAGAAATGTACCCCACGAGAATTTCCTGAATGTTTTTTTAGCTATCACACTAAAATTAATACAAAGACAATATATGTAGCATCATTTAGAGCGCACTCTCTTCAAAGGCGCTCTAATTGATACTGTTATATACGAGTACTTATTGATCTTATTAGGTACTTATTGGTCGTATTTTGTACAAAAAAAAAAATAATAATAATGTCGCGTGATCGGCTATGCGTAATCAATTGTACAGTGATAGTGACTTTCTACTTGTTCATTAAAATATTTGGATGAAAATTCCCACCTTGTCATGTAACTCATGACTTAGCATCGTGACTCCCATGATAGCCTCTGACTACTCCTCTCCTTCCATTCCAGCAATTCGCGGCTCGAAGAGCAAGTGTTAAGGGTAGTCCAGTTGGGTTTCTCACTTGGTCAGTTCAACACATTGGGCTTCTTTCTCTAGTGCGTCGTCCTTCCACGCCTTCAGTAGTCACAAATCTCTCCAAACTGTTTCCTTGGCCACGAGCAATGTGTCCAAAGAATCGGAGGATTCGTTGGAAGTATATTACCGACAATTCGTCGGTGATTCTCAGTTCTTCGTGAATGGAGGCGTTAATGGATAAAAAACGAAAAAAACTGTTACTGATAACACAGTTTTGTATGTTTTTCCATTACTATTGCATTACTGTTTCTCATAACAGTATCATTCAATACGTGATAAAATATATTCCTTGCTTTTCTTATGTTTGTCAATGTATTGACGCACTAAACAGTAATTGCTCTCCTTTAAGTGAAACAAAGCTACTTTTTCTTCCGTCAGTGTCAGGACTTGGGTACGGCTGACCAATTAGTTTATTGTAGTTAAAAATAACCATTAAAAATAGCGAACCGGGGCAGTCAAAGGGAGATCTTGCGTCATTTTCGAGAAGGATTGCTTCCTATTGTTTCAAACTTGACTGCCTCGAGTGGCTGGCTTTGTCTTCCCATTTGTATAGAAATACACGACACTTTATGAGGATCGGTAATTAGTGTTCCGTCTTACGATCTGATTTATTGCAGTCACAGATAACTATTGTTACTAAGAAAAGAAATAAAAACTTTGCGCAAGATATATTTCAGAGGGTGTATGCGCTTTTATGACCGCGATTGTTATGCGAGAAAGAAAAAAGGGGTCAAAAAATTTCTCTTCTGCTTTTCTAAAGAAATACGTCGCGCTTAATTTATTGCGGACATAAGTAAATATTAAATCAACGGCTAAGAAAACATAAAAACACTTCACTCGAGATACATTTCAAAAGAAGTAACTATTGTCCCTTAAGCAATTTAAGTGTCGCCTTTAGGGTTACCGGATGTTATACAAAAAGGATTCTCGACTTAATTACGCTGTGAAAGTTTAAATAGACTATTCATTGGCAAAATAACGTTCGGCCGGACGAAAAGATTTATGATTTTTTTAACGGTCGCGACGAACTTTCTAAAGAGTTCCAAAATGGCGGAGGTTGGCGGAGATCCCTTAAATTAAGGAACCGCGATCTTCCCAGCTCATTCTCGCCACGAAGTTGTCAAGTCAACATCATTTTCGTCTTGACGCTGTTCGCGAACTTGAACAAGCTTTTCTCACATTTGATTGTTCATTCTTATTTGATACAATTTGTCCGGTAAATTCTGGATAATCTACAAACGGGGATCTTGTTTCACCTCAGTCTTTTGATTGAGCAGATTCTGGACTGTTGTCCAAACGACGATCTCGAGTTAGGCGTACAACTCATTCGCGGGTCAAAGTTAACTGATTCTACCAGCAATATCGAGTGCGCGCCAGATTCTGGAGCCTTCCAGACCGGACCGAGTCGTGTGGGTGTATTACGGCACGAATTGGCGGTCGCCAACCACTGAGGGAATTTCTTCACATCAGCGGCCCTGTAGTAACAGTATAAGGTCAGAGGGCCATATACGAGTCGACCTGGTCATACACTTGAGGCGGATCCGGGATAATACATTGGGTCTAGTATTGGAGTAAGATCAACCTTAATTATCCTCTTTTGCTTGTCATTTTATGGTGATATTTGAGTATTCTAGAGATTGGCGATATCTAATCTTTGAGAATTGCACAATTCCGCAACGGACTGTTGTGAGATTACCCCTGATAATAAATTGCTTCGACTGCCTGTCCATCTGAAAGGCCAGCGGAGTAGCAGAGAGTAATCTGCCCATTTGATTTTCCTGACGGAGTATCAGCTCGTCAGGATTAAATATATAACCAATTAACAGCAAATATGTGTTTCATTATGTATTTATACCTACCCAAGCACTGACGAATGCCTACCTCTTCCCACGTCATCTTGAGATCTTATTGAGCCTTGTTTTACCTATACTGAGCTACCGGAGTAAGAGTCATACATTGTAACATCCAGGCTTTTAGTAATCCAACGGAATTAATTAATTAAAGGGTCGAAAGTTTGAAATCATCTTATTTGGAAGACTCAGAAGAAAATATGGTAGACATCTAGCCGAACGCCGATAGATGGCGGCCCCGTTGGACGGAATGTGACATCAAAACAAATGACCTGATGACGGTGGGTTGATTGGCTTTCCTTTACCTCATAAGGAGTGGTGCAGTCTAGCTAGGATGAGATACGGAATAGGCCGCACTGCATATGATATGCACAAATGGAGTTTACCGGTGCGGGGAAATCCAGACTATCGATCACATAGCTGTCCACTGAATACTTTCTCTGGAGGCATGCAGGAGTTACATAACCTAACGCCGGTTTAAGAAAATAAACTGCGTGTGAGGGCCAAACACAAAATAAGAAATATACAATTAATAACGGTCAAAAACCGTTAACACTATTACTGACAACGCGACTTTGTATGTTTACAATAATTTGCAGTTGTATGAAAAAAATACGGCTCTCAAATTTTGTTGGTAGTTGCTACTTCACAAGTTAAAGCACGCGTATTTTAGCAATTTGAAGGGTATTTGAAATTTAAAATTTCGTATCGATAGAGTTATTATTGGTTGAAAATAATACCGTTATGTTCATAATTTCTGGCATTATGTTTCGAGTAGAAAGAAAACATCGTTAAATGACCTAATTATATGTTGTCCACGTATGGCAGCGAGAAACACGCCCACTTCTCGATATAGCAAGGGCCATGCCAGAACAATACCGGTTCATTAAATATATTGTAGTTCATCACGCTATATTGCGTGGTTGGCAGTGAACTTGTTTTATGTTTTTTTCTTTGGTAATTTTTTGTATATAACTCAGAAATCCTTAGCTCATTTCTCTTCTCTATCTCTATAAATATATAATTATTCGTCTGTTTCGTAACTTTTCCGAATTTACATAAATCGTGAAATTTCTTTATTTTCTATTAAATTTAAGGAGAAATATTTTTATTCCTTATTTACTGACTAATTTACCTTTTTTTATTTTTATTTATTATATAACAATTGCGAGTTACGTCATCACTTTCAACCAAACATAGAAGAGTTATGAAGATTGCATCCAATTGCTGGTTGATAGGTTACAATATTATTTCCAAAACTGAAAAAAATACAAATGGTGAGTGTGTTGCTATAGACAATCTATTCCAGCCAATGTGATGACAAAAGTTGGGCAGAATCGTGGCAATTACTAGGTTAAAAGTTACAACGTTTTTGCCGAAAAGGAAAAAAAGTTCATTCATTCGTTAATTCAATGGACAATTTTATAAACCACTGTTTAGAGAGCCAATTATCTTAAAAAACAACCTTATTCGGGATTCAAACCCATTATTATTAAACAAATCTAGTCTGATATCTGTAACAGCGTTCGAGCGAATCAAAATATGCTTTAGGTATTAAATAATATTTTGTAATTTATGTAGCCCAACACTGTTTATTCGACTTTATAAAATGGTATAACCCTACCCGTGCAAGATTTTCACCTCATCATCAGGTTGGCATAAACGAGACTCACTATAATGTTTTAAACTTCCATAGTGTAAATGCCTTAACTATAAATAATATATCAAATAATGTATGTAACCAAAAATCTTAAAACAAAATATTTGGAAATGCCACCAAAGATTGAGAAAATAGGAGTTAAAGAGAAATACACTTCGTCATTGACGAGATTTGAAATAGTTTATAAGTAAACTAGGTTAAGACTCTTATTTAACTAGTTTCAGAGTCCGATAGCATCGTCAGTTATGGACGATGTCCTTTCAGGATATTAAAAAAAAAGGAATAAAAGTTATGTCCAAGAGAATGAAATATTTTTTTGTATATTATTGAATGTTACTATAAGAATATTTGACTATGTGTATTCGTTGCCAATGCTTATAGAGAAATAACATGATGGCGTGTATGAATTATATTAATTGTTGGAATATTTGTCTCTTCTTCGACTTTCTTTGTTAGCATTTCTATTGTACATTAAATTTTACAATAATTTTTAGGAATTTCCAATTCAAACCTTAACAAAAAGAAACTCTACGTATGCATGTATAATTTTGAAGGTTATCTCTTTAATAACAAAAGTATTTCTCAATATAATTAAATGTAAAAGTCTATTTTATCTACCATTATTGAATGTTTTTTATGTACCTGGAAAAAAAACTGCTGATGAATACCAAACGAGATTCTCATCAAGGGTATCGTCACCCATTTACAGAGCGATCTTTATTTTTAGGGGCGTACACGTGTAGAAAATAATTAGGATACATAAGGGATTTCAACGAGGTCATTGTGGTTTTTATTAAATTTTCCAGTAAATTAAAAAAAATATAAACTCATTTTTAAACGACATTCGTTTCGCAACTTCAAAAAAATTATTTCGTGATATTTACGTGTATCTTTCCCCTTTTCTACATTCATACATCATCTCATACATTTCCAACGATTACTCCGACTTTCAACATTTCCTTCTTTCACATCACACACTAGATCCAACCATATTCTCCTTTGTCTTTCTTCATCGCGTTTTCCCCACACATTGCACTTTATTTAAGTTTTTTCATTCTTTCTTTATTTATTCGTTCCACGTGCCCCAATTATCGTAAAGTGCTCTCCTTCATATTATTTAACACATCATCTTTAAGTTCACACTTATCCCTAATCACTTAAATATTTTTCTATCATGCATTGTCACTTCATCTATTTCTACACCATTTATTAGGCTATATCTTGTTCCACGTCCACGTTTACCTCCCATACATTAAATTTGGTACTAAAATATTGTTTTGGAATATCATGTTGGCAGATTTTCATAGTATCAGGATCGAGTTTGTATGTTTTTGATGCCCCATTGACTTTGTTACCTATCGCTACACGTCGCTGGTATTCCTCGTAAATATTCCATCATCTAAGAAAACACTATTAAAATAGCGAAATTCTTTAACTAGCTCTTATTTTACATTACCCATTATCAAAATAAAAAATATGAAATCTATGGTTTTCAGTTAAGTCTATGGTGCTACTATATATATGTATGACACGAAAATGCAGTTATTTAAAAACTTAAATAACACCTATGGCTTCATACCAAAACTAATAAACCATAATGTTTGTATTATTAAACGAGTTACCTTCTTCACGTTTTAAGAACTAAAAATGTAAATTATTAAACTGGGAAGCTTTGACTTACCCTGCTCCAAGGGAGCGTTGATCCAAAAAAAGGTAAAGTAATTCTGTTATAAATTTAACATGATTATTAACTCCAATATTGACTTCTTAATGATAAAAATGAGCGTATTAAAATATTATATAAGCTTGAAAAGATATGGAAGGTAGACTGGATAAATCCAAATAAAGTGGGGAAGTGGCTGGCATATAAGTGACAGAACAGCTAGGATCACCTCGAGCTGTAAGTGTTGATGATACTAGGCGCGTCCAGAAAGTAAAGAACGATTGCGCACCACGCCCTGCGCCGATCCCCCGCCACCGCGATCGTATGCACGCCAGTTAGCTCTTTTCCTCGCTTCATTGTGAGCCGAGTTTTGTTGCTTTCAAAATGGCTGCGCCCATCGAAAATCCCGCCAAATATGAAGTGCGTAGTGTCATTCGTTTTCTGAATGCACAAAATGTTCGGCCTTTTGAAATTTATAGGCAACTTTAAGCACAGTACATGAATCTTTCCCACAAATTTCACGATCGCTCCAACATGAAATAGTGACAGAGGACCTTGGCTACAAAAAAATGTGTGCTCGGAAAAGAAAAACCGAATCTCAACACCAGAAAAGTGATAGCAACAGTTTTTTGGGACTGAAAGAGTTTGATCCACGTAAAGTTTATGCCAAAAGAACACACAATAAACTTAGAGGTATATTGTGAAACTCTTCAACGACTTAGACGCGCCATCCAAAACAAGAGACGTGGAATGTTGTCGGGAAATGTGGTTTTGATTCATGACAATGCGCGGCCTCATGCATCAAGCACAAACACAGCGAGAACTTCAACGTCTTAAATGGGAAATTTTTGGGCATCCTACTTACACCAAGCGATTTTCACTTATTCCCGAAACTAAAGGAATTTTTGGGTGGAAAACAGTTCCCAAACGATGAAGACCTCAAACAAGAAGTGACATCCTGGCTCAAATCTTTGGCGGTAGAAGAGTATAACATCAGAATTGGAAAAATTGGTTCCACGTTACAATAAGTGCCTTGACAGCTATGGTGACTACATTGAAAAATAGAGTAAAGTACTGTGACTTTGTAAATATTGATTTGTGTTGATATCTTTCGTTTTTATTTAGCTACGCCAAAACGTCCTTTGCTTTCTGGACGACCCACGTAATATTTGAAGAATTTTTTTTAAATATTGTTAAAAAAATGTTCACAGGGATACAAACCCATGACGATAGCTTCTTAGCTAAAATCCTTACCATAATACTGAAGCGACCATGCGTGCGGTCACTGAACCCATTGAGGCGACCCTTGGCCGCTCGGTCATTGAACTCGCACTGTAAAGAATGCGAGACAAGCACTGGGCGAAGGTCGCTCGCGCGGTCATTGAACTCACTAGTAGCGAACAGCGAGAGTGAGACACCGATATATCTCTTGCCTCTCCTGCAGACCGTAGTATGAAATGTATATGGAACGCGTGACAATAACCATGTGTCCGGCGAAGCGAGACGGCGACATGTTCTGCGCCGTTCTATATATTATAAATACAGACGCTCTCAATAAACTTTCTCTCTTTGCTTATCTCGATCTCGACGACTTTTATTCAAACAACCTCATCCTTCTATGCGAAACACAAGTCCCTAAAATACCATACAAATTTGACTGAAACCATAATGAAGAAATAAAATTCTATCTAATGGTGAAATCGATGCTTTTCAATTTTTCTTATTTTAGTAGAACTCTTATATTTCATCTTAATGAGAAAAAGTTAATATTCCATTTCAAACCTTTGTTCAACTCAAATTTATCTTTTTCACTTTAAAGTCTTTGTTTTATTTCAACTGCTGATTTTAGGATCTCATTTTACTTATTTCGATTCCTATATAATACACCTCTATCTTTTTGATAAAACTAATTTAATTCAAGGGTCACGAATAGCCCAAGGGGTGGTTAAATGTGAATAGAAAATCTCAATTGAAACCCAAATCTAAAATTCTAATCGGTTTGAACAAGAAATTTTTTAATTGACTTGTAAGAGTCACAAAACCTTAAGGGTATTTAAGCTTTGGTCGAAATTGATAATTGAATTTAAAAACAAATTTCTTCCATTTTCAATTCGAAAGACTTCATTTTTTTTTTGTGATTTTTTTAATTGAAAAAGTTCGGTTTTTTACCCTTTTTCTGAGAATATACAAACAAATTAATCGACAGTCAAAAAAGAGAAAATTCTGATAGAATTTAATGTTTTTTATTCACTTTATACTCTCGACGTGTAAATGAAAAAGTAAAGTTTTTTTGTATGTAAATATCTATTTTTTAAGATTTCAGTAATAATTTTGCGATATTGGGCAATAGTATGTCTGGTTTGGTAGACTTTTTTATGTTGTAGAAATAAAAAAAATAAGAATTTGTCCTTCTTCGGCATTTTCCTTAATATTGGATCTGGACTTCGACTGATTATGTCATTTGATCCTTATAAGTATGTTTTTTGTAATTTTTCCTATGAGTTCATTATCCTTGAGAGAGATTCAATATTTTCCTACTCAACTCATGTATTGTTGATTGAACTCAATTAATTTTATTTGATTATTTTGAATTTTTCGTGTTGTACTATACACTTGTTTTTTTATAATTTGAAAGATATACTCGTATGTTTAATGAATTGATTTTTCGACGTTACCTTTTGTATTGTAATTATTTTTGTGATATGTTATAAATACTTAACTGTCGTTTATTTTGTCGAAAAATAAATAAATACTTAGTATATATTTACAAAACAAAACAATATTTCGCTTTTCCCAGAGGCAGTGGATTTTAAAATCAAACAGTCTTGAGGGCATTTAAACTGACCCCATTGACTTCAAAATCTTAACACTAAGTCCAGTATGATCATCTTGTTAAGAAACTTATATCTATGTTTATTTATTGAGTGACACTTCTGATATACGTTTTAAAAATTTAAACATCAAATAAATATTTAAAAGGATCAAATTTATCGTCGAATTAAATACAACTTGTGAGACTGGACCTTTTTCAAATGAACTTCGATAAAAGAGAACTTCGATAAAAGAGAACTTCGATAAAAGAGAACTTCGATAAAAGAGAACTTCGATAAAAGAGAACTTCGAAAAAAAATCAGAAAATTGTCGAACAAAAGTGTACTTTGATTTCACAAGCGTATACCTACTTATTATATTCGAATAAAATATCTATTTGATTAAATGGTTCGACTTCTAAAAAATGGAAAGAGCTCAAGAATAATTTGTGCTTTCCATTACAAATTTATATTTCCCGATCATTGCGAAGGAAAAAACCAGATTTCGAATATTAATCCGATCGATCTCTTCCGGCTTTCAAATTCAATTTGGTTGAAGTACTCCTCGTTTATACAAATAGAAAACCTGTATTTCGTTTCCTTCCTTAGAAATATTTTTTCCTAATTTTCGCGCTCTTCTTTAGAATTTTCCGAAGAAAAGAAAGTTGAATTTGAACCAATAAAAGATAACGGGTAAAAGAACGCCCTTCTAATGGTTTTCCAGAGAATTGTTAAGCCTGGAAACGTATACTTAGCTGTGTTTCGGGAATTATCTAGTATTGCGAAGTGCCGATTCCCACTTTTTCGCAAAGGTAAACAAGTGAAAATCTGGAAACGTGAGCAAAACAAAAAAAAAACGAATAAAAGGAATTGATTTTAGAAATGTCGAAGCCTTTTCCAATATTTAGTTGTACTCGACGGTTGTCCATTTTAATTTCTCACGTTCGGATTGAATGGATTTTAGAGTTTTTTCAAGTGTTTTGGATACGTTTTCCTTTTTACTTTTTCATTTTGAATTGCAAATTGTATATAAATCACTTAGAATTTAAACGTACAGAATAGAGGTTTTTGGACATGTGCCCCATGATCGGGTTTGTGTCTCCTGTTTTTGTTTTCAAGTATTTTCGTTTGCTCCTTTTACTATCTCTACTCAAAACTGTTGTGCAATATAATATATTAAGTACAAACTGTATGAATAATTTATAAATATTTATGAAACATTGAAGTTAAATAAAGAATATCGCTTAAACTGTTACAATTTGAATAACTGTTTAAATACAATGTTTTTTCTTGTAAAGGAATTATAAAGGTCCAATGCCGATGGTAAAAATGTCCTCACGGTAAAGAAATCCTGGTGCCAGAGTTACAAATAACAACATGGCTTTAAAATTCATCGAGAAGTGGTCCCGTTAATAAAAAAAGGGTACAATTATTATTGAAAGACATATACACAATCCTTACACTGCCTTTTTATGGATATCTGAGAAAGAGCTTAGCTTACGTAGAAATCATTTTTTTCTCTCTATATCTCTGTGGTTTTTTCACCACTTAGTGATGAATTTTGTAAGGTTTCATATATGTTAGCCTGTTGCCCTGAAAGAACCCCTTTGTTACTGTTTTACTTTTCAGACTTCATTATCTTCCCCTTATTGCCAGTACATTACAATTGTGGTTGACCAAGTAATTGTATGCCAGTTAAGGTGCCATTATTTTAGGTTTTCGTTAACCTGAAAATCCACATAGATGTTTTACAAAACGCTATTTTAACTCATTCGCGTCGGGTTACGCATGGGTGAGTCTTCAGAGTCTCCATACGTGGTCGCGGGTTACGCACCCGTGCGTCTTCTGCCATGTGACACTTTGGCCGTAAAAAAATCGGTCTACCGCGATAAATATTTCAATTTCATCCAACAGATGTCACGGCAAACATTTAATAGATTATTAAAATTATAAATTATATGTAAATATAGACGTCTTTCCATTTAAACGACTTAGTTTAAATAAATTATATATAATTGAGAACCGCAGATCAATATTTTCAAATTTTCTAAAAAAGTATGGCATAATATCACTGAAATTAGATAATATTTTAATTTTGCTAAAATACTAAAGGTACATATATTTTTTTGAATATATTTATTTTTAAATATTTAAAAAGTTTGAGAACCACTGTAAAGTTTAAAAATTAAATATATTGTAGAGCGAAGTATTCTAACACCTGACTTCAAGTTATTTTGAAATATAACGATTGGTTAAAAAGTTACGGCGTTTTTTCTAAAACATATTTTTTTGCATCATTTCGTGAATTCGGCCCCGCTACACAATAAAGATGGACAAAAAAACGACCCGACGCGAATGAGACTAAAGACTCAATAATAAAACTAGAAAAGATTTTGTACAATTTTCACTAAAACGTTTTATTTTTAGTGTAACAACTTTTGCTTAGTCAGTATTTGTGTGGGTAAAAAACAACAGTTTAATATTCGCTGTATTTATCTGTCATTTTTTGAAACACTAGATTAATGGATTAACATCCGAAGTGCCACTAAACTCTTGCGTTTTTTAATAAATTAAAGGATTTTAGTGAGAGGTTGTGCTTGATAAGCCATAAAAAGATCCGGCTCATTAAACGTCGAGGGGCCAGTTTGTTTTGCACCCTTGTCGACCTAAACCACAAGTCAGTGTTTCTCAATCTGCTCATATGAAGCTGTCAAGATATTATTTAAGTCATTTAGAGGTGAATAGGTAAAGCTGAAATGGATAAATAACTTATTTTCCACACATTTTTTCCTTGCAAAGATATTAAGAAAGAGAAAAAAGAAAAGATGAATAATGGACATACAAAAATATTCAAAAGCCGCAACTAAAAAAATATATAGAAAGAATATGGGAAACATTTTTTTTTACAGTAAGTAAAGATTTTTGTAATTAAAATAGTTGTTCAAAACTAATAAAACTAATTGATAGGACGGAGGAGTTGGCGGGAAACTACTTCGAGGAAGGCATCAAAAAGTTGATACCCCGCTTCACCACCTGCATTGAGAGGAATGGCGACTATGTCGAAAAATAGCTTACATATGTACTACGGTAACCACGTAATTTTTTTGTTTAAATAAAAAAAATTGTAACCTACAAAAATTCAGTACACTTACTTTCTGGATATGCCTCGTATTATTGAGAACATGTTTATATTTCTAGACCATTTTCAAGGAAATAATATGTAAATTGAATATATAATATTTAAAAAGAAAACTTGATATATTTTATAAGTGCTTGGTTAGGGCAACCATTTAATATTTGGCGCTGTTATGTGACAGTGAACCACGCTAAGAATAACATGTATCACTTCACGCCATGTCCCTATTTGAGGTAGGAGGGGAGAACAGATCTCTACTTCATTATATCCTTGCTCACATTTTTCGTTTACATACTTTATATAACATATACGTACAAAATTTTATCTCTTTCAGAAATTGATTAATTTTATGTTTATATAAAAGAATAACGTGAAATTTCAAAGAAATGTTGATATAAAACAAAATTCTCTCATATCTTTATTTAATTGATTATAATTTACTGCGTTAAAAATAAAATCAAACCTATTAAATGATTGAGAATCACTTTTAAGTGAAAACTTGTGAATACCTCCGGCAATATCAAGTTTCAAGGGATTTCCGAAAAACTGGTGGGGGAATATTGAGCTAAACAATTTCTCTCTATTCTAATACCTCTAAATAAACCTTCGAAATAATATCGAAAGTGGAATGATAGAATGGTTTCCGAGCTTTATTCCAGTGAAACCTTCCGTAGCCTTGTGATAAACGACATGGATTAAAAGCTCAAGGAACAAATTTCAATCTGAACTTTAAAATTGTAAATTGTTTTTGGTTGATCGGAAATGTATGTGAAACTTTTTGTTTTTTCATGCGATTTTTCAACGTGATATGAAAAGAATAAATTTGAAATTCCATAATTGACTTCGTTTACTTTATAAAAGTAAAGGAATTCGTTATTCATATGAAATTATTAAAAATTTTATTTGGGGGACAAAGAAACAACTTATTTTTAAATTTATGTGTACTGAGAAATATTTTGCGACAAAACTTTAATTTTTAAGACGGGTTGTCGTTAAAACATAGTAATTTTTGAGAATCGAATTGAACTAAGAAAGAAAAACTTAAACAATTGTATATCATGACGATTATAGATGACTCTTTGCATCGACTCAAATTATTGATGATGACTCTTTGCATAGACTGCAACTCAAAAAGGATAATGTTGGATAATTAAAAAAAAATTAAATGGAAAAAACTTTAGGATTTAAAAACAGTGGCCACTTATATGTGTGGTTCGCTTCGATTTCTTGACTCTTAAAGCATCTTTTTCTTATTCTCAGTATCATTTCAGGTCCCCTTAACGTTGAACATCACTTGAGAGTAGACATCTTTGTCCCCGGCAGCCCGAAAAAGATCTTCAACGCCTCTTATGCCAGTCCAATCACGTATATTGCGGAGCCAAAAGATTTGCCTCCTGCCAACACCTCTTCGGCCTTCTATTTTACCTTGGATGATCAGGTGCACTAATTTATAGTTTGCTCCTCTAAGTACATGACTCATGTAGGACACCTTTCGGATTTTAATATTAGTCAGCAACTCTCTATCAACTTTGGCTCTTTGAAGAACCCTTGTGTTGCTGACCATATAAGTCCAGGGTATCCGTAGCATTCTTATAGCATAAGTTGCTTAATTAGGGTTTATATACAATAAGTATTGACAACTTCCGTGGTCTAGTTGGTAAAACGTATGCCTTCCTCTACGAGGATTGCCCTTTTTTTCTGAAGGCCTCTTTAACATCTTTCTAGTTGTTTTGAAGAGATTGCTATGCAACAATAAACTCGGCAGAGTGTACTATATACATCGTAAGTATTATTCAATAATTTTGTATCATATTTACCTTTTTGCTTATTGCAAGCTTATTGCACGATAGAAAAAAATATCGATATAACATACATAAATAATACAGTCACCAAATCAAATAAAGCAATTAAAGGATTAAAAAAAAAAGAAAAAAAATCAATATTTGGGCCACACCCTGTCATATAATATGAAAGAAGATAAAGACATGAATATAAAAAAAGATGACATATTGATTGGAGTACGCTTAAGATAATACAGTGATGGAAGAAAGATAACGATATTTGCTATATGCCATGTTGTAAAACTCAAGTGAACTTCAGGTATCTGACACTCCATCGGTTAAAAATAACTCTAAATAAAGTATAATAATACAGAGTTATCTTTGGACTTCCAAAACTTTATGGTATAGTACCTCAGAGATGTTTGCCGAAGATCGTTTACCAGGTTTTGATGCATATTCGAGAACGCCTATGTGAAATAAATGAGCGCATAATACGAACTAATTACTTATTTATTAGAGTTATTGCTAGTGAATAATTGAAACTGTGGTAACAGGGAACATGGTTAGTGATAAAAGAAATGTTTATTGTACCAAATGTAAATAATTTAAGAGGAATATTAAAAAAAATGATATCACCTATTTTAAAGAATTGAATATACAATATTATTTATGTAAACTTTTGTTTTAATTTAACTATTAACTTGTATTAACTGTAATTAATAACTATAATTTGATTGCTTATCTTTTTTTTTGTGTTGTCTTGTATTTCCTACTTTTACAGCCTTGCTGGACTATGTACTCGTATTATTAAGTTAATGGAAAAATGATATTAATTTAAAGTACTTGTAAAATAAGTATTGACAAATACTAACAATCTAACTGATGTTCAGACATACCATATAAGGAAAAATATTAATTAATACAATTAATAATTAATAATAATAACCTTTCGCCCACACCAAATGTTATCAAATTATTTATAATGTTAATCCACTATCTATTTATATAATATCCACAAGTCTATTTCTTTCAAATCCGAGGTAGCCTTTCGAGCGACCTTTTCGTATTTCCTTTACCCCTGAATGAATTGAAGGATTCAAAAAAACCTATTTATCAGAAGGAAGCCAAGGGTAAAACCATTCAATTGCCGCTCAAAGGAGAAAACAAATCCATCCGTGTCAACTTGTAGGGGAGGAAGGCAAATTGAGACCACTCATTTGAAGAAACAAGGGGTGAAACTGGGTTTATTCGTAGACTCACAGATCAAGAGAAGACTTTTTCATTGGAATTGAATTATGCACAAAGACAAAATCAAGAAAGGAGAGTTTCACTTCTTATACTTTTCAGAGCTTTTGAGAGTATATTAAAATATAATCTAAACGAAATCTGTGGCCTAGTAGGTAAGACGCGTGTTTTTTAATCTCGGGATTACGGTTTCACTTCCTGTTGGACTATTCCTGTTAAAAATAATTCCAGTCTAGTTTTCCCTTTTGGCCTCTTTCTGGTTGGATGGAAAATATTCATCATCATGTTGTGTAGCTCATGACCGAGCATCGGGACTCTCAAGATAGCCTGTGACGATTCTTCTCCATATATTTCTGCTCTCCGCGGCTCGAAAGGCAGTTGTAAAGGGCTGTAAAATTGCGTATCTTACTTGGTCAATTCAATGCATTGAGATTCTTACATTTCCTTCCACGCTTTCAGTAACCACAAACCTCTCCAAACTGTCTTCTAGACCATGAACAATGTGCACAAATAATCGGAGGACTCGTCAAAAGGATAGTATCGATAATGTGTCGGTAATTCTCAGTTCTAACGGAGGCGTCAATGGAGACGTAAGTTAAATACAGTACCTAAACATTGGTAAATAATGCAAGTTTAGAGCACATAAACGATTTTATATACTTTTGCAGTATTTTCTCAGGTGACAGAAAAGTTACGATAGATATAGAATGAAGTGTAGTATTAGAAAACAAAGTTTACGGGGAACTTGAAAACATATTAAAATACGATAAGATAATGGTCAACATATTAGAATCAATTAGGGTATATATAACAAATAAATTATTAAAGACTAACTTAGAAAATTTATGAAGTGAACTTGATAAAAAACGTGAGACAGAAAGACAAAGAAAACTACGATTAAACCAAATGAATGATTAAACCAAATGAATCTGGAAAGGAAAAATTATTAAAAGTCAGATAAAAACAATGAAGATATTAAAATGTGGAAATGAAAAAGACTTGGTCATAATAGACAACAAAATATTGTATTTGTTGTATAAGCGAATATTATGTTAATTGTTGTTATACACTATCTGTCCAATGCAAAAGGTGACTGACGAGAAATTAAATAAAACACATTGCTTCACTACCATAAACAGTTTAAATCATTTCAACAGTTTCTGTTGCCCCTTTACCCAATTTAAAATAAAATGTAATATTGGCACGTTGTTCCATTGTTCCTTTTCCGACCGAGACTAGAAAGGTTTTGTCAATTGGTACGTTATTACTAATAAACCAGCTATGCCAGCGCTTTGAAACTATTACGGAAGATAGTCGAAATGTGTCGCTAGTTAATTAATATATTCATCTACAGATGGCGCTAGTGGTTACGCGAAAAATAAATCAGTCACCGGTCCATTGAACAGACTGTGTATGTTACGATATTTACGAGTGTTGGTCCAGTCCAAATAAGATTAAGGGAGGAAAATGAGAAAGAAATATTCTAAGTGTAGTATTATTATCATTTGTTCTTCTTAGATCTGGTAATTAGTGACATCTGCTGGCCGGTGTTTGATTTAGTTGGACTCCCAAGAGTATTTTACAATGATACAAAATAAGGTAATGTGAATGTCAAAGTTTAGGATTGTACCGATTCCAAGTAGAGTGTAGAGGACTAATGAGATGGAACTTTATGTTTGCGGGTAGGGGACCGTGAAGGGATGCTGTGGATTTATGACCCAGATGGGGTGAAATAAGATCTTACATTTTACTTCCCACTCTAACTGCTGAAACGATTCTGCCGATTTATGTGAATTGTTTAAAATCTTTAAGGTTTTTATATAGTCTTAAGAAAGTATTCCGTAAATAAAAAAAAACGTTATTTATTATTTATTTATTTCTAATTAGAATGGAATCCCTAGAAATCATATAATCATGGAATCATATACTACCTTGATCACAAAGTTTTAGGACTGGCCACCGTGTGGCGCTGTCAGTCACTCGATTGAAATTCTTTTTTTTTTGTTAGGTTACCACGTCTATCATTGACACTTCTCTCCAAATTTCAGCGCCATAGCTTGACATTTGTAAAAGTTACGCTGTACTAAGTACATCTACCTTTGTGCGTGTTTTCGATTTTTTACAAGTTTGAAAATGGCATCAACTGTCCATCAACGAATTTGCATTAAATTTTGTGTGAAAACGGATTTAACGGTCCACAGACCTTGGAAATGTTGGAGAAGTGTGTTTTGGTTGCACGAACGCTTCAGATGTGGTCGTGAGTCGGTCGAGGATGACGAACGCAGTGGCAGTCGAAAACCAATGAAAACATCAATGAAATCAAATAAGTGTTGGCCGAAAACCACAAATTGACTGAGAGCTGGCAGAGGACTTGAACATCGCTTATGGATCCACTCGAGACATATTAGTTAGTGATTTGGGTCTCAGACGTGTCGCTGCAAAATTGGTGCCGAAATACCTCAATTTCATGCAAAAAAAGGACCGCGTTGAAATCGCGAAAGACATGATTTCCATGAGTTTTTGACCAAAAACAACACGACTACTATCCAGTAGCTTTTGAATTCACCTGATCTGGCTCTCTACAACTTTTTACTGTTTAACCGACTTAAAAAACCGCTTCGCGGAACGCATTACAGCACCCGAGAGGATGTCATGAAAACATTGAGGACTGCTCTGATGGACATACCGAAAATTAAGTACCAGCGGTGTTTCGAAGATTGGATCAAGTGCTGGCGTAAGTGCGTTGCAGTCGATGGGGAGTACTTGAGTACTTTGAAGGGGATCATATCGATTTTGATGAATAAACTTGTATTTTCGATTTTATGAATAAAGTCCTAAAACTTTTTGATCAAGGTAGTATACACATATATTGGAGAGCTTCAGACAAGACAAAAAACACCGTTCCCGTCTCCCAAAAGTACTATAAGCTCGTTCCACTGGGCGACGCTTAAGATTTATAGGTACTTCACGCTTTCCCACCATCAAAACCTAAGCAGTATTATATGAAAAAAAATCTGGTTGAAAAAATTGAGATTGTGTTTTTTCTCCAATACAAGATCCGTGATTAGGGTGACTGCATACAGAATAAATTTAGTCATAATGTTTGCTAAACCCCGTTGAGGAGAGCCTGGCGCTGAGAAGAAGAGCAATTTAACAGTTATTTAATTAAAATTATTTTCAATGTATTAATCATATATCATATATGAAGAAGCAATATCGAGTTATATTTTTAAGGGAAGCGTCACAATTTTTTTGCAATTACGCTGATAATTCAATGATTTTTTTACGGAAATAAAAGTAGCTATTTTTAATAAATTTTGAGATGGTGAAATTGAAACCGATATTTACTTTTTTTGATTGATGTTATGCAAGAAAACGTAATTGAAACAGCCTGCAAAGATATATTGTATATCCTATATGGCGTATTTTTAGCGTATTCTAAACGTTATAAACTAAGAAACCATAAATGGATGATTTATGTTGATTTGCAAGTCATCGTGATACAAGTTGTGCAAATCGGATATACCAAATACTGTTTCTTTATTTTTGAGTGAAACATTCTCGTTACGATTATCCACTACAAGCCAACTGATTTTCCTCACTGAAAAATTCTTGTACCTGGCATGAAAACTGTTGTACATGTACATATATAAAACGCTAGTGAATCCCATTTAAGTTTTTTAGTCAACATTATATATAACGCTGGTTCTCATTTGTAAAATCATTACCATGCATAAAACTATCGAGACAAAAATGCCAACTTATCTCTTCGAAAAACTTGCCACAGCTATGAAACTAGAAGCAGTGAAACTCTTTAAATCATCCCGAGTCATAATCTATCACTATTCAAAGGATCCTTCTCATACTCAGCCAGCAAATGCGGATCTACATTTCGATACAAAAACGTTCGAATATCTTATAAACCGAAACCAATCCAAAATGTATATGATTAAAATATCGGAATTCGTAAAGTAATATTAGCTTTGATTAACAAATAAGAAAGAAAAAAATTGCAAAGTGATTGAGTTCAAAGTTTCGGCTGTAATTTATTGAAACTTCATAAAAGGATTTAACTTTACGTTAAATTTAATGATAGAGAATAATATTTTGTTATTCTACTAATTAGTTTCTTCCTCCTATTTCTCTCTTTGTAGACGGTTGGATCCCGGTTTATTACGAAGGCTATGTTAGGTCAGACTGCTGTCATATTTCATCGGAAGTGTGTGTAGTCTATTGACACAAATATATTTTTTTAGTAAATGTAGTGAAACCTTTTGCAAAATTTGGTTATTAATTATGTTTTTTTTTTGCTAACTTGTGTCGCTCAAGAAAAATTCTTAGTGTCAATGGACCACACACACTTCCGATGAAACATACCTCTTGTCTGACCTAAACATTGCTTTTGCTATAAAATGGGATTATTTCGGCTGATTAAAGATTCAAGATAAAATGTAGAATTATAATTTTAGAATAACAACGTAATTTACTGCTCGAAATAAAAAAAATTGAAATGTTTATTAGAATTAATGGAATAAATGTTTAAAATTATAAAGCAATGCATTGAGTGTGCTTTTTTTAATAACCTGTTTAGTGTTACTTCAAAAGCTTTTTTATTGGAAACAAAATGAAAATATTAATAAGCTTTTTTTTAAAAACCTTCAACATAGATGAAAATGATTTCCCCTGCGTAGTGAGTGGATTAACGATAAAAATCAGCGGTGGCTGGAAATATCCTTTAGCAGAGATGATATATGACAATATTGCAACAGAACTGGGCACTCCATTACACGCTTGGCCGAATATAAGCTCATCCACGTGGATTATTGGACCCCGTTTCTTTCGGATGCGCTTCATTTAAGTTCCTGCTTAGAGACTATTCTTCTAAGAATTGTTTTACTGCTCTCATTTTAGTTTTGGGGTTCCGAGCTTTCCCCTTATTATTTTGTACATAAGCTTACGTTAAAAACGTTATACATATATGTACATAGCTGCATAGGATTTTTCTTTTCTTTATTAAATACTATTGTTCAGATAACAAAATATAGGGTTTATTGTTAAGTAAAGGTGAATGATTTACAGGCAGGAAAATAATCATCAAACACCAAAACAAAATAATCATGAAACATCAAAATAAAATAATCCTGAAACACCAAAATAAAAAAAATCAAATTATGCAAAGGCATCGATGATTAAGAGAATCAAAGGTTAATCGATTTATTAATTTTTTTAAATTTATTTACTTGAGAAATAGTTATATGACTGTAAATTTAAAGTAAACATTGTTATATGGATCTGGGTTTGCGGCCTCTTATTTGTTCTGTCCCCAGTAAACCAAGCTTTTACCTGTATCTTACTGAAGAGATGTGAAGGTGAAAAAATACGTTGATTATTTAAACCAATTGTTGATTAATCATTTGATATCTCTGTGATGAGCTAACATCAATTTGATAAGTTGTGAGAGCTTAGGTGACAAATTTAAAAAAACATGTTGGAAAACGTCTAAAAACATATTATGTCACTAAAGGGGATATAAAGTGTGTTTTTATTTTTTATTTTGAAGTACGTCAACGATGGCGCGACTCTTATGCTAGCTGATTGGTGGTTTCATAGTCAAGAGCATAAAAAATGACATGGGAAATAGAAGGTGGTGAACTGGATAAGTCAAAAGGGAATTTCTGTTGAGAGAAGCACTGGTTCATGATCGGAAAATCACTGAATCTTAGGCAATCTAGGTTAGCGCATGCGAGTAATGTTATTAGATGAACTCTTTAACCAGACTTTTTATTCTGTTTTCTTTTAGGTACCACCGGGAATCAAACCTAAAAACCTCGGGTGGAGGTCCTGCGTATATAAGCCACAAAGATCGTTAATATTTCTGTTAAAAAAATTGAAAAGTGTTTTATCATTTGATATAAATACAGAATATATGTGATTCTCAAAATAATCCAGTGAAATGTTTCAGGTACGTTGTTAAGGGCACATTATTTTGATGACGAGTGACGTTACTAGACAGCTTTGAAATATTAACAACTCAGGTCTTGATCAGAATACGAGAAACAATAAAAATTTTAAAGCCGTTGAAAACTCGTACATAATTTATTCAAATTTATTCCAGGAAATACAAATAAATATTCAAATATATTTCATGAAATACATTTGAAAAATATAGCACGAAATATCAAAATATTCATTCGTTATTAACATTTTCGTATATTTGTTTAATGCGTGATCTTTTAGTTAGACCATGGTTTACAAAATAATGGCACGCGAGCAATGAAAACTTTTATGAAATAATATTTAAGTGAATTTTATAAGTGTCTACATAAACTTTATTTCAGATCCCATCGTTAAATTATGTAAATAATGTGTATTGAACCTATATGAAACATTTTTCCCAATATGTATTCGTTAATTCTTGTTGTAAATGTAAACTTCTCAATACAAATTTTAAAGTACGTTAATTACACAATGAGTAAAAAGGGTCGTTATAAGTACCTACGAGTAAATGATGAAAATTTACTTACGAAGGGGCAGTAGGCGGAGAGGAGGGCAAAAGAGGTACTGGTGGTATACCAACTCTCATTAGGTGATAAAATAAAAAAAACCGTTAGAGAACCCCTGTTTTAGACCATGGAAAAACATTTTTTAAACCGCATATTCATAATTCAAAATTTGAAAAAATATCTTTACCATCAAAATATTCTCAAAATTATATTGTTTAACTAGCAATAACACGCCAATAATAACGGAAACCTTTTTTTAATATGCTTGTCTAATTGAGGATTTATGTTCATGTCGTAGTGTTGCTGTTTCTCTAGTCTCGCCTTGTGATTAACGCAATCGTCTCGTCCTTTTAATGTCTACAGTTTTTTTTCCAGCCATCTTGCCATTTCGATCCATTATAATAAATCTGTAATTCTTTATACCAATTTTTTTTCTTCAAAAACAATCGAAGATTTATATTTTCAGGGGATTTTTAACAAAATTATAAGATAAACCCGTTTCCGGAATGAAACTGGAATTTTTTTAGATAATGCTGAATTTGAATGAAATGAATCTCAGTATTGAGTACATGTCTTATCGACACATACTTTATAAAAACTGTTAACTATTAACAACCCAAATTAATTTATTTTAAAAGCAACATTATAGAGTAAGTGAGGGTAATAAGAGAATCTAATTATTTAGTATTTATATGATTTATGTTCTATGAATCATGCTTCCGCACTCCTTAAAAACTGCTCGTTTTGATATTTTTATTTTTCTATTCAACGGTAAGACACTAACAACTCTCACTAATATTTTTTTTGGTATTGTTATTTTATGCCTTATAATCATACCAAAAAGTGACAACACTCTCAAATAATAGTTGAATAATAAAAATATTTGAACTATTCTATCAATTAAATGTAAGTATTTAACTCAAACGATGACACCTTATGTTACAGTAGTATTTTTATATTGTTTGATTTATAAAAACTGAAATGTAATAAAAAAAATACTTTAAGAGAAGAATTCACGAAGTGATGATGTATGACATAGTATGGAATGAAATGATTGTGAAATATAGACTGACGTATAAACTTGAGTCAAAAAAGATCGTTGAGGTGATTCAGAAATGTTGAACGAATGGGTGAAAAAAGGCTGACTCGACAAATAAACGAAGCAAATATGATTGAACCAAGTAAATGAAATTTTAAGAATAAGAGATTAAAGGAAGCATGTGAACTATAGGATGAACTATAAAATTGGGTGAAAAAGGTTCGTGGAGGTAATTTGGAAATTTTGAACGAGTTTGTGAAAAAAGGCTGACTTGAAAAATCATCGGACCAAGTGAATAAAATTTTAAGAAAGAAAGGTAAGGAGTCAAATAAACTTTATGTTCAGATGTATGTATGTGGAGGAAGCGAAAGAAGTATGCCGTAACAGGGAAGTTTGGTATTCTGTTCGCTTTGCAGTTACCCCAAATTGAATAGTATGGTTTTTTTTATTGAGGTTCTTACTCTGGTGAGTTTGTACTGTTTGTTTATTATTAATATTATAATTATCATATATCAATATTTAAACGACAGCTTAAATAAATAAAAATTGAATACCGAATGAAATTTTCACTCAAAATATTCCATAACTATTTGTAGTGTATTGTCCATACAATTCACTAGTATTTAATCACTTAACAGTTCTGTAGAGGCACAAAAGCGTATTTGCTGCCTACATGTGAACATTTTCTAATATACTATTGTTTAGACAGAAATTTATTATTTCTACAATAAATGTCGTAGGAGAAACCCCATTTTCTCTAAATTACTTCAGTGTTTTTTTTGTTTCACATCAAGTTGAAAAATTTTCTATTCGTTGTTTGATTCTTTTTTATCTACCGCAATGATGAAGTGTATGGCGACGATATAGTAAGCGTTCACATGTATCGAATTATAGTTTAAAAAAATCTCAAAGGTGATACGACACTTGATGACAACGTTCAACAATACGAAATATTGCTGAGATATTGCAAATACGAGTATCAAAAACCATCGTTTGCAACATTTGGTAGAATTTCGGGCTTGAATTTACCCTAAGGTACGACATTACTTTTCGGATAATCCAATAAAAGGCAAACGTTAAATAGTATAAATTTGTCTCCACAAATAATATTATATTTTTAAATTATTAACAAAAAATATACATTATGTAAGTGTACCGTGATTGTCTCATATCAAAGCTTACAAATGTATGGCCATGTTTTTGGCATAGTGACGTCATACTACCCGTCATGTCACTCGTTCGGTGGCAAATAATTTAGTCTAGGTGTTAGCGAAATCTGGTTTAAAATATTTTGTATGAATTAGTTGTTATTTATATATAAAAGAAGATGACCTCTGTGGCCTTGTTGGTAAGTCATCAGTATCTCAGCCCGAGAGTTGCGGGTTCGATTCCCGTTGTTATTCTTTTTTTTTTAAAGAGTTGCAGTCTGGTTTTTCCTTAAAATTTCGTTAGTATATTATGTATTTGGTAAGTTGAAAAAGATTGTGAAAAGTTATAATGTATGCAATGAAACTGTAACACAATATATTTATCAGTTGATTAATCGATCCAACTTGATGGAGTATTATTTAGAAAACCTGATTTTATTATTGTAACTTTTTCATTGAACTATATAATTTTTTAACTATGTTTGGTATAATTAAGGTTGTATTTGCCCACATGGATACTACAAAGTACTTTTAATGCACTCCTTTCAGTATAAAGTGTAAAAACTGACTGAAAAAATAATAACACTATCACTAAAAACGCGAGCTTGAATATATAAAACCGTTCGCAGTTTTATGATCACAAACGGCTATCAAATTTCATCGGGGGTTGTTACGTCATAAACGAAAGAGTGCGCCAATGAGTACTTCAATGAGTATTAAATGTTTGATTCTTTATATCGAGCGTGCCAAATTTCTACTGGAAAAAAAAACTCGTGGTTCAACCTTTTGCCTATTTTTATTTGTAAAAAAAAAAAACAAAAAAAATGCGAAACGGTTCTATTATAATGAATAATAAATTATAATATAATTCGAGCAAGTTTTTTTTCCTGTTGATGTAAGAAGAGAGGAGAGATCTAAATAATTTTCTACCACAACACACATTTTACGCCTCTTTTACATTATCATACCACTCCTACGATTTCTGACTTTTAACATTCCCTACTTTCGAAATATAATTCACTTGACCATACCTTTTTTGGTCGTCCTCTACCACACCTTCTACTTTTATTTGCTCTGTATATTTGGTTTGTTTATCTTTCTTCATTTACACGTTTTATATGCCAGATCCATCTAAGAGTGATCTTTTTCATCTTCCGTAATACACCAGTCTTAAAGTCACATTTTTCTCTTATCAATTAATTCTTTGATTTCACACTCATCCCTTATTATTTCATTCCATATTTTATCATATTTTGTAATTCCGTGTATTCTTTACAGTGCACGCGTTTCTAAAGCATTTATTTTTTCCAAACTTTTTATTCTTTTTACTTTATTCAATGGAAAAACAAAGTAAAATCTTAGGACTCATTTTTTTTAGTTTCACCTTTAAAATAATAAAAAAAACTTAAATCTCATCCAAGGATCTTTCATTGTAATTACGTTGAAGAAGTGTTGTTTATCTTGGCTCGTATTCTCAAAGTACCTCAAGAGGTCATAAACTTATTCTACGTTCTCCTTTGGTCAGTGAAAAAGAAATAATGGTGTAAGATTTTTATTACGCGAAGTAAACTTTACTTTTTAAAGGCTAACAATTTTATTTTTGGGAATGTTAGAAAACAGCTATTCAAGTTGTTTACAGTATGAAAACAGAGTTAAGAAGTGAATTTCAATGAAAATAATAAAAAAAACATCAACGTTCGTAAATAAAAATATTGTTTCTCTGTATCTCTTTGATTTAAAATAATGATTGAAATTGTTTATTGTAATTTGTTTTATCAAACTTTGTTTATTCAACTTTATACATCGGTAAAACCCTACCGGTTTTAAGATTTTCACCTCATCATCAGGGAGCACAATCAGGACTAAATTCTATTTGAACTGGTACCAACATATACCTCGACATACGAATTATTTATTCTTCTCATTCTTCTTCTTAAACTTTCTATAGACTCAAGAGTCTGTTACTGCAGAATTGTCTTCCTGTGATGCTGAGCTCCAGCTATCTCTCCATCGTTTCGGGGGTCTCCCTGGTGGACGCCGTCCATCCGGCACCCCATGCAGAGCTATGTATGGAATTCTTGTGGAATTCATTCTCTGTACATGTTGGTACCAGTATCGTCGACGCTGTCGTCCCCATCTGACCACATCTTGGACCTCAGAGACCTCTCGGATTGTGGTGTTCCTTACACGATCACGCAAAGTCTTCCCAGCAAAAGCACGTAGAGTTCTCATTTCCGTTGACTTTAGCATACTTTTTGTCCTGACAGTGTTCGCCCTCGCTTCGATGCCATATGTGAGGATAGGTCCTACACAGGTCTTATAAATGCGTACCTTGCTATCCGTTATACGAAATATAATGATTTTAAACCTCCACAATGTTAATTCCTTAATTATAAATATTACATATAATTGTTTATTTTTCTGACCGTTGTTGAATACACTGGCCATTTATTTTTGTCGTCAAAGGATAATCCTGTTGCTTGTTCCGTTTCTCGTATTGAAAATTTCATTATATTTGAATGGTCTCTCTACGCTTTCAGGAGCTAAAACTGTATCCTCCGTAAGTACTGAGAATCGAATAAAATAAGGTTCACATATATTTGTTAGTTTATTTTTACCTACAAAGGCTTCGTTGCTTCTTCATTAACTATTTTTACCTGATCAAAGTAATAGACAAGAACAGTCCTAATGAAATTTCAAATATTTTAGTACAAATAAATTTAAGAACTACCACATTTAAATGACTATAAATTGCTTTTTTATGCATTAGCTTAGTAAATACATAAGTCCTCACTACGCGGATTACTACATCAAACCGAGTGGGGATTAATGTAATTGGTGGAATAACAAAGTCATTTTTATTGAATATTCCTAAACGGAGTTCCACAAAGTAAAAGCCGAAACTAAGTAAATTAAAAAATTCATTTTTTTTAATATTCATATGCATCACAAATGGCATGACAACCCTTAAAATATTACATTATTTAGATAAATAATACCCAGAAATATATTGAAAAATTTCAATATTTGGAAGATTATTACTTAGTAATATATTAAAATATTCCAATATTTAGATAAACGTTTCTAAGAAATATAAAAAAAATATAATGTAAGTTTAATAATCTTTTTTATATGATATGTTATAGTCAGAATAACCGTTTCGGTTGAGGCCTTTGTCAACACATCACAAGACTAATCGAATTCGTCCTCCAACGGAGTAAAATGAAGCTAATAGATATTTTGTCAGTATCAGACGGTTTCCGTTGCCTAGTTGATGAAACATTTGTCTCACATCTCGATGATTGTGGGTTCAATTCCCATTAACATGTTTTTTCAAAAAGGTTTCCAGTGTAGTTTCCACTACATCCCACTTGAACACGTGCTAGGTTGGGAAATACCAGCACTGAGCAATAAACTTATATTGTATGGCGAAATGAGTGTTGCATTATTTGAGGAAAGTTTAACAAAAACAAAATAATTGTTTAACAATATCTTTCCTTTGCATACAGTACAATCTGTTGGGTTCATTGCCATTTGGCAATATATTCCAACCAACCTGAAATATGTTATAATTCGTTATGTTGTTTATAGTTAAGGCATTAACGTTGTGGAGGTTTAAAGACATTGTAATTTATTTTTATCAAACACTGTTTATTCCACTTTTTTGTGACGGTATAACCTTACCGGTTTCAAGGCTTTCACCTCATCTTCAGGGGAGCGCAAACAAGACTAAATACTGTTCGAAGGAACATTTGTTGAACAGTTATTACCCAAAAATCTCTCCGCTCTTGGCCGAGATTGTCCCGTGCCTTCCTCACCCCCCAGCCTCCAACCGTTGAAGCGTGTATATCGGTACCAGTTCGAACAGCATTAAGTCTTGTTTGCGCTCCCCTGAAGATAAGGCGAAAGCCTTGAAACCGGTAGGGTTATACCGTCACAAAAAAGTGGAATAAACAGTGTTTGATAAAAATAAATTACAATGTTATAATTCGGTTTTCGCTTAAGACCACTTAAACTTCTTTCTAGTTGGTTGTAGGAAAGTTGGTTTCGTTGTAAACAATACAATATTTTTAATGATTTGAAACGATTATGGTCCATAGTCTTAATGCTGGTATGTTAAAATAAGCTTGAAATCTAAAAACAAAAATACGTAAATTTTATAGTCATTTATTTTAAAATTACATTTGAAACATATTACATTTTGTGATAATGTTAAATAAGTTTTACATATTTTATTTAAAATCATATGTCATAAACTTATCTGTTGGTTTCACAAAAGAAATCATCATTCAAAACCACGGCAACAACTAACGTTAACATATTTATGTAAAACAATACTCGACACATATGGCACATAGACACATAACATCTGGCACATAGACCATAACAGTGGATGGAACACACAACGGTACATATATGTGTCGGAACATTGAACGTTATGCGGGAGGGCTCGGGACAGACGGTTACGACATAAACATAAAAGAAGTATTAACGCATAAACCTTGGCAGGTATTTCCATGTGCCCCTTCACACAAATGATATGGGAGCTGGCATTTTAAGGCATTCACTCACTTGAAGGCATATTAGAAAATAAAAGAGCTTTTGTGTGCTTGCTTACTGAGAAAGGTAATTCTATAAATATTAGGTAAATGTGTAGTTTAATATCAAATGTTACGGAACTTTAAGAGGTGCTCTTGTAGTATTTTTAAAAGGTAATACTGATTTTTTTTTATTTAATTGTAACTTTTAAATTCTTTTTTAATTTATGTTTTAATATATGGATTCGAACCGCACACACTGGTACTATTGAAGCTCTAAAGCTATCAGTGTTTGTATGAAGAATTATAAGGAAAGTATTTGAATAAGTTTAAAAAAGCATCCTTAGTCTAGCTGGTAAGACGCCTGTCTTCTAGCCGTAGGTTTCGAGCTCGATTCTCGTTGGAAAAAGGATTCCGGCCTGGCTTTTACTAAAGTCATCTTTAATTTTTTTTCTTGATGGTTTCAAAAGGTTGCCACATGGCAACTGACTGCCAGGTTGTAATATATGTTATACAACAGAAGTATAATAGAATGGCAAACATAAACTAAACGCTACAATAAAAAAAAATGATTACTTTAATGATGCTACTAATTTCGGTAGGTTAATAAAAAGAGATAGGAAAATATGACAAATTCACCATAAAATGATTTTGTTTACTAGGCCTGTATCCAGAGTGCATGCATTACTATAAGTGGAACTTGGACTACCTGCCGTCAGCACTAAAGAAAACTACAATTGTTTGTGCAGAATATTAGGTAACATGTTATGTTGAAAAATTACAAATACGCTCTAATTTATATGGTAACAAAATAATTATTAATTTATAATGAAATTAAAAAAAAACACTATTTGTTGTGTTCGGCACTGTTTTATTTGATTTCACTGCCAGTTACAAAGACACAAAGTGAACCAAACGTCTTTTCTAAGATTAAAAAAATTTGCTTTCCATAACATTCATGTAACAGAAAAAATGTATTTAATGTTGGTGTTAACAAATGAGTTAAGCATTTATTTTCAAATAAAATCTTTCATTTGAAAAATGAAGACTTAGTGGGAGAAAAAAATCTTCTCCCTGGCTCCATCCCAACTCACTGTCTGCGAATACTGTTGGGGTCAGCTCTCCTCATCTTCAAGTTGTATGCTCTTATGTCCCAAACTACGTCACCCAGGCCGTGCCTCTGCATAAGGTTATCTTTCTGCACCACCCATGAACTCTTTGATCTTCCTCTGGTTGTTATTCGAGGAAGATCCATGGAGATTGCCTGGTTCACAATGTGATCGGGTGCTCTGCATCCAACGTGCCCATACCATCTCAATCGCCTCTCATCCATCTTACTGTTGATTTCTGTAACACATAGGCTTCCACGAATGCGTGAGCTTTTTATTTTGTCTCTTAGGGACACACCAGCTGACCATCATAGCATGCGCATTTCAGCTTTTTCTATTTGCCTGGAGTAAGAGTAATACATCGTCCAGAATTCGGAGCCATAGAGGAGTGCGGGTCTACACGTATTCTATGTGTTACATCTGCTGCACATCCTCCATCGCTATGGATGAGTGACCCAAGATACTTAAAGGAGTCACAATTTGGTAATGTTTCTCCATCCATTTGCATTACGGGAGTGATAGCATTTGTGTTCTCAAATAGTAGATACAGATACTCTGTTTTCTTTCTGCTCAGTCTCAATGAATTGTCCTCCAAGATTCTTCTACACCTTTCCAGACCAATTTGGAATTGGGAAAAAAAAACGTTTCGATATTGATTGTTTTGAAATATTGAATTTTTTCGTGGAAATATAATATTATTCATACAAAATCTTTAAAAAAATATATGGGGGGTCGTACCGGTTTTTTTTTTCTCAGAATCGAATAATTAAAACCAAGTTAATGTAAATGGGAGATTTTTTCCATAATTTTTAAATTGATTTATTCTTTTTAAATTAAGCAATAAAATATAGAAACAACTCTGCCCTGCCAAACTTTACAAGTGTAAAATCATAGTTTTCTTTCTGAATCGTAGGATTAATTACATAAACATTTATTGGTTTTGTTTAAATTTCATGTTAATTAAGGTTTTTCCCTGAAAATATCACAAAGATAATTCCCATTCAAAAGTCCTACATTCAATAGTGAATCCAAAGTGTTATACCTTTTATTAACACTCTTCATTTTGCACTCAACAAAAGTGGGCGAGCATTTCAGTAACGCTAAACATTTTGTTTCAAAAGCTAACTTCCCTCGTTTTCATCGTTTTATAAAACATTATTTCGCTTCCACCATTTTTCAATGTGATGTGAATGCGTGAAAACTGTAATATTATGCAATTTGAGTTTTCAACCCCTTCCCCTCCCTCCCCCTAATATGCACTTACTCATATAGCAAAGTGAAATTTCTAACTAGCAAAGTTCAAAGGTTAATAGAGCTTATTTCATGAGCTAACGTAACTTTATTGCGTGCTTTTAAGCGAGCTTTCAATTTAAATTTTAATATTGTGCTCCGTTTACTGATTCAAAAATATGCTGCGAGTGAAAGCAAAGCTAAATGACGAGCAAACTTCTTACGAATTAGTTGTTAAATACAAGTAATTTACTTCTTTTGAAATCTTATTAATTTTCAATTACAAATTTTTACCTTTTAATTTTAAATTAAAGAGTGGTTTCTTAAATCGTTATTAATAGGAGATCTTAGTGTTATAAAGCAAGTCTAAAAAACTACAACACTTTTGAAAAAAAATTTGATCAAAAAGAATGAAATCTCAAATGTATAGATTTATGCTTATTATGTTTAAACGTTTTGTTTTGCTTTATTTGAAGTATAAAAAATATAGATCAATCCTGCAAGTATGAAAATATCCAACCACTTGAATGCAAATTTAATGGTAAAATGGCCTTAAAAAATTATTACACGCAAGACTTTGTGCTCTTTACATAAGAATCTTTGAAAATGGAAACGACTGAAAAGACCTGAATAAATGCTGTAGAAATGATATAATGAGAAGAATACATGGGGTGACAATTTATAATAGATTACGGAATTAAGTGATAAGGGATAAATGTGAAAATAAGGCTGATGTGTAGGGTAGGTGAAAGAAGAGCAATTGTTTGGGCATGTAGGATGAATGATTAAAAAAATACTAATAAAACAAATATATCGAGCAAATGTGAGCGAAAGGTGTAGTAAAGAAAGATCAAGGAAAGAATCGATGGATCAAGTGAATGATATTTTAAAACAAGGAATTGAGAAAATTAGACAAATTGTAGGAGTTGTATGAGAAGGTGTAATGATATGGTAGATACGAGGGATGTGTGTTGTGCTATCAAAGTCTGGCTCTTTGTCATATTTACCAATCTTGATAAGGAAATGGCGTGATGTTATGAACTCGTACGTCTGTACGTATCTCAGTTTTGACAACTTCTTTTTTGGTTATTTTTTATGTGTATACGTTTATATATGTTACACAATGACGTGAATATATGTTACTTGAATTTAAGATTTTTATTTGAATTTTAAGTACTTTCAACATCTTGAAAACTCAACTGAAAGTCATTATTTAAGGCATATCCTGGAGTCCTGCAGAAGTGGCACAAATTAAGACTACAGACTGTGATATGGCTGGAGAGGCCACGTTGCGCGCGTGGACTGTACGAAAAAGAAATAGAATAAAAAAGTGAACTAAAACAATCTTAAATATTTAATGTTTTGATATTTATAGATAGTTCTTATCAAAAATGAAATATTCACATGATGTAAATTAAATGCCACTTTAATATTTACACAATTCTTAAGATATGGATCAATTAAATATAAAAGTAAATTAGAAACAAAGAGAGATAAAAACAATGGCTTCCAAAGTTACCTAATTATATATGAAATATGACTCCAGCTAGACTTTAATATTACTCTCGTAACAAACCGATATCGTTTCGCCTAAAAAGAGCTTTGGGATATGAGATCCACATTTTTTAGCTGTTACAAAACCCGTTGTTTTCTTATTTTATTTCAGTTTTTATTTATGTTCACGTACAATCGATGATATGCATATAAAAGATTTCTCATATTTTCTAAAAGGTCTGGTTTGTTAAAAAAAACGCATTATTGCATTGAAAAATTAATATGTTACTTATTAAATTCGAATGAAATGAGAAAAAAAACCCTTGACCATTTTTACTTTTCATAATTTCTATCCACCGTGTGTGGTCTTTACTCAAGTATAAATATCTCCCTTTCGTTCAATATGTTTCACCTACTCATACTAAATTTTCCGTTTATTAACAGACACATATCCGAATTATTTCCGAAAACTCATTAAATGTAATAAAACACAGTTGTTTTCTGAAGATTTATTTACTCTTTTCATTCCTTTAAATTAACAATGCCGCAGATCCTTCTATTTACTGGATGAAATACCTAATTCCCTATAAATAATCAAATTCATTTCGGAAATTGGTGTTTTTATATGATTATATATTATACAATATTTCAACATAAATATTTTCATTTAATTAGTTTCAACTTAAAAATATACGAAGATAAATTAAATATTGTATTATAATTAAGAGTAAATTAGAACGATTTGAAAGGCTTTGAACTCCTGCTTTAGATCCAATTTATTATGAGAGGCTCTGAGCTTTCATACGAAAACAATGATCACACAGAGGCTTTTATTTTTAGGTATTTGGCTCCATTTCGGTTTGGCCGTCGAGGTGAAATTTGTATAAAGAGCGATCAATAGAGCAGGGGATGGCCGTCGTTGTGTAACTAATTTTGCTTTATCGGTTCGCTACCCTCGTGAAAGGGATAAAAAGGAAAGGAAAGGAGGGGTGGAGCTCGTTTAACTTAGTCTCTACCACGAAAAGATCTTTTTCGCATACATATCATTTTGTAGAACACAAACTATGACAAGTAATTTTAAGTTCTTTCATTCCCAGATTATCCCCTAACATATCCGAATTAATGATGCGGATGTATTGAAGAGGATGACCGGGAATTTATGTTGTTTTCATTTCTAATAATGTACCTTCGGGGTAAAAACGATCTTCGTTGCCAAGTTGGTAAGACAAATGTATTACATCCCAGGAGGTGCTGGTTGATACTTAATTATTTTAGCAAACCTTTAACTTTTAATAGCATTAATATTTTTGATTTTTCTTTCCTATCTTTACGATCACTTACTTTTTCCTTTGATTGATGATATCTCATTTTTATTTTACTACGTTTATAAATTTTCAACACTTGAATAATTCATTATTTATTTGAATTTTGAGACAGTGTAACTTCTTTTATTTACTTTTGTTAGGTAAAACGAGATTGCTATTTAGCAAAAAAAACCGCTAAATTGTTTAACAATGAAGTGTTAAATAAATATAAAACCTTTTTCTTTCATGAATCTTCGAAAAGACTATAACTTCACTTTGTGGGGCCATTTTTTACATAAAAGGAAAAAAATAAGTAAAATAAAAAACTTATTTTATATGTTTGTGTTCATCACAGGTTTAATATAGGTTCACAACTAGTTTCGAAGACCACCGTCTTCTTCGTCAGGTGAATATAAACTAAGTTGCTAAAATATATTCTGTACAAGTGTAAATAACCTAATATAAAAGAGATGAGGTAGGGGAGTGAAGTGGGGAGAGATGTAATACAATGATGAATGGGGCGTGGTAAAAAAATATGTGAATGTGAAAGTGAATCTTTAAGACAGGGGAGGATTTTAAATTGGAAACATATTAAGCAAAGGGCTTTTATGAAAATTTTCATAATAGCCCCCTGCTTAATATGTTTCTAATTTAACATAATAGCGCTCTACTTAATATGTTTCCAATTTAAAATCCTCCCCTGTCTTAAAGATTCACTTTCACATTTTTTTTTCTACACCCCATTCACCATTGTATTACATCTCTCCCCACTTCACTCCCCTACCTCATCTCTTTTATATTAGGTTATTTACACTTGTACATAATATATTTTAGCAACTTAGTTTATACTCACCTGACGAAGAAGACGGTGGTCTTCGAAACTAGTTGTGAACCTATATTAAACCTGTGGTGAACACAAAAATATAAAATAAGTTTTTTATTTTACTTATTTTTTCCTTTTATTTAAATATATAACCTTTTTCTGGTAGTTTACGACAGATCGACACGTGGTTATAAACACACCAGGTTGTGCTGGATATAATGAAAGTGTAAAAGAATACTAGACAATCGCTGGTGAACGCACGTCACTTATAGTTTATGTAAGAATTACTCCCGCAGCTAGACATATAACAACACTCGCACACGTCTAAACCATGCAACCGGACTGTGTCCTTTTTTGGGTGCCATCGGCAATTGAATTTAGACACCCAGGTGAAAAACATACGTCATTCCGATTAGAAATTCAGTTACTTTACAGGAATGCACATTGCAAGAGCGATTGTTAAATTATTTTTTTGCAAACAAACGTTGAATGGGAATGTGTGCGGATTACTACATATTGATAACATGGTAGTACTGGTGAAAATGAGGATGAATTACAAAGTTTGTTAAATAAATTGTATGAAAAATATGGACAAAAATCCGTGAATAAATGTTGCGAAATCGGAAGATATGGTGGTAGAAAATAGTGAAAGTAAAAGAAAATTCAATATGTGGACCAAGGATGATGTGTTGAGTTAATGAAAAAACAACATTCTTAGATGGTTTGTGCGTGTGAAATGTTTAAAAGTATTGTAGAAATACTAGTTATTATGACCGCTCCATAAAGGATAGGTATAACGAGGAAGAAAAAGAAAATTGAAAATAAAATATAAATGAAACCTTTTTCCCGTATTTTCAATAGAATTTTTTACTTAAATCTACCAATATTTTAAAAAGTTTAAAATTATCTATTAAAAGAAATATTTTTCATGAAAACATTTTAACTAACTAAGATACTCATTTTCAGATAAAAACGGTATCCAAAAATATAACAGGCTTCAACCGAATGTTAAAAAAAGGTCATTGACTCCATCATTTTCTGAAGTAGCGATTAATTTAAACCCTTGTAAAGTATTCAAAGCACGAACTCTGGTCCATCGAAGATGCCCGAAGGTTCTGGGATGCAGGGTGCCTGAAATGGCTTTCAAACGTTCTAGTTCCTTTAGCACAGGTGGTCAAAACATGCGGATAGACACTGTGGTCAACTTTAATGGATTCGTCCTATTTTTTTTTGTTACATTTATTATTATTTACACGTTTATTGATAGTGAAATGTAAGAAATAGATGTAGATAATCATTATCATCTATGTTCTATTTTCTTTCAGGAGCACCGTTATGCCGTAAAACACTTTCATCCAGTTCGGTCGACAGTCCGGACTTACTTCTAAGACGTTTGGAAGACACTGCAAATCACCTTATGTATGTTATGATGTAAGATGCACTGATCTCTACCAGCTACCAGGTGGCTGGTCAAGATCCTTATTATGTAACCAAACCGCCTCACCTTTATTGTGGTGATTAAAGGCTACTGTTTTGTACTAAAATGAACCAACGAAAAAATGTATATTTTGAAATAAAGAAACGTAAAAGTCAGAGAAACTAGGAGTTGTATGAAAGCAGTGTGTTTTAAGATAAGAAAGTCTGGCGTTCTGTCATTTTCTGTTTTCTCTGACAGGAAAACGTCCTGCTGGTATGTATACATGCATATCAGGTAGTCGTACCAAATGACACTCATCATTCTCCTAACTCATCTGTTCTTAAAACTGAGAAGTCTTCTTTGGACCTTGGCAGCATGTACAGCTTCAGAGCCGTGTTTGTTAAATAGACAGAATGAAGGAACGAAACTGTCGACACTCCATCTTCAGCTGATGAGTCCCACATGACTTTCATATTGCTAAAGCACCTATCCTAAAAAACAGTTCATTCTCAAGACTTTCATTCTTTACGACTATGGCACCCAAATACATAAAATGCAAAATGATATAGATAAATGATTATAAAATTAAAGTTTTTAAATTTAAAGAAAGCTTATCAGACGCTATCAAAATTTCTGGGTTTCACCGATATAATCCTCTCAAGTCCAATATATATAAAAGAAATTTGTTTAAAATCATTGCCTGAACCCACAATTTTTTATACTAACCTTGATCAACTATTAAGAGTGGTTTTTTGCCATTATCAGTTCGTTTCTAGATGATGATCGATAAAAAATCGTGTTTTTTGCATAATAAGGTTTAAATATCTTTATGATTGATTTTAATTTTACCCGTTTGATTATTCTATGAATTAATATTGTTTTTATAAATTAACAGCATCATGTTTATATCTGTATTAAATTCAGGGCCGAAGACTTATTATTGGCCGGCTGAATGCAGGCCACGGGCAGCGATTGATATATTTGAAGCTTAAATTTACAAATATAAATTTCTTTTCAATTTTTCGGTCAATTACTATTGAAATTTTCTTACGATTCTAAAAAATGGATTTTTGTTAACATAAAAATAGATTGTTGATTTCAAGTATCGTAAAAATAGTCTATTTTTTAACAAACATGTAAATGCCATTTTTTCCACCTTTGTGGGATGACCAATGGGGTTAACAAAATAAATTTCATTCCATAAGGGTTAAAATGATATAGAAATTTATTTGACTAAACCAGATGTGACTGGATAATAAATTCTATAAAGGTATTTATTCCTCCATTCAATTGATTCCAAACTAAATGTATAAATTTTGGGATAATATCCTATAACCACTTGTCAAAATGCTATATTTCTCCATTAATCTGGTCTTCGAAATCAAATTCCAATATTTTCATAACCACTGTTAAAAAATATTATTGTATTTTACTTACCAATATTTGCTGAAAGGGATTGTTTCCGTGTCAAGGAAATGTGCATATTCGACCTCCGAGTCGTTATTTAAAAGAAGCCTTGCTTTCTTCCAAAGGGGTTTGGGTCATTTTTATAAAGGTTCCATCCAGCATATGTTTACTAAAAGATCTCTTTAATATGTTTCTGGTTGATTGTAAGAAATAGTAATATGGCAAAAAGCTCACCAGGCTGCATTCAATACAACGAAAGTATATGTTAATACAATGAAATACACAAGTTTAACCTTTAAATATTTGTAACCGATTTCAAGGCTCTGTTAATATTGTTACTCATACAATAGTACAATATGTACACATATATCAAAACGAGATAACTCACATTTACATTTCTTGAGATATCTGAAGTAACATGTAATCAGTAAGTATGGGGCTGTATAAATAATAAGTTGTAGTTAGGGGTTGTGTTAATAATTTAAATAATGTTTAAGGCAAGGGCAATACGAATATATAACCTTTCTCTTTTAAGGTACTCTTTTTCAGATATCTGAAAGAGTAAATCTCTTAATGCTCATAAAATAAGCTAATAAAACAGCTGCAAATCGTCATGGAACTGGCTTGTCCACGGCTTTGAAGAACGTTAAACGCCGGGCTGCGGACCGACCTATATGGAAACGTTTTATGGCATCTCTATATTCCTGAACGTTTAGATGTGAGCTGAAAATCATCTGATGTCCTCGCGGCTGGGCCCGCCCTATATTAGTGGGGTGTATTTCGGCCGGGGGGATTTTATGAGATGAGTTTTTTATATAGCTTCTCTTTTAAATGTATTTGCTGCTATTTATCTTCAGATATATGTGCGATTTTTTATTATATATGTACATTCTATGTTGCTATCAATAAACCTATGTTTATTTATTGTATAATGAAAATTAAAATATGTTTATTTCAGCTAACGTGCAGCAGAATGCATTATAAAGTAGACCAAAATTGTAAAGAAAAAATGTAGTATCTTAATTTAATAATAATTAAATATGTCCAAATACACTTTATTTGTAGTATTGTTTTTTTCTTTCCTATATATTGTTTTTCGAATTGATTGATGCTTCGTCACTTCTTATGAATTTCATTCGCATGAATAATTTTGTGATTATATTACTTCCTCATATGTAATCTTCTCCCGTTTGTCATAAGAGATAAGTATCTGGCAATAGATTCATTAGATATAATTGAAACAAAGCGTCGAAATAAATAGGAACGTAAAAATGAATCTATTTATTTACTTGACAAGTATATATTTCGAATAATTATATTAGAAAAAAAGGACTGTCATAAACAATGCATTTTAAGTCTACATTCTCCAATTATACATATTTTTCGTAACCTCTGTCGTAATATTTTACCTGTATCTTACTAAGAACCAATGTATATATGAACATGAAAAAATAGATAAATATTTTTTACCGATTCTTGATTATTGTTTTTTTATTTATTTAGTTTTATTTTTTTAACCTGGTTAGTTTATTGCCATATGGCAATCACTTCCAACCAACCAGAAAGATGTTTTTATAGGCGCTAAGTGTTAACCAGACTGGAATCCGGATCGACAGACAAGTGTCTTATAACCAGGCCACGGAGGTCGTCATATATTCATATAGTTTTTTCATATACTCCTATTAACTTGATTAGTTGTGAGATATTATTACGAGTATGTACCACACGAGTCAACCCTTAAGGGGTGGTATTCTACTGTGAAAATTTGAAAAATATCGATTCTTTTTTTGCATATTCTTAAAGTTTAGACCTTTAAAAATACACATGTTCTCAAAAGAGAATTTTAAAATTATCAATATTTACGAAGTTATAGCTATAAATGAGGCAGCAGTTACGTCGCACCGCAATAACTCGGACAATAATCTCAAAACTTTAAACGCGTTTTTCTTGAAACTATTTTTTTCCACCTGGTCGATATAAAATCTCAAATTCCATTCCACCGATTACTTTCAAATTTGATATACAACTTTGTTTGATGTTTTTTCTATCTTTCCTACCTTGAAAAATTCACAACTATTTTTTTTACAAATAAAAAAAAAATAATAATTTGAAAAAAGGGTAAAAATTTGATTTTTTTTCAGACAGCCGCCATTTTACGATTTTTTTTTCTTTGTTACAATAACGACATTATTTCTTATCAAGAACCTGTGTATGATTTTTGTTTCAAATTCACGAAAGGGTTCCAATCATGTGGATCAGCTCACGCCCTTTTTTACGACAAGATATAACAGCGGATAACATCTTGAATTTGATTTATTTTTTTTTCAAAAATTGTTTTGTACGTTCTCAAATCATCAATAAACAAACTGTTAAAAATGCACACGAATTTTAAATTTTTTTTTATATTTAGTCTGAAAAAACGCCCGTAATTCACGCCTCTAGAGTAGAACACCTTTTAAGGCATAGTACGAATTTAAAGAAATGAATAGCCTGTTACAATTTCCTTCACATACTAATCAAAAATATATTCAAGGAGTTGTTAAATAAATACTTGAGTAGATGATAGCTGATTAAAATTAAAAACAACGTCATTAAATTATCGATTTACAACAAGGGTTATCCAATATACATTATTATAAAGACAATTCATTCGATGGCTCAGCATTCATTAAAATTGAAACATATAGACTTGTGTTATGGTTTGCAAGAAAATTAATACATAAGAATCTGAATTAAAAAATTACCCCGCATTCATGAATTTTTTGAAAAGATTGAGTTTAAATAAAGTAACAGTTTTCATCATAACCATCATGCCATGCCCATATCGGAGAAGACTTGGAGAAAAAATAAATATCACTTGATATATCTTGTCACGCATACTCGCCTCTTTTCAAGAAGTTTTACTTTTCGTCTTCTAGAATTTATTTAACTTGGTCGTGGAACGTAGAAATATGTATTTTATAAAGATCAAGTATCTTCTTGTATTCGTGTACTCAAATATATTTTTTGCATTTAAAGTTTTTTTTATAAGAAATTGTTCGATTTCTTTGGAGAGAAAGTATATCAGATAAGTTTCTTATAAAATAAACCATTTTATTAGTTTGTTTGACAGCGTGCGTTATATGAGAGTTTTGCCAAACAAATTCTTAGTTGTCAAATATAGTATTTACTCAGACCATATCTTGAAATTTGATAAAATTGTTTGAAAAAAAAATTATACAAGTATTATATAATCTAAAAAATCAGATACTTTATTTTCTGAATTGATAACTTGAATCTTAAATATCGGCAATGCATGATTAAGGTCTATGTATAGTATTTTTTTGAAGACCAGAATGTTAAATTGGCTGAAAGCGTTCAAAATATGGATACATCGAAGAATATTCAGTCTCTTAGTTTCATCGTATCTCAAATTCCAAATTGCATTCAATGATGTAGGTGAGATTTCTTTGACTATCTGGGGCATGTATTAAGAAGAGAATAATATCACTTCCTAAAATAAATGTTGATGAACAAATTGAGGGTTCACGTGGAATCGGCAAAATGCGCCTGTCGTCTTCACACAATATTCGAGTTGAGGAGCTATTCGGTGCCGCCAAAGATAGAGTCTCAAGAGTGATTGCCAACTTCATATGGACCAGATACGGCACACGAAGAAGAAGAAAACGAAAGATAGAAAAGGAAAAATGGTTTGGTTTTTTTTATTAAGATAAATAACTATATAGCTACATAGCCTCATGATCACTTGGAAATAAATTCGCGTAATTCATTCATTTTTCCCTAGACATAATTGAATTAGGTATGCGTATATGGTTAAGAATATGGTTGGGAGACAATATTTTTTTTGGCCCCAATTATCAAGCTTACGGGTTTAGAATCACTGACGTAGGCACGCGACTCACTGTTTACTACTATACGCATAGCAAATATTTTCAGACATGGAAAGACAAGGACACGCTCACATACCTAGCGTGTTTGAGTATTATTGCCACCCAGACTGGGATCCATTTTCTATGGGTATCATCGGAAATCACACCCCAAATTCCCAACGTCCCTGACTCAGTTGATGAGAGGGTAGTTTTCCACCCGGGGATTTAAGGTTCGATTCAAGTACTTTATTGAGCAGAATGAGATCTTTTTAACATTTCTACTTAGGCTAAATCCATTACTCATTTACTTGTGATTAAATAACATCATAATGATTTAAGTAAATTCAACGCAGAGTATTTTTTGGCGATCTTAATAAAAATAAAAGGATAAATTATATACTGCCGTTTAGACTCTTATCAAAGGTGTTCTATCTTGGGAGTAAAACCTAACATTATTAATATCTTTAGATTAAAAAAACGATTTAAAACTCACGCGATATTCTAAAAGGTTTTATTAATTTTGTTAACGATTAATACATTGGTATCCTTGCGAGTGTTTAACGCATCAAAATAACAGCGTACAAAAAATATACGATAAAGGGAAATGCAAATTATATAAAAGTAGATTTTAAAGATTGTTCAAAGAAAATCCCATCCAAATGTATTGCGATGTTTATTACAAAAAAATGGATAAGTTTTTTAATATATTTACTGAATATTTTATATAAAAATTAAAATTAAGGTAAGTTTTTATAAACAACCCAATTAAAACTGCAGGTTAAAAGTATAAATTAGAATGAATTCATTATTTATTTAGTAGAACTTTATTTTAAAAGAATTCCGTGAGCTTTTAGCAATGGCAATCTTTTCCAACTTTAAAAAGCCAAGGAAAAATACCGAAACTTTTATATAAGGCTACGGGAACATCAACGCTACCTTAAAATAATTGAGTACTCAGAGTTTGCGAGTCACCTCATTAAAAATCACATATTTGATTGAAAGGATGATGTCTAAATTCTACAATACATATAGAAAATAAAGTTTTACGGTGAGATATGATTGAAATTTTAGAAAGAGGAAAATATAGTAAATTAAATAAAAACAATATTATTAACCGTCAAACAGATATAAAATGTACGTAAGAATTTTTTGTCGAATATGTTATCGTATTCTTCTACCATTTCATCCTTTTCTATTACCATAAGTGCCATAGTCTCTTTCCTTTCCTATTTTTCTTAGTTTAATAGTTTTTGTATTATTTATTGCAGGTTGTAAGGTTTTATATATAAGTTATTTATTTATCTTCAAGTATATAATATCTTCCTTGAGAAAGAGAAGATGAAATTTTGAAATAAATCAGCTTATGTCGTAGAAACGGTAAACTTAAAAGTTAAAAATGATTTTTTAATACGGTGCCGAGTGATTTTTTTTTATTTAAAATAAACATATTTGAAAATTTCAACATTAAATCTTTTAAAGTTTATTTAAATGTTACTTTACTTGTCAAAGTTGTTATTTTTTAGGATAAAATTTCAATCATCCTTAAAAGCTAAAGTAAAATCGACTTGCAGAAAAAAGTTATTTTTACACTGAATTCACTTCAACGACCACGCCATATTTAAAATTCATGAATAATTCAGTTAAACCTTACACTTACATTGGCGTATAAAATCTATGATATAAATACAGAAATATTGTTACATCTTTGCATCGAAAAAAAAAAAACGAGTTCGATCACCTGAAGCTTCAACGAGTGCAGAACAAAGCATTCGAGATTTCTTTTAACACTCATCCCAGAACAAACTTCTACCGACTTCACGTCAAACAGCGTGAAGAAACACACCAACACTACACATATACTCGCTTGGACCGTGAAGTTCTATCAAAGCCAACAGAACCACAGCAATCTTCTAATCGCTGCCGTGGGCGCTTACAAGAGTAAGTCCGATATATCTTTAAGTTATAAGCACAGACTTCCAAAACATTATGTATTGTCTGACTAGTCCACACAGTGAATGTAATGAAATGCAAGTAACCTAAATGAGTGGACATATACGTGCTAACCTTTCCTTCCCTGTGTTGGGTATCTACTACACGTTGCTTCTAATAACCATCAATATCTCTATAAATATAATAAATACAAGGTTAAGATTTTAGGTATTCCTCCATAATATATTTACGCATTGATTTAAAAAATAATATTAATAATAATCAGAATTTATCGACTACATCGTAGGTGCTTTGTAAAGATCGAAAACAAATTCGCATTTAAACGCTGCGAGTGCCTCGTCTTGACGATAGGTGAAGAGTATGCGGGAAGCGCGACACTATATTCGCATCTCACTCTTGCATACTCCACTAAATTGCGAGGAGCTCAATTGTCTCAATCGTCGCAAGCGTAAGTTACGCCTTGCAAATATCTTCTGGACTTGCAAATATATTAGACCAACGCCCGTTCCGTGAGCGTTGCCAGATGATTTTTTAATGTTTTCAGCAAATAAATCTCAATTATTATAATTTTTAACTTCAATTATAATTAATTAAGGGGACTATCTATGAATGTTCTTATTTTTCCGATTTAAAATCGCTAATTTTTAATTGCGTACTCACTACCCAACACCGGAGCACGCGTATTATTTTTATCACCGTAAGGGAAGGGTAAATAACAAGTTGTAAGAGTTGTTATCTAGTTATAAATAGTAGGTAGGTGTTAACTATCTCTCAGAAATTAAACATTAAGATTACAGAAAATAAAATGTCATGTAGGAAATTAAAATTAATTACGTTCGTACACATAGTTATAATATACACGTATACATTAGATTAGTTATTAAGATATTAATTTAAAAATGGGTAAAACCTTTAGCAAATATTTGTGTTATAGATTACTTTATTGAAAAAAATCCGCTCAAGGACGCTATAACTCGGCCATCGAAAATTAAAAAGAACAAGTTCGATTTAGAAAAAATATATCCTTGGAATGAAACCGCACAATTTTAATACACACATCAACGCTTAAATGTTTCACTTAATTTATTTCATGAAAATGAGTGTGCAATAAAAATTTTGAAAATATTATAAAAAAGACGAATCCAATTTCAATTCTAGGGTTGTTAAAATTGTATTAAGTTTGAATTCACGATATGAAATATATCTGAAATGTTAGATTTGTAGACATGATGAAAACACACAATTTATTGATTAAATTTTAAATTCACACTGTTATCCTTGTATTTTTTTTAATGTTCATCAACTCATATTTTAAATCAGTTATATTACGTGTTTCATACCCGATTTCCCCTTTCTCTCCGATATCTTCCATTTTTTCCTTTTGATTTGCGATATCTCAGTTTTCTTACTGATAGTGAATTTAGTGCAAAAATATTATGATTCGAATCATTTTTGTGACCACATTACTTTCAATATTTACTTTTATTTGATCGGTCAGAATATATAGCGTTTGCCAAAAGCTGTGAAATTATTGTACGATAAAGTTTTAGTTAATAACACAAAAAAGTGGAATAAACAGTGTTTGATAAAAATAAATTACAATTAGTAAATAAATTTATTATTGTACGCTTAATTTTGAGAATTTCAATTAACATATAAACTATTAATTTAATATTACAACAGAAAACTACAATTAAAAAATAATAACTAAATATTTAATTAAGAAGTGAAAACTTTCGTAATTTGAAATATTTAAATAATATATGTCATTACAAATTAACTTTAATTGCTACGCCACTGTTCGCAAGAAGTAACATTGACTTTCAATAAAATCCAAAAAACAGACCATTAAAGAAGTTTACACTCCTCGAATAATTCAAAGAAACTTTAATTATAAAAGGATTTTACTTTAATATACAAAACTTTTGAAAATTGTCGTCCAAATGTCTAAAGTTTTCTCGTAATTTATCTATATGATAATTTGACATTGATAACGGAGCAAAGAATTACACAAAATTGAGAAAATTAACACTTTTTTTCAACATGAACAGGAAACTTGGAGTTTAAAGTTCAAAGGGAAAACTTCAAGTGATGTTTTTTGTTACCTCTAAAGCTGTCCTTTTTTAACATTACAGAAATTAACTTACATTTTTCCCTCATAATTAAAAAATAGATTTCGATCTGTCGATATAAAACTTACTAAATTAGCATTCTTTGTTACAAAAAAACTCATCCATGAAATCAACTTATTATTTTTTTTTAATAATAATGCTTTTAGATAGTTTTGAATTAAATGTATTTGATATACGATAAAAAACAGCATTGTGTAAAACCAAATTTAGAAATGAAAATTTAGAAATGAACCGGTTGTCAAGTCGTGAACACAAAAAATATAGCAACTCTGTTAAAAGTATAAAAAAAAGATAGTTTTAGTCGACATTCTTATCAAAACAATCATTAATAGTAAAACAACTGAAGCACATAAAATATTTTTCAAGTTGCAAAATGTATGTATCAAATCAGCTGTTTTGTTCCTGCTATACATTTTGACAGGTCTGTGTGAATCTACCTATTTATTTTAATACATATTATATATATATATATATATATATATATATATATATATATATATATATATATATATATATATATATATATATATATATATATATATATATATATATATATTTTATTAATATAAAATATTTTTTTGACACAAGACATCGCTACTAAATGGTTCAATTAACTTGCTTCAAGTGTGAAGAGAACATTAAATAAGATATGGGGCTCAGATGTACTACTTGTGATAATAATTTTCATTATTCCTGTCAAAATTATATAACATTCAAAACACTCATTAAAACTCAACTGTCAACATGACAATGTTACGAGTGAAAAAATAATGAGTGCTGTCAGCCCGAAAAAAATAAAATTGCAAACAAAAAAACTGAGCAAGACCACGTAGTGATGGGACACGAATATTTGTTTACTGAACTGAATAAATTCATGGGCTCGATTATTGATCTGATTAACAAGAGGTTTGAAGAAATCAACATGTTATATTTGGGCATCAAGCTGCAAAATAAGGAAGTCATGAAATCAGGTTCCTTGTTATCATCAAAATATGATGAAATATGGAATAGGGTTACCATATGTGAAATAAAAACTGGATATTGAATCGTTCCAAATAAAAAATAACAAATTGGAGATGAATGTTAAATTTCTGGAGGCAAAAATTGACATGCATGAGTCAAAAAGCCTAAAAAAGAATATTGATACAGTAGGATGCCCTCAATCTCCTGAAGATAAACTTTACGAAATATGGAGTAGGGTAGGGGAACGAGCACAATAATCTGTACCGGTTTCCCAGAACATATTGTATAATGGAGATGTCAAGAGCTCGCGACAAATCCTCTGAGAATATGACCCGGCCCATACTTGTGACTTTCAATGAAGAAGCATACAGAACTACCATGCCGAATCCAATAAAGGTAAAGGGAAGAAAACAGTTTAGGCAGTCGATCGGAGCGTGATTGTTATTGCGACAAAAGTTTTAGTGATTGGGCTTGCAAGAGGAATAAAAATACAAATGATCTGGAATGTAGACTTATATATTATTTATAGTTAAGGCATTAACATTGTGGAGGTTTAAAGACATTATAATTTATTTTTAACAAACACAGTATTTGATAAAAACAGATAACGATGTAAACTTTTATTGAGTTTGACAAAAAAAATGTGAAAGTAAGGGATTCACTCGTTAGTATGTCTGAATTAACTCGGGTCGTGTATGCGCTAGAAAGGAAGGTGGAACCAAAATAATCTACATAAGTAAAAATTCAGACCTATCTTAACTCTACTCATAGATCTTATCTCTTTCTTGGCGCATGATAAAATGATTGAATCTGGACTTGCTAAGGTGTGGCTTTGTATTTTCATGAATGTTTTGTCTGTTAACTTCTTTCCCCACACGCAATTCTATCTAATTAGCATCTCTCGTACTTCTAACGCATTGTCTTTCTTGGAAGTGATATTCTTTGTATGTTAAGTTGTTCTAAAATTTCTACCCCTGTATGTGTGCATCAGTTTTTTTTTGTTATACTTCCACTCCTTTAGTTCTCTCTCCGTGGTTGCAGTCCTAAGACTGGTTTGCAGCAATTTGAACTCTTCTCCTCCATTCCCCCCTGTCCTGTGCGGCTCTTTTTAAGTCTGTGTATGTTGAGCAGCGCACGTCCACCAACAGGTCCTCCAGGTACTCCCGGCGTGGGCGTCCCCTAGAGTTTGTCCCCTCGGTCATGCCCTCCATTATGGAATGCAAGAGGCCCTCTTGTCGTATTATATGACCGATCCATATTGCACGCCTTTTGGACAGGATCCTGAGCAGGTGCCTTCCTCCTTCGATTCGTTGGAGAACCTCTTCATTTGTGATGCGGTCTCTCCAGGAAATTCCTAATAGTCTTCTATAGGACCACATCTCAAAAGCCTCTAGTCTTCGTCTATCTCTTTCGGATAGGCACCATGTCTCGCAGCCGTACATCAAGATACTCCATACATAGGTCTTGATGAGGAGTATTCTCAGTTTAAGGTCTATATTATTTGATTCTATTATTTTAGACCTTTTATTAAATGCAAGTCTAGCCTGATATATACGGCTGTTGACCTCGCTCTTGGACCGACCGTCCCATGTTATTTTGCTCCCGAGGTAGACAAACTCCTTGGTGTTCTTTAGTGGTTTACCCGACATCACTATTCTCATCTGGTGCTGCGCTCGGCCTACTGTCAGCAGCTTTGTTTTGTCTTTATTTATCTTCATACTGTAGTTATTTTGAAGAATGCTTTCCATAGTTGTTAAGGCCTCTTGTAGTTCCTCTTCACTTTCAGCAACCATAGCAATATCGTCAGCGAACCTTATCATGTCCACCTTTTGCCCGTGTATTTTACACCTTCTCTGTGACTCATTCTCTCTCTCAAGTCGTCAATCGCGCTCGTCGTCAATCCTTTAGCTGTATTCACATTTAAAAAATTCAATCAATTATCTGATAATAATTTTCATAATCGCCAAACAAAGTCATTTTCCTTAGGTTAAGGATGCTGAAAGAGGATGTAAATGCTGATGAGATAATCAACGTCATCAACTATCATAGTAGTGATGTCTCATTCTTTAGATAACTTATGAGTTACTTATCACCAGCTTCTAAAAATACTTAACATGAACAACGCAGCTACGATAGAAACCTCGATGATTTTCTATCAGACCCAATGCTAGTATCGATTTGATTTTGCTAACGGAGTGATTGACTTAAGACAAGTTTGTACCAAAACATATGATTTTTCTATTTTTCAATTTCAATAGTCGATTTCAGAAAAAATAAATGAGTAAAAACTTATAATTTTTACGTGACTTTAGGATCGTGTTCAAAAGCCGTAACGGTTTGGAATAAAGGACAATCATTTACGAGTATCTTAATAAACATCAAGTTTTGAGGAATTACGACGTTTTATAGCAATGTTTTTAACTGACCATAGGCACCGCAAGATCATTTGAGAGTTTAATCGATTACTTTTATATTTATGGTGTTTATAAAATTTAAATAAACTTTACAGGTGAGCAAAAGAGGATTAGATTAAGTTGAGAAATTTTGCTGTTAACGTTATCTTTTATCAGATGATAGAAGAGTTACGAGGGATATTATACGATGTGTTTCGATAGGAAACAAAATCAATGGGGCACAAAACCAAATGTACTCAAACTGAATAGTATCAAAATCGCTAAGATAATAAGTCCACAACAGTATTGTAGGACGAACTTTGATGTGTGGGAGGGAAAAGTGAACGAAGGCGAAGTTTGAAAGAAGTCAAACACAAGTAAATGCTTTAGAAATTTGTGCGCTGTGAAGAATATATGAGGTGAAAATGTATGACATAATACGGAATGAAGTGATAAGAGAGAAATGTGAACTTAAGACTGATGTATTCAGTAAAATGAAAAAGATCACTCTGAAATGATTTGAGCACGTGGAACGAATGAATGATGAAAGACTAACAAAAAAAATTGGAGTGTAAATGTGAGTAGAAGGCATGGTAGAGGAAGACTAAGGAAAGTATAGTTAGATAAATCTAATAATATTTTGAAAGAAGGGAATGTAAGAAGTTGTAGAAATCGTAAAGTCGTAGTCTTATGGATATGGAAGAGGCGAAATATGTGTATCGAAATATAAATGTCTGATGCTTCGTCCATATGACTTCTCCAACAGGGGCACGGCGTGATAGTATTAATGTCTATATATTTATTTAATTTCTTTTTTCTTTGTTAAACAGAAGGATTTTGATGAAACATACTAAACAAGATCTAAGAAAATATAAATACAAGCAAAACGTTAATAAGACCATTTCATGTATTCCCAATCATGAGGAAGTAAGTAATTAGGGTAATTAGAAACTTGACTTATGTTTCATACAAATTAAAAAAAATAAAGAAAATTTCATCTTTTACCATTTCGTCAACCCTATTTATTAACTTTTTTATTATTTGTTTTATATTGCATCGGTTTAAAACAGTAATATCAAATAACAAACGTCTAAATTTGGCATATTTACAAAGTTACTCATATAGTATTTCCCTGTAAAGTGACTCAGTTATATCCATAAAGTTACTCATATAGTATTTCCCTGTAAAGTGACTCAGTTATATCCATAAAGTTTATTGAGGAGTTCAATCCTCAATTTATTCACCGAGAAGTGGAAGTTGTTGATATTAGAAAATAAATTAAACAAGCTGATTCCATTTACAAGTGGTGATGAATGCTCTTGACAGTTCATTTCGTAAATATGGCATCAAAAACAATCTTAATTCACGATTGCAAAAATACTTGTTCGGCACATTAAACAAAAGTTTATCAATCAATAAAGGATTTTGTTTTCTTCATGTAAGCAATTTGTATATGCAAAAACAGATGTGTAGTTCTCTTCTTATGCTTAAAAATTAAAATTGATTTATTAACACAATAAACAACACTTAAGTGTATTTTACATAACACAGTAAGACTTAAAAATCAAATAGTTAACCTATCACATCCTCCAAAAAGAGATATGATGCTTAAACATACCAATGCATGTAAAAAATACTCAATAATACAAGACTACAAAATACAACTTTAAAATAAAAAAAATGGAAATTTAATCTTTCTAAGCCCTTTAAAGGTTACCAGTACTCAAATGTTACATGTGTCAAATATTATGACAAAAACGAGTCAGAATAGTTAAGATGTTAATAAATGACGTAGCTATGGTTAATAAATGACTGAAAATAAAAATGTTTTAAATAAAGCCAGGACTGAGTTTCCACAAATAAAAAAAAAATACAATTATTATCTATATAAGCATATGATCTACAAAGCGTCAATGGGATATTGTAGGAAACATTACAAATGATAATATCAATAGGCCAAAACCCGTACGATGGTTGTCGTCAAAGAAAGAATACGAGAATGGAATTTTGAATACAAGAGAGCGAGAGAGGAATACTTAGATTCTCTGCAAAAGTAATTCGAAATTTGAATCTCGGTGGGTCCGTGATAACTGAACGAATTTTAAATACCTAGCTTACAATTTTTGAACCGGCGTAAAAGGAGACGATGTATAAATGATATATTTAAACCAATTCTATATTTATGAATATACGAGTATATTTTCATAAATGTAGAATTTGTTTTACTTCCGTGAATATTTCACGGGTTGCAACTAATCATAGTATAAATAGGCCAAAACCCATACGATGGTTGTCGTCAAAGAAAGAATATGAGAATCGAATTGTGAATACAAGAGAGCGAGAGACGAATACTTAACTCAACGACATCTACGTTGTCGACTATAAACGACTAAGTCGACTATAAACTCAACGACATCTACGTTGAAAATATTCCCCAAACCAGGTATGGAGTTGACCAATAATTGTATTCTCACGAATTACAACATGCAGTTGTTATTAACAAATTGTTATTGACACATTAGAATGTAAAAGTTTTTTGTGTTTCTAGAAGGAATATGAAAATTTATTTGAACCAATGTATCAGAGCTATCGATGATGTCGTGAAGAACTTTATACATAGAAACATCAAATCGAAAATTATCTAGGTTTATACATAGTTAAGCTAAACACATATGAATTCGGAGGCTCAAATACATTAAATATATATAATGTATAAAACGGGTTGGAAGTCAAGCTTCACACCTACGTGGCCATGGAAGTCACCAGTGTAATACAATATAAAACAACTTTCCAAAAGTTTGGAGTGTAGGGGGGGATAGAGAGCAATCCACAAGGGTTATTTTGGGTGTCAAAAAGCTCAGTGATGAGCAATTCGGCTGGAAAAAAAGTTGAACTGATGAAAATATTGACACTTTCATAAATTGTGATAAATGTGATACTTGGTGGTGTGCCAGATAACTTTATGTAAAATTTTCAAGATACTTTCAACTGCAATTGTTCTCTCGGTCGCGAAATGTGACGTGTCACGTTGTTTGCGGAAATTTTACGATTTACATTATATTTTATGCGAAAATTTCGTCGTAATATTTTTGAGTTCACGGCTTGTAATCGAATTCCGTCATAAATATTTCGCCGCGTAAAAACAAATTGTTCACTTGACGAAATCGGAAAAGCGGATGAATTGTTCATTCAAATTGAGAAATAAAATTTTTGTCAAAAATAAGGGTGAAACCAAACCAGCCCCTTCCCCTTTTTCGGATCTCGATTTGTGGGAGGTTTTGGCAAGAGGAACATCGAATAGTATGGCAGGATCGTAAAATTTGGACTATACTACAAAAATCGTCGACCCTTTATTTCGCGGCAGACGTGAAAAACCAAGAGCAATAAATTTCGCCTAAATAATGGAAATAAAAAATGGACCGCGTTCGTGTTGTTATTTTATGTTTTTTTGGTATTGAAAATGAACGAAAAGATATCATTTTTAATACATTTAACGTACCGTTCGACTTCTGCGCTTAGTTTAAAATTCAAAATTATTTAACTTGAATGATTTACATACATAAATCCATATAATCTCACCGTTTCCCTACTAGAGTAGACAGAGTGCCTGTTTTCCATATTTTGACGCATTTAATTAATTTCTTCTACATGCATACACCTTCTAGTGCAGTTTCTACGACTTTTATTACGTCTTAAGTTTCGTTCTTTCAAAACATAACCTTGGTCCAAATATATTTTCCACTGTCTTCCTCTACCACGCTTTATACTCACATCTGCAATTTAAATTTGTTTTAATTAATTTATTCATTCCATGTGCCCAAACCATTTCAGACTCTTCATCTTACTCAAAACATCAACCTTCAGTTCAGTTATTAATGAACAGTTAATTGAATCAAAAATTTGTGAATTAATTTTAATTACTAACATTTTTCGCCTTCTTCCTACGTTGAATACAATTTTTTTAAATTAGCATGTAAATAAATAAACAAAAATTCCTTTAAATTGGTTAAATCCGCAATGTTAAACACAAAAATATTTTCTATTATTCATCAATAAATATATAAAGTCAATTAAATTCTTTGAAATTGTTGATTTAAAATTAACTTTTAACTTTTTGATGACTACGAGTAATGATTAAATTGATTTAAAAAAGATCAATCTTTTATTTTTATTTGAAAAAAAAAACGTATTATGTAAGTTTGTGGACTTGGTAAAGTATACGACCACATATGTAGTTCATTGTCATGCATGTTAAATTAACTAATTGTTTTTTTAATTAAAAATGAATTATTTTAAATCTCACTAACCAACATCACAAAGCTTAAGTAAAATGAAAATCGGGATCTACGTCATTCAGGTTTTCAGTAAAAAATCTATCTAATGGAAATAGCAACCTACCTGTCCTTTTTTTTATTTTTTTTTTGTTATATTTTTAATCTGTTAATCATAGTGGACTCGAATCCTGAGGTAAAGCATGTTTGAGGAGAGTGCGCTCTCTGAACGGCGCTATATAAATTGTACTTTCTTGTAATTATTATTTTTAACGTTAATGTGTTTGTTAGTATTTAAATATTATAATATTTATTATTTATAGTTAAGGAATTAACATTGTGGAGGTCTAAAAACATTGTAATTTGTTTCATCAAACACTGTTTATTCCACAAAAAGTGGAATAAATAGTGTTTGATAAAACAAATTACATTTTTTTTAATATTCTATGTTGTTTTACACTTCAGTTGTATACCATTTTTTAACTGTCTGTGATACTTGTACTATATAAGAAAATCCAGGCTGATTACCAGTTTTAATTTGTTTTAAGACTTCAAAAATTTAATCTGAAACTTCCAGACTAAAGACCTATGTTCTACCACCAGGAGGATTCGATTTCGAGTCTGAATACTCAGTGATCCACTCAACTTCATCCTTTAGTTATTACATACTATATTGTATATTTCCTCTCGGGATTTTGCATGCAAAAATTAGCATTAGATTTGCCAAAATAATTCGTTTTCTTACACCAACTGTCAAAAGTAAGAAGTTTTAGATCTCAAGCGTTATTTCGTATCACTAAGTTAGCACTTAAGTCGATCGCTACCATTTAAGGTACGTACTCAGAAGATTGTGTTTCTTTAAGTAACCCATAATATAAGCCTTTTCTTTTGAGATGAGTTGGTAGAATAATATTGACGGAACACATAAAAAAAAAGATCTGAAGATAGAACAGTCCTAAGGTTACTAAAAGTTTGAATGGTATGAGTATGCATAGATTTCTAAGATCTTAAATAAATATTTTATTCAAGTTAAGTCATCTATTTTACAATAAATGAAATGTTTAACTAGCAATGTAAAAAAATCTTACTCAAGAGTGTTGAAAATGAAACAAAAATAACCACGAGCAAGACAGTTATTACATTATAAAAACAAAAAATGTTATTTTTTATTCGCATATTAATCTACACATATTTTACCAAAGCTTACATTATGAGAAAACGATTCACACTTATTCATAAAAAAATAAAACCATTTAATTTAATTTCAAAGATATTTAAAAAAAAATACGTAAGTATTATAACATACTCGTATCTGTATATTAATCAGCTCGCTCATATATTCTTATAATTTTTTTCCAAACCAATACATAATTTTTTTTTATCCACTTTGCCCAGATTTCTCCCGTTACACAAAGAGGGTCTGCTTCTAGCGTTAGCTTATTCGTTAGGAATAATATCAGCCAGGATTCTTCTCATACTGCTAGACGGTACCGAGAATATATCAAACGTGTCATTCACTTGGTTTAATATCTCTATACCACGCGTGACTGAGTGTTTAGCCATGATATTCATCCTGTAAGTTGGTATAAAGAACAGAGGGTGATCCCTTGCATGGCTATATTTATTGGGTACATATAAACTTAGTCCTTCTAGAATCGGGGGACAATTAAAGTAACCTTGGAGAACCTTTATTAGGAATATCGCAATGGATTCTTGCCTTCTTGTTTCGAGGCTTCTATAGTTACACACCGTGAGAAGTTCGGCATGGTGAGCATATTTTGGGTAATCGCCCTTTGTTCTGTACCATAGATATCTGAGGATTTTTTTTGTATTTGTTCTATATTGTTTTTATATTTGAGCTGATGAGGAGCCCAAACCGTAGACGCATATTCTAATTTGGTTCTAATTAGATAATTATATAAGTTTCGGAGGATATCGGTGCTGTTAAATTCTCTTGATATTCTCATTATAAAACCGAGAAGTTTGTAACAGTCCGATATCAAACGTGAGTCCGACATCAAAGGTTACGCCCAAATCTTTGAATTCAGAAACTCTGTTTAGTGCCACTCCCTGTATAGTATACTGATGGTAGATTGGTGAAAACGATCGACTATAAAATACACAGACACATTTATTAATGTTGAACAGAAGATGATTTTGTTCACTCAAATACATTTACGATAACCTTAGATAAAAATGTTTATAAATAACATCAGTATCGTCATTTTCGGTCTCATGTTATTTCACACTGAACATGAGCTTCTCCAAAAAATCTCTAGGACGGTGTGTTCAGTATATTTCAGAGTCACGTGTTGCCCTCAACTTAAAAAATCATTCAACCAGGATGGATGCGTTAATTTGTTTTCTACAACGTTTAGTTTTTTTTGGTACTACTAGATTTTTTTATAAGTTAACGACCTTCGTAGTCTAGTAGGTAAGGTACTTGACTTTCACCAGCGGATTTCGGATTTCATCTCCTATGGTACTAAAAAGAAAAGGAATTCCAGCATATCAAAAAGTTTATCTGATAATGATTCTCGTACACGCCGAGTCAGATCACAATCGTTGTTGCTTTTTAATGTGTGGAAGTGGTGATAAATCCAAAAGATCGATTAGACTTGTACGAGTATTACACTTTTGTCGTTATAGTACAATCAAATGTGATTATTGCCATGTGGCAACCTCTTCAAACCAATCAGAAAGCTTTTAAATAGGCCTTAAGAAGAAACCGGACTAAAATCCTGTTTTTAAAAAAAACTGCAAGATTTGAAGCCGCAACCCCCGGGTGGGTGACAGGCGTCTCACCAACTAGGTCACGAAGGTTATTCGATTACTCCTATTCTTTTCAATATGTCTGAATTGCCGTTTTAGATATATAGAAAGGTACTATATGAAGAAATAACATGTTCACCCGAAAATTATCGTATCGATTTGTAGCTACACTCGTTTGACACCATTTTAATCGATTTTAATTATAATTTTGTTTGAGAGAGAATCTAAAATTAAGATAGAACATACAAATTAAGATAGAACATACAAATTAAAATAGAACATACAAATTAAGATAGAACATACAAATTAAGATAGAACATACAAATTACGTAAAAAAACTAATGATTTAGTTTCTAAAAATTAATAATTATTTTGGTTTTTTTTTACACATACACATTTTGATTTATAATCCCTGCGACTCGATTGTCTCACCCCTCTTTGCTTTTTTTGAAGACGCAATACACGAGCACAAATGACATTTCCTTCCCCTTTATTTATCCTTTCAGAAAAAATTACATTTCATGAATTACAATATCTAACTCTGACATATTTTTTTCTTTGTTTAAATAGACGCGAGTCTCTTCCGCTTGTCGACATCGAATATTTATTGCCATCATTTTGTAGAAATGAAAAGATATCAATACCCTTTGTGTGATAAGAACATTTAATATCAAACAGATATCCATATTCCCAAAGTATAATAATAAAGAAATTCAAATATCAAAGACGAAAATCAACAAAAAAATTTATAAGTTTATTTAAAATCCTCTGTCCTAAATTTTTTTTTCGTTGGTTATTATGGAAATATTTTTTTAATTTTATATAATATATGTGAATCGTATTATTGTTAAAAAAAAACTATACTTGTAAGTATTAAATATTTTTATTTGTGTATTTGAGAAATTATAAAGCTTTCTTTAATAATAATAAGATATGATAAATACGAATATACGAAATAAATTATTAATACAACTTTACACAAATCCGCCTTAAAAATCCTCAAATTTATTCTGAAATGACTAATCATTGTTATCATGAATACCATACATTTTCTACCGATGATGCCAAATTCTTACATATTATTAGTAACGGAAATAAATTGCACAGATTAAAGGCCCTAGACATTTTTAAGCCAGTGCATCGGGGTGAACATATGCCAAACACATATATACCAAGAATCTCTCCGCTGCTCGCCGAGGTCGTTCCATGCCTCCCCCAGCCCCCAGTCCCCAACCCGAATGTTCACCGTTAGAAGCGTGTATGTCGGTACCAGTTCGAACAGAATTCAGTCTTTTTTATGCTCCCCTGAAGATGAGGTGAACACCTTGGAACTGGCAGGGTTATACCGTTACAAAAAGTGGAATAAACAGTGTTTGATAAAATAAATTACAAAATATTATTATTTTGTTATTAAAATATAAAATAAATTATAAAACTCTATTACTACACAAATTATATTTATTCTCACCACACGTGTTTCTACGTCTTGTTCTGAAACTCCCTTCTGGCGGTAAGGTTTGTTACAAAAGCAATGCTAAGGTAAGACTGATATGTTACATTGGAAAAGTGTGGTTTATTGACCCAAAAAAAAAAGATTGTTTAACCCTTCCTTCCCTGTGATGTGTAACTAGCACACATTGCTTCTAAAAACTTTGATATCTCCATAAATATAATAAATACTGGGTTCAGATTTAGGTATTCATCCGTAATACATTTACATATTGAATGAAAAAATAATATTAATAATAATAATTAGCACTTATCGGCCACATCAGCGATATTTTGTGAAAATCGGCAATAAATTTACCAATATAATCAAACGTGTACCAGTGTGTGACGTAGGTATATTCATTATAAAAACCGCTATGGGTGAGGAAGCGACGCTATTCTCATCTCATTTCACTCCACTTAGGTACATGGGAATGCAATAAATATAATCTTAGTTCGCTCGCTTCTCTCGCTTCAGTGGCTCTCGGGCACCCAATTGAGGTGGTCTCTTCGCCCGTTTTGTGAACGTCGGCCGATCATTTTTTCATGTTTTCAGCAACAAAATTTCATATTTTATCACTTTTGATTTACAATTTTATTAATTTAAGCGATTGACTATGAATAGTCTTATGTTTCCGATTTTAAACCGCTCATTTTTACATATGTATTGATGTGTATTGAATACACAGCACCGTAACGCGCGATTTGTTTAGCAATGGAAGGGAAAGGTTTAAGAGGGTGAAACCTTTTGTATCTTTGGGAATTTATGTTTTTGTATCAATGTTTTTTAATTTTTGTGACGTACGTTAAACGTCAACTTCTGAAAAATTGTTATTAAATAGACAAAGGTTAAGTTCTTGTATTCCAGTGCCTTTTCTTTTTTTGTCATTCCAATATTTGTCCTTTTACATTCGAATTATATTTTATACAACTCTTATGCAGTTTATCAACCATGTCTTAGGGGTAAAAAATATTTTTAACCTTTTCTTTTGTTATATGTCAGACTTATTTTTTTCTGAAATTAAGTGAGAGTTAATCGGGGTTATTTTATCGATGTGTTAAAGTCTTCTCCAATTATTTTAACCATTCTGCTAATTTCTTTTGGACTTAATATATTTTTTAAGTAGTCGTATCTTAAATATAATCTTATGTTACATATACGAGTACATTTGCCCTTATATCCCTATCGAGATAAGAACTAGAAACTCGTGTGGCGAGGATTATTTTAGTTAGTAGAATTATAAAGAAATTTACTGTCAAATTTCTTAATAAGAATTTCTGCTAAGTTAAAGCCAAGAGCTTTGATAAATATTGAAAACTCAATCAAATACTTAATAATTATATTAAATAAAAAAACGACTTGAGTTTTCCTACAATAAAGTTCTACATAAAAAAAAACATATTGCATGAAGAACATTCTTTTCAGGCAATAAATGTTTCGCCAAACACTCAATTATGGCTGTAATTATTTTTTTCAAGAATAATCTTTGTTCATTTTTTCTGAAAATGATTATCTTATTTTAACGTTTGATTCCAGAAACGAAGGTAATGTGAAGGAAAATAAGAAGATTTCCGAGGTAGGAGTATGAAAGAAAAATATTAATAAAATATTAGGGCAAATGGTTCTGCTTCTATTGAAAATTATTCAAGCTGAAACATTCATGTTGACTTTTAGTATATTTCAAGGAATTTTCCTATTTCGGAGTCGTTTGATTTTATGTATGTCGTTTCTTAAAATATTGAAATTTAAAAATTGCCCAAAAAAGTACATATGTAAACCGTTTCAATCTCAACATTTAAAAAATCATGTTATTTCCTTCTTGAAGTAGGCAAAAAGATTGGGGAGAATTTTCAAACTCATTTTAATATATTGTACATTAATCGATTTAATTTAAATATACTATATCACGATTTTAAAGGTACTTTAAAGGTAAATTATGCTTAAAAAGTGTAATTTGTTTAGTCCTACACTGTTCATTCTACTTTACATAACGATATAACCCTATCGGTTTCAAGGCTTTCACCTCATCATCAAGAGAGCACAAACAAGACTGAATTTTGTTCAAACTGATACCGACATTCATGTTTCTAGTGGTAAAAAATCGGGTTGGGGCTTGTAGGGGGAAGGAGGCAGGAGAAAACTTCAGCAAGCATCGGTGAGATCTTGGGAATATATGTGTTTTTCAAATGTTAATCCTAACGAACTGACTTGGTTGATACTAATGCACTAAACCTGATGATAAGGTGAAATTCTTGCAACTGGCAGGGTTATATCGTTATGCAAAGTGGAATAACCAAATAACAATGCCTTGAAACCTCTACAGTGTTAATGCCTTAACTATAAATAACACGTGTTAAAAAAATATATTATCATCACCCAAGCATCATACCCGATTAACGATAGCAGAGAGAACCGATCATCATTTAATTTTATCCTAGAATACGTATTTTGCTTTACTTCGTCCTGCATATTCTCAAACTTAAGTTATTATATGAATTCTTCATTTGGTGAATTTTCAGCGATTTTCTTACCAAATATATTTTTCTGAATATATGCACGTGTAAAAAGTATCTTATTGAGTGGCCGCAGCCATTATTTTCCTATCTTACATTTAACTTTTTTATTTATTTTTATTTTGCACTAACTTGTTAATCAGTCAATACTAGCGGGTATAAGTCCCGAGTTGAAGCACTCCAGAGGAGAGTTTGCTCACTAAATGGCGCTATATAAATTTTCCATTTATTATTCTTACTATAAAGGTTTTTTTTATTCTTTCTGTCAGAATTTGATTTATTTGATCGTGCTACATTTTTTTAGGTATTCCTAAACATCACATTCTTTCTGTACTCCTTGTTTAGATTAATTTTGAAATATTAAAAAAAAATTTTACGAATCGAAACTTTATTGCCCTAAAGCATTGCATTTTCTTTCAATGTGTATTTTAATCTAATATATTCATTTTTTATTCAATCAAACAATATTTTTCCTATGCATTCTACGTAATACTCTCATTTCTACCACATTTATCTAACTTACTTTCTGTTACGTCCAAGTTTTGCTAGCAAATTCTCATGTTAGAACCAATATTCAACATGAAGGCTGGATCTATATCAGCCGCACTTTTCATGTCTCTGCAATTTTCCACTCTGCCAACTTTTTGATCGTCAGTTTGCCTTTTGACCTTTCGTTTGCTCATATTTTCCGTTAAAATGTGATGGACAGTGGATTAAGGAATTCCAGTGGACTCCTCAATGAGCCTAGTAGACGCACAACGATAATTTTGAAGAGTTTCAGCTACTTTTTTTAAACATTTTCTTCAATTCGAACTGTGAATGATGGTCCAGACCGTAAATCATCTTCAACGCTCTGTCTACCTTCACGAAATCTTGCATACCACTATAAAATATTCTTACGACCCATTGTTTCACTACCACAAACAGTTGGAATCAATCGTTACGTCGTAATGAATGAACCAGTGATGCCAGCGCTTGAAAGTTTTACGGAAGATTGTCCAAATGTGTTGCTAGTTAACTCATTTATTTATCCATAGATAGCGCTGGAGGTTACGTGAAAATAAAATCAGTCGCGTTTCCCATTGGACAAACTGTGTATATGACTTAACTTCTTCGAGCATTGCAAATACTTTCTCTGCGCAAGAACTGATTGATTCGAATGATAGGACGACCTCTGTTGCATCCTACTGAAAACAAGTGGCATGATCAATAATAAGTAATTTGGTCATGGAAATTAATGAATGACAAACATGAAAACAAAAATGCAAATAACAATATTGATCACAAAAAAATATGAATTTATAAAATATGGGTTTACTCCTTTATTTTGGAAGCAGTCGTTGAAAGCAGTAGCAATGCCTTTTTATATGAATAAACAGTGCTTATCACTTCAGTATCCAAAAATTGGCGACGAGACCCAGCTAGATATTGTTTTAAAAATTAGAAATCTATATTAAGTATTACAGGACCACAAACCCGCAATACGATAATGTACTCTTATTAAGACCTCTAATATATTTAAAAAAAAATCATTGTTCAATGCAAACAGTCCAAAAAAAACATTTATTTTCATAAATTTTTGAATTGAAATATTAGTTTTTATTTGTTTAGCGGAATCAGAAAAAATCGAAAGTTTTATTATTATTTTATTTGTTCATTGCTATCTACATTAATATTCATCTGAAAAATCGGAAAGTTAATTTCTTTGTATAATTCTACAAGATAGTAACACACCTATCTACAAGATAGTAACACACCGAATTTCGTAGCCTCCTTGACGACGTCCATGACCTAATTGATAAGTCGTCTGTCTTCGAATCCCTGCTTTTTTTTCGGCATCTAGCCGGCTGGTATCTGGTTAGGTGGAAGAGTTCACAAATTGGAATAAATCCTCCAGATAGATATCTTACTCCTTTAAATGACAAAAATACAGTACAATATACCAACTTGGATCTTTCAAAAAGGCCAGCAAAAAATATTTTATTCAAAATTAAACTAAGTGATATAGATGACGAATTTTGCCTTAGATAAATGAAGTATTCATATGTTTTAAAAGAAAAAGTTATTTTTTCCCATAGTTTTATAATCTGCCAGTCTAAAGTATGTTTAAAATGTTGAACAGTTCAACTTTTCTTTTAAGGGGCAGCAAGGATTATTATCCGTCTTGGTAAACTTGGCAAGCAATTTCAGTTTATACCTCAGGAATTTTAACTAAGACTTTTTAACATAGAGCCAATTTGGTCGGATGCCAAATAACTCCCAAATTAACCGTTTTCTTTACGAAGTCGAAATGTTTTTGTTGTAATTAAAGATTTTATTTCAGACAAACGTTGCACTGCTAGATCAGGAGTCATTAACAATACATAAAAATGGCAAAGAAAACTCCTCGGAAATACGATATGTGTGGACAACCTAAGGATCTTATCATTATTGACTTCCGTTGCGCAATAGATAAGACATCTGCTGAGCCGGAGATTGTGGGTTCGATTACCATTATTACTTTTATTTAAAAAATAGGATTTTACTCACTTTATGGCTTTGAGATTATTGAAAAGTGTATTTAAGTAAAATAATGTAATATTTTCCGCCTAGTGTTCGAGGTGGTCGAGGGTATAAGGATACCTACGACTTCGGCCATATCTATTATTTAAAAAAAATGTAATCTACAATAGTAACTAGCCAATAATTTTCATGCCATATAGTAAGTAACTCATTATTAAATTAACACATGAATTGTTTAAAAAATAAAGTTTTGAAACAAAAAAAAACGTTTATTATATTTTTTTTTAATATTTATAATAATACACGTATGTTTAGTAAACCACTGTTTTTTCCTCTCAACAAAACGGAAAAACCCCACCGGTTTCAAGGTTGTGACCTCATCATCATATGAGCAGAAACGAGACTGAATTATTCTCGAGCCAGCATCGACATAATAAACGTATCTAATTGTAAACATTATGTAGAAGTGGGGATTTTGGGTGGGGGAGGGCAGTTGATAACTTTTTTGAACCTCCACAGTGTTAACAATGCCTTAATTTTAAATAATATATAAAGATTATTAATTAAAATCTTGACTCGAAAATATAATACAAAGAGATACTTTTAGATAACTAAACCAACATCACTAAAAATATAAATAATATGGACATTTTAAATTATTTAGAATTAATTCACAACGCTTATTTAAACATTGGATTTAAAATTTTATTCGAAACACATTCTTCATCAAAAAAAAATTATTTAATTTAAATCGTTTTTACACTAAGAATTTTCCCTTTAATGAGTAAAACCCCTTTGAAGAAGAAAAATCCTTCAGTGTACCATTTGATTTGTTTACAACTCCAAACATTAATCTAGGAGATTTTCACCCCTTTTTTTCTTTTCGTTCTCTTATCAGAAGCCGTTCTCTTTCTTTTTCCAAGTATTTTATTTATTTTACCCAAACAGTAAGAAACAACTCTGTTAATAATTGCAAACGGAAATCTTAAATTATTCCTCGAAAGATAAATGGTTAATTAAAGCCTCAAATTCCCCTTTAATACTTTGTTAAAGGATTTTTTATATTTTTTAGTATTTTTTTTATTTGTCTTTTATTTTACTTAACATAAAAATAAATGAAGATGTCAGGAATAAAAAAATTAAACAGCAATTCGATATTGCCTAAGTTATTTAAATTTTTTCTTCAATTTTTACGAGTAGTTAGATGTTTTGTGTCTTTAATACCGTCGCACTTTGATCAATTTTAAAATCAATAAATTAATTTTGAAGCGCAGCTTATTTGTATAAAATATGGCATTTTAAAGTTTTATTTAAAAAGTTTTAATATTTCAGCTACTCTTAATTTAAAATAGTGTGCTAATCAAACATTCAGGTAAATGAAAAATAAGGCGCTGCTGTATAGCGTATCCTAGAACAAAAAGCGCTGCTTTACAAAATTGATAATACCACCCCTAGAACTTAGAACAGGTGCATAATTGTATTATATGGGTTATTTTATCAATAACAGAGGCCCCTGCTATGAGGAGATAATGTGCAGATTTCAGATGGCTGAAATAGTGATTCGTGACCTGAAAGTGATCGGGAGGGATCAAGTAATCGAACGAAAAACCGAGACTCGATTATTATAAACGATAGTTTGGAAACCTGTAAGCTGAAAGCACGCATTTATGTCTGAGATTTGGTATTGAAGGAAACTCTTGCACATTTAATGGACTGTCAGAATAAATATTAAATTAGTTGACACGTATCTTCTATGATATATGCAAGAAAAATCTAACTATACTTTGGACAGTTAGCGCGAATGGAGAATAATAGTATTTTGTGATAAATAGCAAAAGGAGTTGCTATCTGATGGAGTGACCAGGTGATATAGGGTCAGATAACTCATTTAAGGAGGTGTTATATAGTATAGGAAAAGAGATAATTGATAATAATGAGAATCACACACACAACGCCATAGCACTGTTTCCCATTATCGGGGCAGACGGTAAGGCTTTCGTATCTCGGTACACATATTTCATCTCTTCCATCACATACAACCACTGCGATTTTTCTTCTTTCTTACATTTTTTTCATTCAAAACATAATTTTCTTGATCCAATCGTAGTTTTATTGATTTTCCTCTACCAAACTTTCCATTCGCATTTGTACAGTACTCGTATATTTGTCCAGTTGGTCCTTCTTCATTCATTCGTTCCACTTACCCAAACTATCTCAAAGTGCTCTTCTTCATTTCACTCAACACAACCTTAAGTTTGCGTTCATTCTTAATGGATTCATTTAATATTATGTAATACATTATAACTTAATACATTTTTGTCAGTTCATGTATTTCAACAGCATTTTTTAATCTACTTTTCCGTATTTTTCTACGTTCACTTACATTGGTACTTAAATACTGTTGCGGACTATCATCTTTACAGATATTCATATGGTACAGTTCGAGTATATATGTTTACGTACCCCATTAACTATTTTTCCTATCGCTATACGCCGTATGATACTCCTCGTAACTCTTCCATCATCTGAGAAAACATTACTCAAAAAGTAGAATTTCTCAACTATTTCCAATTCTTCATTGTTCAACTATACACCACATTTACCTTACCCTTCCACACTTTTCTATCACCATGACGATCACGATCCTCAAAATTTAAAGATAAATATTCAATGGAACTGTTTCAATAGAAATGAGAATGTATAGAAAAGCAAAGAGAGTATATTTCGGGAAACTATATTTTCTGCTTACAGTAACGCAGGAATATCTTAATGGTTTTATAAACCCTCCACCATACATGATGACAGTTTCTATAATTCCTCTTGATTCCAAAACATATTATTCAGAGTTCCTCAAAGTACCATCATGTTGGCTTTTTATTCAATTTATCTGTGAATATATCATACATACACAATTCCCCGTCTCACCAAATTGACACACTAACAAACACTTAAGCGCTATCATCGCATCAAATTGACTCCACTAACAAATACTTAAGCGCTATCATCGCATCAAATTAACTCCACTAACAAATACATAAGCGCTATCATCGCATCAAATTAACTCCACTAACAAACACTGAAGCGATCTCATCGTGTCATAGGATGACGTTTCAAACAGTAGACTTTTGATAGATCTAACCCAAAGTACCAATGGAAAGTAGATCAATGTTCCAAGAAAATCAGCGTTCTAATGTGCTACAAACTTTCATTATGTAGAGTTTATTATAGCGCTATTTTTGTGATATTTTGAAAAGTGAAAAAATAATTAACGTGCCGCTGCATAAAAGCTACAGAAAAATAAAATTTGAGATTTACACCGGTCTAAATTGAAAATTTGTCGTGATTGAATCCGCCACGAATCGAATTTTAGGCACCCGCTTGCTTAACTTTGGCTGACATATAAATATTGTAACCATATCGATAAATCACTTCAGGTGTACGTTATTTTTACACGAACAAACGCTCTGCATTAAGATTTGATAATATATCTTAGATTTAAATTTAAAAAAAAAAAACTAATTGATAAAGATTTTTTTTTATTTTCAACACGGAACATAATTAAAAATGTCGCAAAACAATAATCAAAAAAAGTTTAAATGAAAACATACGTATCGCGTGCCAGCAAAGTTCAATTAAAAGTTAGAAATGACATGAAATCAGAACATGAACTGCATTTTTCATTAAAATAATTAACTGACTTTACAAGTATGAACATTAAAAATATTGTTTTGATTATTTGGAATATTTACAGTTTCATTTTTATTTCTTGGTTTTACGAGTCATAATAATTTTTCAACATTCCTGTTATTTCCAGTGAATCAATGTGAATGAATACCATGACATAAAATAATAATATCTGCTCTTTGGAAAGTGTTGTTTTTTTTCAAATGATATCATACTTATGTGTATAATATGTTACATGATATACAATAATTCTATGGAACAGTATCAATAAAAAAATGCTGAGATAACGACTAACAATATTATTTAATGCAAACTTTTGATGTATGAAAGTAAAAAGTAGGCATAGGAAAATATTAAAAAGAATCCAATATATATAAAAGCCCCCCGATGTCCCTGCGGTCGGGCTCGTCCTACATTAGTGGGGTGTATATTGGCCGAGGTAATGTTGTGGGATGACTCTATCCATGGCTTTATCCTACTCAGTTTCTGCTGGGCATGCTCGGGTATAACTCCTTGAGCGTAAGAAGAGATCTGCGTCTACTGGTATACGTTGTCAAACTCGTTCGAGGAGTTGTGAGCTGTCCAGCATCACTACAAAGATTAGCGTTAAATGTTCCTAACAATTACACTAGACTGCGCCGGCAAGAACTGTTCTCAATAACATACTATACGCAAGAACGGGTCTTCCAGCCGCTATGCCTGTTGGAAGGGCCTTAACTCTTCTGAACGGGACTGCTTCGGATATTGACATATTTCATATCACATTACCAAAAGCAAAATTAAATTGTCTTCTTATATTGAGCGCGTTAGAAAGCACTCATCAACGTACTTAAGTGACTGTGAATATATGTGTATCACATGTTTGTGTGCATATACTCGTATGTATGCATATGCATTATTTTTTTATTTTATATAATTTTTTTATTTTTTTCTATGTAATTTTTCTTCTTTTTTAATGTCTTGTATTTTTTCAAAGTAATTGGGCTAAGCCTGTTTTGAAAAAATAAATGATTAAATAAATAAATAAAATAAATAAATGAGCCCGGACCTTTTGATGTCTTCTGTCTTAAACATATTTTCTGCAGTTTATTTTAAGATATATGTGCGATACTTGGAATGAATTTATTATACATAACATATGTTTTGCTGTCAAGGAACCTTCATTTATTTGTTTGAATTAATCTCAGGTGGCATTTGCTTTTTTTTTCTGCCATCTATTTAAATTCTGTTTTTTCTTTCTTCCTATTATACATGCGCAAAGATGTGAGCTTAAAACATCTGGTGTCCCCGTGGCTGGACTCGTCTTATATTGGTGGGGTGTATCTTGGCTGGGGGGATGTTATTAGATGAGTCCAGACCTTTTGATAGCTTCTCTCTTAAATGTATTTTCTGCCATTTATGTGTTTTTGAAGTGTATTTATATATATTATTTAAATACTATGTGGCTATCAATAAACCTATATTTATTTATTTAGAATGACATAAGGAAGTGATAACATATGAATGTGAACTAGGAACTAATATAATAAGCAGAATGAAGAAGAACACTTAAAAGAGATTTTGATAACTGGACCATTTATACATATCATCACTACGTGTCCCTTATGGGGTAGGTAGAGAGGAAAGATTTCCAAACTTTTCTATCCAAACATTGAACTTTTGTTTCCTTCACATTCATATAACTCATAATGCACAATCTTCTTTTATTCGCACTTTTCTCCCTTTACTTTCTTTCGAAATCTGGTCCATTTGATCAAGCCATGTTTCCTTTGACCTACCTTTTACCAGTATACAGCAAATTGTGTGTTTTCTTTAAGAAATAAAAAAATTTGGATTTAAAAAACCGCTCAATTTGAAAGACATTTTATATTAAATTACTGTCAAGAAGTTTTACAATTTGGTTTCATGTGTTAAATTACTAAAATAAGATATTTTGATAAGAGTTTATTTGTTAATATGTAATAATTTTAACTGCTTCACGATCCTAATTTTACATACCTTAGTAAAAATATAAAACATTTTTAAATGAAAACAATATATCTTGAAAAATGAACTTGTTATGCGAGAAATAAGCATAACACAGTGTTTAAACTTTCCGCATAAAAGTTAATTTTCCTTAAAGAAGTCCAAAAGCATTATCGCACAGTCGTACATCTTGCTAGAAGCTTTTCAGAGATTTTTTGAAAAGTTATAATACAGTTTTGATAGTTGGAGAATTTGAACTGAGGGAAAGGAGATAATTTTGAAAAATATGAAAACATATATGATGAAATGTATGAGCCTGCACGAGAAGAGTCATATATATGGATACGAGGGTTGCTACTTAATTTTTGAGACAGACAAGTAAAAATAAATATTTATCATCAAAAATGGCTTTATAATTTTTCAAAATACTCTCCATGAAGATCAATACACTTTTGCGTATATTTTTGTATACTTTTGCATGCGTTTGAACCAATTTTCGAAGCACTTTTTCCACTCCGAATGAAGTAACTTCAAAACATTCGTTTTGAACGCATCGACCGCTTCTTCAAGCGTCGAAAAACGTTGACCTCGCAATTTATTTTTGATGTTCGGAAATAAAAATAAGCCATTGGGTGCCAAATTAGGGCTGTACGGCAGATGTCCCATCAATTCGATGTTTTGAGTGCTCAAAAAGTAACTTGTTTGAGCCGATGTGTGAGATCTCGCATTGTCGTGGTCGTGAATGATCCGTTTTCGGTGGTTGGTTTTCCTGATTTCTCCGAACACTTCTGGTAAACAAATGGTGGTGTACCATTTAAAATTAACCGTCGATGTTTCACATAGGGCACTGTTGCGACATGACCATTTATACCGAAGAAACTAGCCACCATTTCCTTCGAAGTGCTTAGTGCGCGAACAACTTTTGTTGGATTTGGCTCGTCTTGAAAGACCCATACAGTCGACTGCTGTTTAGTTTCTGGATAATATGCATTAATCCATAATTCGTCGCCTGTTACAATCTTATAGACGTCTTTTGAAGCACTGCGATCGAATTTTTTCAACATTTCTTTAGACCAATCGACACGTGCCTTTTTTGAGCGATTATCAAATTATGCGGTATCCAACGCGAACAAATATTTTTGAAGGCCAAATGTTCATGCAATATTGAATGTGTGCAAGTAAAATTAATGCCCAAACATACCTCAATCTCACGATAAGTCACATGACGAGCTTGCAATATCAGTTCACGCACACCATCGATGTTTTCTGGCACGACAACTGATTTTGGACGACCTTCACAAAACTCGTCCTGGAGCAAACTACGACCACGATTGAATTCGGAAAACCAGCAAAACACAGTGGTCCTGGATAGTGCTTTATTACTAAAAGTTAAAACGAGTTGATTGGCACACTGTTGTTGAGTTATTCTATGTCGAAAATCATAAAAAATCATCGCACGAAAATGTTCACGATTTAATACCATTTTTGGCCGAGATGAATTTTTCAAGTCACTGTAAACAACACAAATATCACTCGTATGACAAAACTTTCTTAGCACGTATACCATTAAAAACGTCAAACTGAACGATGCTGATGTCAGATTTGACATATCTACACTGATGTTGCCATATCTCAAAACTTAAATAACAACCCTCGTACAAGGGCTTGAGAATTGGTTTTTTCAGCATATCTCTCCGCAATGCCAACACCAAAATGGAAATGGTGTTATGGTATGTCTATGTGTAACTCAAAAGTCTTAACTGGGATAACATGTGATTTAAAAGTACTAACTGCCGCTGCAAGATGTTTATAAGAATTGGTTTAACATTAAAAATATCCACATCCAAGACTGCTACGGCATTGCACTTTCGACAGATTCTCCCAAAAGGGTTATAAAAGCCGATGTTTCTTCTAAAAGTAGCAACGCTGAACAAAGCCGTTCTTCTAAGAGAACGAGATGAAACACTCAAATCAATACTTTTCAGAGTCGCTGATAAGTCAACATAGTTATTTGAGGCCTTATAAATAAATACAAGATCACAAGTTCGTCTTCAAGCCTAAATCAATTGAATATCGATTAATCAATCTGTCACTGTACGACCCAAAAACATTTAACGATCAAATAATACGAGATAGAAACCCGATTAATGTTAATTATGACTTTAAATAAACTAAGGCAGTTACTTGATTTGAACAATACAAAAATGAGCCTTTTAACAATATTATTAACGTAATTTTTTTTAAACCATCACATTTCTGTTTCATAAAGTCTCAACTTCCGTTTCTATTCATTAACTTTATTGGCTCAATTTAACGTTCTGACCTCAAAACATCAGTTTAAAACATCAACGCTTTCTTAACGTTAATTTAACTTTACAATCACCGATATATTTCCCTTTGCCATAATTTTAAAGTGCTTGCCAATTTTATCATTAAATTAAATCTTTAAATGATTACAACATTACTACAGTAGGCTGTTATCTTCATGAAATCTTTCCCTCCGACATGACGTCATCTCTCAACTCTATCCAAAGTCACCCCAGACATCACGCAAGAACCACCCCTTTGATTTTTGATGAAGCCCCATGTCTCTGTGGTCCCTCACCTAAATCTTTGGAGGGTCAGGAAATGTGCTGACAGAGGGAAAAATGACCACAAATAATAAAGCTTAAATGGGGAGAGGATGCGTTGTTGTTTTTTGTTCATTTGATATAAATATAGCTCCCTTCTCCAAATTTATTATTTTATGGAGCTAGATTCTTATTTGAAAAAAAACTATGATTAAGTGAAATATACTAACATACTCTTATATACTGAAAAATCTGATTTAAGTGCTTATTGAAATTATTTTGTATTTTATTATACTTTCGGTGAACTAACAACCCCATGTTGCCATTTAAACATATCTTTCAAAGGAAAAATGTTAGAGATCTTTATTAAAAATCAGGCTGCTATGCTTTCGAAAAAAAATTGTGCCAATAGGAATAACAAGAAAGAGCATTTACGACCTCCGTAGCCTAGTTGACAAGACAACTTTTTTCTAGCGCAGGGGTAGCGGGATCGATTCTCGTTGGTGCCTATATTTTTTGAAAAAGGTCCAGTTTAGGTTTCCCTTAAGGTTTCTTTAAAATATTTCTGTTTAATTGGAAGTTTTTTTGAAATCTTTCCGTTAGTTGGAAGGTATTGTTTTTGAAAATGTAATACAATATAATACAAGAGAAAACCGTGACTGCAATGCTGCATCAAATGAAAGAGGACATTGAAGTGTTCGGAGTCCATAACTGAAAGGAGTCCATGACAATTTGCAGGTAAAGTGGAATTTATTATTTTAGAAGGCCAGGTTCTACACCTGGCTATTGTTATAATGTTGATATATCAGATGATTTGAAAAGTTGTCAAGCTACATAAATATACATTTTTAAGGCAAATATTACATAATTTTATAAGTGGTATATTTGATAACAAGCTTTGTTTCCTCCTGGGAATTTTGAGTTCCATTCCCGATGGTACACGAAAATAAATTTAAAAAGGTCCCACTCTGATAAAAAAAAATTGACAGTTAACAATACTCACACGTGTCCAGTACTTGTACTAGTATTGTACTCGTATATTCACGTACAAAAATAATGTAACACTTACAATGACGAACAGTAAGTTCCGTTCCTCCTCCAGTGGTTCTTAACCCGAAAGCTTCATTACAGAGACCAAAGAAAATACGGATTTCAATATGTTCAAATCACTCCTTATAATATGTCGAAATCTACTGCACATAAAAATAAAAATGACTTTTTTTTTAAATACTTCACTTTGAATAAAACTTTCAAAGCGAATTGTGGATATAAAAAATGTGTATGTTTTCCTCTGTTTATGTTTGTATTTAACGCTCTCCGTATACAATATTTGAGCACACATTCAATGGCGTACATAGAAGAGGTAAATATATAAAAATAATATATATCACCTGAAAAGTGCCAGAGCTTGCACCATAACTCACCACTGATAAAAACAACGTCTTGGTAAACTTTCGCAACGGATCTGAAGGGAAACTTATACGCCATTTAAACTTTTATTGCCATCTTTTGTGTTAAAAATCTACACTTTGCTTTTCATCGTTTTTTAATCTTTTTTTTCCAATGGTTGATTCATGAACAAAGTACATCAACTAGTAGCACCATCATGTGTTTTTGTTTATACCTTCTTGAAGAAGTATTAATACTTTCAGAATAGAACTTACCTCTTTCGAAGTACTTCAAATAGTAACACCATTATGTGTTTTTTTTATTACACCTTCTAGAAAAAGTATTAATACACGTACTTCCAGAATAGAGCTTACTTATTTCGTAGTATATTAGATAATAACACTATAATGTATATTCGTTTACACCTTCTTGAAAACGTATTAAAAGTTCCAGAATAAATCTAATCTGTTTCTTAGTACATCAAATAGTAAATAGTACACCATTATGTGTTTTTTATTACATCTTCTAGAAAAAGTATTAATACACGTACTTCCAGAAAAGCGCTCACTTTTATCGTAGTGTATTGAATAAAAACACCATATTTGTTTACACCTTCTTAAAAAAGTATTAATATTGGGTGTTAACATAAGTTTTGTCCGTTTTTTTTTTCAATTAAAAGGTTTCTTTACCGCATCATTACTGTTGATGAAAAATGGTTTGCGAATGGTGATCAAAAATGTTTGAAGGGGATCTTCATGAATAATATGATTTAAACAGTCCTCATCGCAGTCCACTGGTCGTCCGGAACGCTCCATGTCTTTCAGGTCGAAATTACCGTCCTTGAAACGCAAAAACCATCGACAAGCTGTCGTTTCATCCATAGCATATTCACCATACACTTCGCAAATATCGCAAGCAGCTTTGGCAGCTTTATTCCCTCGATTGAACGCAAACAGAAGGAGGTTTCGAAAATGCTCACTTTCGTCTAATTGACATTCCATTTTGAAGGCTTGTAATCAAATAAAATAATATATGTATCGTAAAAGCAAACACAATATGTTGTAGAGCAGAAAATTTTCTTTCGAATGAAATATGACCTTTACCATTTTATTTTACTTTTGGTGCTCATTATTTAATTTGGAAAAAAACGGACAAAACTTACGTTAACACCTAATACTTCCAGGATACTCATAGAATTTGATATTATTTTGGACAAGTTTTTTGTTGATGTCTATATTATTAAAATATTCGTATCGAAATGTAATTTAAACCGTTCAATGTTCATGCACGTAATTCATTGTTAATTGTAAGGACTTTTGTATCATGTCTTGAGGGTGATCTAAAACTCTTGTTAACGACAAAACAATAATAATAAACAAACTTCGATACTTGAAATATTCCAGCATACGAGTATAACAACTTCCTCTTATTTTATTTTACGAGATAATTTGATAGAGGTTTTTTTTTTAAACGTTTGATGTATAGTTATGTGTGTGTATCTAGTCTTGTTTTTTTATGAAACAAGTACAATAGCCTTTGAAACACAATACTTAATTTTGATATGTTATTTTATAAAATGAAAAAAAAAAACTCTTCTCCTAGATAATAAAATAATTAAAATGTACTCGACATTTTTTTAGACGAGAATGTTTTGCGCGAGCAATTCGCGTTGTTATTATGGTTAAAAATCATGAAAAAGAGGCTGAATTTTGTTAAAATATAGTAATGCAAACTTTTTAAAATGAATTTTGTTATATTTTTATGAGGTTAAATAAATTCATTTCAACCTCCTTCTTCTCATATTTCAACATATCCGAATTGGTTGTTCGAACATATTAAAGAACGTAGCTAGGTGACGTAGTCGAGCAGTAATTAAGTCTTCGGGTTCAATAATAATTCTCACATTAATGGTTGGAAGTGAAGCTTGGAGTTGACAGAACAAGGACAAAAGTTAGATAAATGCAGTGGAAATGCGTGCAATAAGAATGAAATGTTTAGTTTACGATTGTATTAAATTACTTTTTCGTATGAAATAGTTCAACCAAAAGGGTTTTTGGCCTATACGAGTATTATATTAGAAACCGTAAGTGGAAAAAAATATTTTGAAGTTGTTTTTTGAAAAATCACGATTCCGATAGGAATCAAACCCGCAACCTTCCAGCTGAAAGACAGGCGTCTTACCAATAAGGTCGTGGAGGTCATTAGATGTAAGAGTTGAGTGAGTAAAATTAATGAAAAGAGGCGAAGTGTAGGCATTAGAAATTAATGCATGTTTTAAGTCATATAAAGAAAAAAAGTGCAAACATGGTTTTAAGATATAGAGATAAACAATGACTAAACGAGTATACAAGTCTAAAGTGCAAGGTGTGCGTGAAATAAGCAGACTAAGAAAAACCTGACTTGATCAAGTGGACCAGATCTCAAAATAAAATAAGCTGAAAAGTATGAATGATGGAAGATTGTTCAAAAAGATATATACGAGTATTAGTATGGAAGAGGCGATAGTTGCGTGCATGGATGGATATACTTGTAAATGTATGAATATAGGTTTGTAAAAACCCCACAAAGGGCACTGTGTCATGGTAAATATTTACTTTTTTTCATAAAAGAGAGAAAATAAATTTCAAAACATTGGAGACATGTAAATTATTAAAAAAAAAAATTAAAAACATCACTGTTTTATTTCACATATAATACGAGTATATGAGTGAAATTGAGGAAAAATCAAGGCAATCCCAAAATAATGAAACCCAAAAAACAATCAACATACGTACAAAAAATACAAATGTAACAACGTAACATAATTGACGTGCAGGGATGGAAATACTGATTTAAAAAAAAGAGGGTCGAAAACCACTAAAAGCAAGCTGTGTCACTGAAAGAAGATGCATTTTTGTATAAACCTTCTATTTGAAGCATACCAATGAAGGTCTTATATAAAAAAGTAATGGTTTGATAGTCTATTGACAGTAACACTATTGAAATTAAAAGTTTAATTTATAACTCACATGTTATTCCATATGACTTTAAATATATCCGATGTTAATTTATCAATATTTACTTATTAATCTTAAAACAGAGTATACACAACTAAAATAAATACCATATGAACACAATTGTGGATTTTGGGTTCGATTAACGAATTACAAAATTATTGTAATTCCAAAACTGAAATACTGAAAAAGTTTCATGAAACGCGCAACAATAAACATTCACATTGTTAGAGAGGGGTCATTGATTTGTATTACACTTTTCTATCTTTATATCATACTCAACTTATTTTTTTTACGTTTCATTTTTTAATAGCAGTATATTTGATTGCCGAGTTATAGCGCCCTTGAGAAGAATTTTTTTTTAATTAATATATTATACAAACATTTGCCGAAAACTATACATAAATACAAGCATATCTCTTAAGAAAAAAAAAATTTTTTAACCATAAACTATCAAAGTTTTATTTTCCTTTTATAATTTTTATTTATATTAATCTTAATATTTAATTTCTCAGAAACAGAAAACACCTACATATTAACTGATAACTAGAAAACAATTCTTATAACTTATCATTTAAATACTAATTATTTAGCACGTACATGCCCACTCGTTCAGGCTACTTGCATTTCATCACATTAACTCAGGCCTGCACAACTCAAAATGGGATGAGGGCCACATCACTTTAAAGAAAACTACTGCGGGCTGCAAGAAAACAGTATGGGAAAAAAAATGAGAATATTTTATTTATTATACTATTATTTTATTACAATATTTTTAATTATAATTAAAACTACAAAATTAACTAATTTGTACAATACATTAAATAATTGTGGTAAAAATATAATTAAAAAATAAATACTAGAAATAAACATGGAACTTAAAGGGATTGTTTTTAGAGTTGATGGTTTCCAAGTTGAACGTGAATGTAGTTTCAATGCGTCATTATATCGCAAAAGAAGAAGAGGTCATAATTCCAAGATTCATTTTCAAGCTCAGAAAAAATCTTTGCTTCATGTCCTAAAAAAATGGATATTTCGTCCTTCAAAGCTATTTATATTTATTTCTTGTATATTCTATTCAAAATATTATAAACCTAAAAAAAAACGGAATATTGGTTTTGCATTTATTATAATACAATATTATGTGCCTTCACAAAAGGCTTCGCGGGCCGCAGAATGAGTGCTGGTGGACCGTATGTTGTTCAGGTCGGCATTAACTCATACTTTGGTCCTAGAAACAGAACTTGACAAATCCTTTTACTATGATTATAATTATTATTATTCTTCCTTTATATACAGAAACTATCGTCAATCAAACCAATAAAACTATAGTTTAAAATAAGCATTCTCACAAAATATTAATGAAGATCGATGTTTTATCATTGATGGAAAAATTATTTTTCATCATTTATTTAGTAAAGTGTATGATAAAAATAATTAAGCATGAATCGCGTGACATACTCGTACAGCTCCTTTTGGAAACGTGGCGTGAGTTTGTATACTGTAAAACATTCAATCCACACTGCATTTATTTAGTTGGTAACTTAAAATAAAATGACAATATTCATTTGCATTTTACTAAATAGTGCTTTTCCATATGAATGATATATTTTTACAAGTGAATTCAAGCATTCTGCAAAAGTTTGAGATTCAAATCATAATATTGAAGTTTTAATAACCTGATACCTTTTAATTATTTTCCGCATCACGTTAAACGATAATTTGGGGGCTTACAAAAGTAAGTCCGACCTAAGTGTTCTTTAAAAACACAGACTTCCGAAGCATCATTTGTTGCCTGACTAGTCCACCTTACAGTATTATAAGAGAGGAACAAGGTCTGAGTGAATGTGATGAAATACAAGTAGCCTGAACGAGTGGACACGTGCGTGTCAGATAATAAGTATTAAAATTATTAGTTTTCAGAATTGTTTTCTAGTTATTAGTTAATATATCATCATCATCATCATCATTGTCAACCAGGGTCGATCCACTGCGGGATGAAGGTCTCCCCAAGTTGACTCCAAAAAGTTCGGTTTTTTGCTCATTGGTGCCGTGTGATGCTGCCATGCTTCCTGATTTCATCTATCCAGCGTACCTTCGGCCTTCTGATGTCCATCGGGAGTCTGACATTCTGGCTACGTGTCCAGCCCATTGCCACTTCATTCTTTTGCACACCTTTATAACGTCTTCTACCTATGTTATATTGCGAATCCAGGTGTTTCGTTTATGGTCTCTTTTAGTATATCCCAACATGCATCTCTCCATGTCTCTTTGTGCGGTCTGGAGCTTTTGTGTGTTCTTTACTGTGAGCGTCCATGTCTCGCAGCCATACGTAAGTACTGGAAGAATGCACTGGTTGTAGACCCTTCGCCTCAAGGATATTGGGAGATTACTTTTGAAGATGTTGTTCAAACGTCCAAATGAGCTCCACGTTAGTTTTATCCTTCGTGCTATTTCCTCCGATATGCCACCTACAAAGGAAATAATTTGGCCCAGATACACATATTCCTGGACAAGTTTTAGCGGCTTTCCATCTACGTTTATTGGTTTTGGGGTAACAAAGCCGTTCATCATATATTTGGTTTTTGAAATATTTATTTTTAAACGAGTTAATATATACGAGTATGTACATATATACTATTTCTAAGAAATCAAATACTTATTAATATTATTAAAAATAAAAATTACATGTAGAAAATTTTAATTTAGTAAGTTCATAGTTATAATATAAAAATTTGATAAGATGACCTCGGTTTAGTTGGTTAAACGTCTATCTTCCAACCAATTGTAACGATTTCGGGCTAAAATTCTACTAGAATCTTGTTTTTTTTTAAAGTATTTCAATCTAGTTTTCAATTAAGGGCACTTTAACATCTTTCAGGTTGGTTGAAATAGTGGGGAAGAATGCGACATAGCAATAAGCCCGCCAGGTTGTATGATATATAACTAAAGTGTTATAGAGTACATTACAATTAGTTCTTGAGATATAAATTTGCATATATGATATGTATAGCCTTGGACAAATGTTTGTATTATTAAATAATAATAAATAAAAAAAGGTAAACGATATTTTGAACCACAGTTTCTTAACTTAGGTTCAAATACGAAATGCAGTTGTCTTAAGATATGATTTTTTTTGTAATTGAATTTTTTAGATCTGTTGTTTATGATGTAAATAAATAACATGAAGTTTTAATTAAAATAAATTAAATGTTTTTATTTCATTGTTTTAAAATGATTTTTGATTTTCTTTGTTTGTTTGATTTATTGCTTAAAAACAATTGATTCTTCTCAACCAGCTTTTGTTACTTTTATTCAGTATCCATACTTGAGAAATGAAAAAAAGTATCTGAATAATAGTAATTCAACATTAAATTCTAAAATCTCCATCTCAACTTAAAGACGAGAAATATTCTGAGATAAGTAATACAGTTTTAGATTTGTTTTCTTAAATATTTAAATAAAATTTTCACGTGAGTTGAAAATTAATATCGCTATTCAATAATATAAAAGTAGTACTTTTAATAAGTAGACATTTTTGTTAACATCTATAAAATCGTTCATTTCAAAAATAAACTTTAAACTAGTCTGAAATAAAATAATATACATTTAAGTTGATTTGATTCAATGTAATTTTGAAATCTTCCTTAAACGTGAATAATGGAAAAGTTAAATAAAAAATATTTCACACTTTCAGAATAAAATGTTGAGGGATGAATGTAAACTTAAGACTGATGTGATGTTTCAGATGCAAAAGGGTACTCTGATATGGTTTGAGCATGTAGAACGAAAGAATATATATAGTGAAAATGTGAGAAGAATAAATGTTAAAGGAAGAAGAAAGAAATTATGTTTGGATTTAGTAAATAATACCTTAAAAGAAGGAATTGTAAATTAAGCAAAATCCTAGAGGCTGTAAGATAAGGTGTATAGATATCATATAGGTGAAAGACGTGTGTAGTGAAATGAAAATATGGCACTCTGTCCTCTCTGCCTACTCCGATAGGGGTTATTTTGTGATGGTATATATGTGTACTTTCTTAGAATAATCAAATAAATGTTTTGAAGGTAGAACACACGATTTTTTTAAATTTTATAAAGTAATATACACAAAAATATATCTTAAGAACTTATCTTATTTTTATATTAAAACTTAATTTATATTTCCTACGTGTAATTTTTATTTTTAATAATCTTAATATTACATTTCATACAAAGAGTTAACACCTACACAAGAATCTTCTTGGTGTAACAAGTGTAATCTGATTATTTTTCCCCTTTCCATTCCAGGTTTTCAGGCTATATATCAAAACATCAGGTGAAATTGCTTTCAGTTTAACTGAATACTAAATTTCCAATATATTTAGCCATTTATTCTAAATCTTTTTTTAGTCCCTCTATCATCAATTTCAGTCTTAAGCCCATCTTGGGGGAGCCTTATTTCTTTTAGCTTAAGGAAAGGCAACCGAAATAGAACGAGATACGGAAATCGACACGACCCAATCCCGATGGACCCTCACACGGTTCCACACTGAACCTATTTTACTTATAGTATTTCATGACTGCGAAATGTATTGACACTTTATTTTATTCGATTGATAGCTGAAAGTTTTTACGATATCGATAAAAGTGTTTCCCATCTAAGTTTTCTAGAAAATGACACGTTTTATATTTATATTCTTTCGAAGTCAAGAAAAGGACGAAAATTTGTCGACTTCATGGCGTTATTGATAATACGTCTGACTTCCAGCCTGAGGGTTATGAGTTCAAATCTGAAAAAAAAATACAATATAAAGACAAAAAATCATGCGATTTTTTTTAATATCTCCGTTTACATTATTATTACAATCAAAATTATCTGCATAATTTGTTTAACATCAAATAAAAATTAACAACGAAAATAAACTCATATACATGATGCTAGACATTCAAAGTGTATTATTGTACTTTTTTGTTTACAGTACAACCTGAAGGGCTTATTAATATATGGCAATCTCATCCAACTAACCAGAAATATATTAAAGTGACCTTAAGCGAAAACCAGACTTAAATCCTATTAAAAAAAATTTAATCGAACCCGCAATCTGTGGGCTGAAAGACAAGCGTCTTACCAAGTAGAATACGAAAGTCATCGGTGTATATATTGAATGAATTTATTTATGACCGAAATTAGTAAAACTATTTATAAATATGAAATCAATTTCTAACTATCGCAAAGTTAGTTATGAAATAAAATAATTAGATAGTATATATCAACTGACCTAAGTCCTGTTATTTGTTAAAATAAGAAGACGATTTTGTGGACTAGAGGGTGAGTCTTCTAATCCGAGGGTTACAGTTTTGATTCCCGTTGGAGCCCAATTTATTTTGAAAATGTATTCATTCTGATTTTCAGTTAACATCTTTCTGCTGTTAATTCGGGTTCCATCAGCCACCTTTCGTTGTACTAAGAACCTTTTCAGGCAGTTTATCTGATAACGTTCGTTATATACCGTACTTACTGGTCAACTTACTGACATATGGCAATTTCTTACGAACAACCAGAAAGGTGTTTGAACAAACCAGACTGGAACAAGTTTTAAGAAATCTGAGTATCAACGGGAATTAAACCAGCAACTTTTAGGTTGAAAAACGGGCATCTTTGAAACTATTGCATTTCATTTTCTCAATTATTGAACGTAGTTTTTCTTCGTGAATATATTAATGTACAAACAAACTTCTGTTAGACGAATAAAAAACTTCATTGAATGATTTTTCCTTTCATAAAAGTATTTCTTTTCTAATAAACTTTTATTTGACAAAATAATGCACAGAAAAAAAATATGTATGTTTAATTTTCAATAATTAAATAATTACAATTAAGATAATAAAATTATTTAATGTTCAAGTCAGTGTGGTTAAAATTCCACCTCTAAATCGTAACATTCCCATTGCACGATTGATAATAGCTTTGGTATCCGATTAAGTATTTCCCCTTATTTTTGCTAGAACGAGGAACGTATGATATATTGGATCCTTGGGTGTTGACAGTGCGATGGCAAACAGAATAGCGAGCTCTTGGAGTGTGATTTCAAATATCCACCCCCTAATGATTGGCAAATATTTGAATTCAACCTTTTTTGAGCGTTGAAATTGGGGTTTAAGATAATCCCGTGTTTTGGGTCTTAAGCAATGTTAAATCTAAATATTTGTTTATGTTTCAAAACTCAAGTACTAGACTTTCGATTTAGGTTCAAATGATAACTTAGTATCTCTTAGTGCGTAAATAGAGATGCTATTTAACTTGAATTTCATAAAATCCATGATCTGTAGTTTTTTGCGCAGATGCCAGAAAACAGGAGTCTGGACCTGAGATTAACCCAGTAGAACATGCGGTTATTTATTTTAAACACCTCGAAAATCTTATATTTTAAAATGCTGTGAAATATCACTGTATACCATAAAATTTAGATTACAAGTATTACATGGAGAAAGATCAAAGAGTGTTTAATAAAGAAAGCTTAATTATATTTTAAAACAAAGAATTCTATACAAACTAAAATAAATACTTCAACATAATTTGACGAAAAGATGAAAGAAAATACGTGTCCAATATCTTAAGGAAAATTTAGTTGATCTCAGATAAAAACCAAACAAGAGAGTTTTTCCAGAAGGTAAAAATACTAGAATTTCGTTAAAAATCATGAGCAGTCGAGAATCTTTTTGGGGGGATGGAAGGAATATTGATCGAGATTTCTTTGTTTATTTGGATATTCTTTTATTAAATCCTCTCATCGTATATTAACAAAATTCTACCCTTGGTAGATAAAGTGATAATATTCGTATCATTTTAGTTCTCAAAAGGTAGCTAATAGACAACGTCCGAGCTCTCAGATCCATCACCTCAATGATAATTTAATTCATTAAGCCTTATAGGGCTAAGAAGTCAAAGTTATTCAAAATATTCAGCGTTGTGGATCTTCTTTAGTATAAAAGTTTTCCAGTAAACTAAGGACTTTTAGAGGAAAGTAGGAAGTATTCCTTTACACGAGAAGCCATCAAGGTGCCCTTGGGGTAATCAATACTACCTTTTCGATTTTTTAGCAATGTTCTTGTTTTCTACCCGGGGCTTAAGATTCGATTCCTGATGATATCGAAAAAAGAGGTTCCCCTTTTTCACTGAAGGTCTTTCACTGTTGTGTGGAGTACGATTAAAATGGATACACTGAAATGGTTTAGGCATGTGAAAGGAACGAATTAAGAAATATTTTCAAAATTATATATACTCGTATATACATAAAATATTGTTTTATTTCCATGAAAAACTTTTTCACTTTTTATCGATTGTTATTTTCTAACATTTAATAAGCTAAAATTGACTTTTTAAGAGTGTCATACAAGTGAGAGTGGAAGGCGTGGTTAAAGAAGACCATAGTATTAATGGATCAAGTGAATGATATTTTGAAAAAAAAAAAAGAAACGTAAAAAGTCAGAGGAATCATTGAAGTTGTATGATAAAGTGTACGAATGGAGAAGAGGCGAGGGGGGATGTGTGTCAAGATATGAAAGTTCTGCACACTGTCCTTTCTGTCTACCTCGACAAGGAAATAACGTGATAGTATGTATATATACAGGTTGTCCCAAAGGTCAACGTCAAGCCGGTATCGAAGAAGAAGTCAACTTATGACGGTTAAGAATTTTTTAAAAATTCTTCAAAAAACCTTATACTTTTCGAGTTATAGGCATTTTTTCGAAAATTGTGAAAATAGCTACCGTGCGCCGAATGTTTGTATACTGTGACTACAAATTGTCTTTTTTATAATTTTAATGGTTGTATCGCAATCCTAGATAACCCTGCTATTAGTCGAAGTCAGATATAAAACAAAACAAAATCTGCACGTTCGATAAAAAAATGGTTTTGGTCCGATCATAAAAAAATAATATTTTTTATCAGCTAACTTTAACTCATCATAATGTAAAAGTAATGTACTACTCTAACCTGACAAGTTACATCAAAAGATGGCTTGTTTAGTCAAAATTTCAAAATGGTATAATACACACGTAATACTTTTTTAAAAATAATTTTAAACATTAATTTCTGTAATTAAAAATCAAATTCAATCAATTTGAGCGAGACAAACGGTACTGCGCATGAACGAGTTAGAGTAAAACAGCTCAAGTCACCATTTTTGACAGGAACTAGATATTATATATAAAAAATGAAGACACTAGCTGTCTTACTCTAACTCGTTCATGCGCAGTATCGTTTGTCTCGCTCAAATTTATTGAATTCGATCTTTAATTACAGAAATTAACGTTTTAAAATTATTTTTAAAAAAGTATTACGTATGTATTGTACTATTTTGAAATTCTGATTAAACAGGCCATTTTTTGATGTAACATGTCAGGTTAGCGTAGTACATTATTTTTACAGTACGATGAGTTAAAGTTAGCTGATAAAAAATATTAATTTTTATGATCGGACAAAAACCATTTTTTTTTCGAACGTGCAGATTTTTGTTTGTTTTATATCTGACTCCAACTAATAGCAGGGTTATCTAGAATTGCGATTCAACCATTAAAATCATAAAATATGGCAATTTGTAGTCACAGTATACAAACATTCGGCGCAGGGTAGCTACTTTCACAATTTTCGAAGAAATGCCCATAACTCGAAAAGTATAAGGCTCTTTCAAGATTTTTTTTAAAATTCTGAACCATCATAAGCTGGTTTTTCCTCGTTACCGGTTTGACGTTGACCTTTGGGACAGCCTGTATATCCATATATATGAAATAAATTATTTATTAAGTACTTCACTGAATATGCAAAACATCCTCTGCGGGCTATCTTCACATTAAGTTATTAAAGTGGCATTTTTAGCGTTACATATGGTGTTAATCTTCTGTTCGCCAATTATTTAATTGAGGTAAGCAGAAATGACTCTATCGACTTGTTCGTAATGAGATTGAATAGGAATGGGCAACAACTACAAAACTTAAAAAATATTAGCTAAAACGAATTGTTGAATACTGAAAATCGTCACGGTTAAAAAAAGCATTTTGGTCCGTTTTACTTAAAGACATACCATACTAGTATGTTATATATCAGTTGAGGTAACATTTTTGAAATTTCTTTCATATTACTAATTTTGCTTTTTTCTTTCTATCCTTATAAAACAAAGTCTCATTATGTTTCGAATCCTTAATGAATTGTACATAACACACACGTACAAACCATGACGCCATGTTTTTTGTGGGGAGGACAGAGATGAGACATCTCCAAATATTTTTATCCACACACAATCTACACTTTTTAAAATTCGCATAAATTCAACCGCGATGTTTTTTTTCCTCACACTTTTGAGGTTTTCTCAAGTTTGAATTGTTCCAACTGTCTTATATTGTAATTTGTTTTATCAAACACTGTTTATTCCACTTTTTGTAACGGTATAACCCTACCGGTTTCAAGGATTTCATCTCATCTTCAGGGGAGGAAAAACAAGACTAAAGATGAGGCGAAAGCCTTGAAACTGGTATGGTTATACCGTTACAAATAGTGGAATAAACAGCGTTTGATAAAACCAATTACAATGTCTTTAAACCTCTACGACGTAAATGACTTAACTATAAACAATATATCTTTTATTATTTTTCCCTCAGTCTACCTCAATTTTTTGTCTATTTTGGAACTCATTTTCTCAATGAGACTGAATTTTTAGATTCCTTCCTTAATTATATATCTCTATTAAAGTATTTCAATATGTTAATTATCATTATTTAAACTTAATAAAAATGTAATTCAATATGTTATTCAGTGCATGTTATGCACTTGTACTGCATTAATTCTAATCTTACTATTGTGTTTAATTACTAAGGCTTAGCTTTCACACATCAAGATAGACAATAGCAAGCCATACACCATAATAATATGTTGAGACTTAACGAATGGCTCATTAGCAAACAATAATGATCAGTGTGCATTTGACGTTATTTTCCGCAGCAAAACGTATTTTAATACATTATTTTCCCTCGAAACCAGTTAACAAAATACTCTAACTTGCTCTAGTTTTTCATTGTTCGCCCATATATTTTCGAAGAACCATAATTTTTAATCTGATTCACATCCATTATTTCATATATTTCGTTACATTTTCCACACATTATTGTCAAAGACGTAAACCTTTATTTGGGGTAACTTAATACATCGTCAATATTTTTTTGCTGATTATAACATTACGATATTCTAGTGAGTGAAGGTTTCATAGAGTTGGTCGATGTATATATGTTGTAGAAATTTTAATGCAGGTAATGTCCAATTATATAATTCATTTAAATATTCTATATTATATTCATGGTTTTGGTTAATTAATACTCACAAAAAATCAAATGCGAAAATAAAAAATTATTGAACATAACATTGTGAAGTGACAAATTATACAAGTATGAACTTTCTAGAAGCTCTTTTCTGAATCAATTCTTGGAACACATATATCCAAAAATTCATCATAGATATATCATCCCCTGTGCAAATCATGATCTCTGTTTTTTAGAGGAAATGTGGAACAAAAAAATACTTAATAGTTTTTAATAAAAATAATTAATTTGATTATAATAATTATAATTAATCATCTCCATATTATTCATTTCAATTTTGTAAAGTTTATCCATTTCAATTTTGTAAAGTTCAAGTTTCACTACTATATGTGTATACGTCAAAGTGTTTTTTTTTAAAATCGATTAAATAAAAATACGCATTCTTATTTGTTGTACTCGTACGTGGTTGTATATAAATTGTACGAGGTCAATTTTCTTGTGATTTAAAATTGAACGAGAATTTGCTAAAAGACGTATTTTTATATTTAATAAAAAAATACATAATTCATTCAAAAATATAAAATATATTTTATCTCTTCCAAAAAAACTTATTCCTAAATAGTCATACAATTTTATTATTTTGCACATTCCGTCTGACCCCAAAAGTTTGAATAAAATGATATCTCGCATTATGTAATAGTTTCAGATTTATCCTTCAGGAAGGAGAGGCGATATTTCTGTTGTCACAAAAAGGATGCGTGTCGGTCAGCCTTGACAAAAATAGATGGCTCATATCCATCAACAGAAACTATGTGATGAAGTTTTCGAGAAGTACGGAGATGAGGGTAGATCTTGAGATATTCTGAAAGGGGCTCTTCTTGAAAAAAATATTTCCTACTTCCGTTTCAAGTCGGAAAACGTTATGCATGTTTTGTTTTGTTGGCAAATTTTTATATGTACATATCTACATACATGAACAACATACGTATAGTAAGATATTAAGGATATACGGAAAATAAATAATTAATCTAATATGCATTTGACTATTTATACGATACAAGCCTGATTATTTATAAGATGTATATGACTATTTATAAGATGTACTCGTATATGACTATTTGTAAGATGTATATGACTATTTATAAGATGTACTCGTATATGACTATTTGTAAGATGTATATGACTATTTATAAGATGTTTATGACTATTTATACAATACAAACTTACTAGTTTCAAGAAGTAATATTCTCTTTCCTAATGCATAATGTATACTAAACTAACAGTATACTCGTATATTGTTACTTAAGAAATAGAGGATCACCTCTCGAAACTAGTCGACTTATATTTCAAGAAAGGTCAAATACACTTTAAAAGTTTAAATAAAGGACGAAAGTTTTAAAGTTTTTTTAGAAAGATATTAGTTTTTTTTGTTATTTTTTATGAATTTCACTTTTGCAATATGATACATGGGTAAACAATGCAAACCGACCGGCGTATAACGACAGGAAAAACTGGACAATATTAAAATCTGCGTAAATGATAGTCGACAACAGTATATTAATACCGCAGATGATGAAAAAGAGCACTCTGAAATGGTTTGGGCATGGAGGACGAGTGAATGAAGAAAGACTAACTACACAATTAAACAGTGCAAGCTAGATAGAAAGGAGGGCAGAGGAAGATCAAGGAAGTATGATAGGAACAAGATAATATTATTTTGAAAAAAGAAAACGTAGAACGGCCGATAAATCGTAGGAGTGTATGAATGTGGAAGAGGCAAAAAAAGTGAATTGAGATAGCAAAGTCTAGCGCTCCGTCATCTCTACCTACCCAGACAGAAATATGGTGTGATGGTGTTTATGTATGTATTTTACCTTTGATCTTTATAATATATACATGAAAGCACAATTTATATAGCGCTTTTTAAATAGCAGACTCTCCTTAAGGACTGTCTTACTCGGGAACGACCTATTTCTAACATGTGTAAAACTTGATGGAATTTGTACAAGTTTAAATGCTTCTTCTTACATAAACTGTCTTAGATAAATTTATGATATGTGAAATAAAATAAATCTCATATCAAATTCAAGTAAAATAATAAATATAATATAAATTAGGATTGGACAATACTCGTAAGTTATTAGTTAAGTATTACCGTAATATCATAAAATGTTATCAGCCATAAGCTGAAATAAAATTAATTACTATTATGTAATACTACCTTGATCAAAAAGTTTTAGGACTTTATTCATAAAATCTAAAATAAAAGTTTATTCATCAAAATCGATATGGTCCCCTTCAAAGTACTCCCCATCGACTGCAACGCACTTACGCCAGCGCTTGATCCAATCCTCGGAACACCGCTGGTACTCAATTTTCGTTATGTCCATCAGAGCCGTCTTCATGGAAAACTCATGGAAATCATGTATTTCGCGATTTCAACGCGGTTCTTTTTTTGCATGACATTGAGTTCTTTCGGCACCAGTTTTGCAGCGACACGTCTGAGGCCCAAATCACTAACCAAAATGTCTTGAACGGATCCATAAGCGATGTTCAAGTCCGCTGCCAGCTCTTTGATGGTCAATTTGCGGTTTTCGGACAACATTTCTTTGATTTTATCGATGTTTTCATCGGTTTTCGACTGCCACTGCGTTCGTCATCCTCGGCCGACTCACAACCACTTCTGAAGCGTTCGTGCCACAAAAAAAACACTTCTCCAACATTTCCAAGGTCTGCGGACCATTAAATCCGTTTTGTCACAAAAAATTTAATGCAAACTCGTTGATGCACAGTTGATACCATTTTCAAACTTGTAAAAAATCGAAAACACGCACAAAGCTAGATGTACTCAGTACAGCGTAACTTTTACAAATTTCAAGCTATGACGCTGAAATTTAGAGGGAAGTGTCAATGATAGATGTGGTAACCTAACAAAAAAAAAAGAATTCCAATCGGGTGACTGACAGTGCCTCACGGTGGCTGGTCCTAAAACTTTTTGATCAAGGTAGTATATGAGTTGCTCACTCAGCACACACAAAAGCTTAGTTTTTTTTGCGAGTTATTTATAAATCGTTCCAATGAATTTATTATATCATACAATTTTGTACAACTTTTGTAAAATAGTAAATATTTATCTCATTATTATTTTTTTAAACAATGACACCTAGAAACAATGGTCAAAACGATGTATCGGGCTACTCAAATCATTGCTACAACCGATTTTCTCTTGTGATAGTTTCTTGCTACGCGTGACTTCAAGATAGTTCCTAGCTATGCTTGACTTCAAGATAGTTCCTTGCTATGCTCGACTTCAAGAAAGTCAGGTTGTTTTTTTCACTCTGATTATCTTTTTTTTTTCTTAATCTTCTTAGTTAAACTCGCTTCTTTAGTTATTCTTCATTAATTTCTAAGTTGAACTGGATAAAATTCTTATACTTTACTCGTCTTCCAAGTAATATTGATTTGCAAAACTTTCCATGATGTTATACTCGCTTCCTAAATAATATTCACTAAACTTCTTATCCCTATATTTTTCTTCTTCTTTATCTTCTTCAATAAATTTCACCTTACTTATTCTTTGTTACCTTTTAAGCAAGTTAAACTCAGTAAAATCCTTATATTTTCTTGTTTTTTGTGTTATATTTGTTAAACTTTCACTATTATACTCGCTGCCTAAATTACACTTACTAAACATCTTATCCCGATATTTTTTTTCATTGTCTTCTTAGATAAATTCCGCCTTCTTACTTATTCTTCACTACCTTTTAAGTTATACTCAATAAAATCCTTCCATTTTACTTATTTTTTTATGTTATATTTGCTTAACTTTCACTGTTATACTCGTTTCCTAAATTATACTCACTTAACTTCTTATCCCGTACTTGTTTCATAAACGATAACCGCTAAACTTCTTGTATCTTACTCGCTTCCTAAATGCCTCTTTTCTTCTAATTATGTACTCATTTCCTAAGATATACTCGCTTTACATTCTATGTTATACTCGCTAAACTTCTAATGTCATACTAGCTTCCTAAATTAAACTCGCTTAACTTTAATGTCATACTCACTTCCTTTGTTATGCTCGCTTAACTTTATTTGTTTAATTAATTTCCTTAGTTAGTTCCTCAGTAAGTCGTTTAACATCTAACAATATCCTAATTTCCGAAGATACACTCGCTTTACTCTTTTTGTTATACTCGCTTAAGTTTTTAGATCATTCTCGTATCCTAAGTTATACTCGCTAAACTTCTTATGTCATACTCACTTTCTAAGTTATAATTGCCTAATTTCATATGGTTAAATCTATTACTCGGATACAATCGCTGAACTGTTAATGCTTTAGTCATTTCTGAAGACATTATTTAGTTCCAATGTTGTGATCGCTTAACTTGCTATGTCATACTCGCTTTCTAACTTATACTCACTTAATTCTTTATAATGTACTCGCTTACCGTGAACTCTTCCAATGCATATATTTTTTACAACTTAAGTAAGTTTTAACATTTTTTTTACTTTTTATTGAAAGTACCCGGACTTCTTCATGATGTGTGTAATATGCATATACTTATTTTGTTATATTTTAAATCTGTCACTAATAGTACGTAAACACCCAAAGTTAAAGATGCCTCAAGGGGAGTATGCTCTCTAAACTACGCCATATAAATTGTCGTTTTACTATTACAATAATTCATTTTTACTATCGCAATCAATTGAAAACTACCCTTTCACGCTTCAAAGAATGTATAATATTAAGTGATCACGTTTTAATTTTCAATTCTATTTGAACAACAATTTTATAAAGCGCTATTTAGAGGGCAAACTCTCCTCAAGAGCGCTCTAACTCGGGACTCGAACCCACAAATATTAAACAAATAAAGTAAATCATGTGCAACTTAACACCTTATTTGTATACAGTACAGCCTTGAGGGATAATTCTAATAAAGTAATCTCTTTCAGCCAACCAAAATGATAATTATAAAATCTTGAATATAAACCACACTGAAAACATTTTTTAAAAATCCTGGCTTCTAGCGAGAATTGAATCGTAGTCTTCTAGCGAGAATTGAACCTTTGAGTAGGAAGACAGGTGTCTTCGAACTAAACCACGGAGGTATATAATAGAATTTCATTTTTAAATCATTCTCTTTGAAAATAAGACTTAAATCATTCTGTTTAAATCACTCCTGTGGTCAGTCATTCTGTTTAAAAAAAAATTAACCAAGACCAAATATGATCGAATATGAAAAATTTAAGTTACTGATTTTATGAGTTGGTTCTTTTTGAAATGTTTACTTCTACTAGAGGGCATTCTAGTGATGGACTTAATATAACGTATCTCCATGTCGTATCTCCCCCTGCAGACATTAAGTCTCCGAACTAAATGAGTTTGTCCAAAGTTCCACAGATAAGATCATCAACTCAGCTGTTGCAATGAATCCATGCCTGCAGCATCTCGTTGGTCCGGTCACATCCAGCGATAAATCAGCCCTAACTATTTGGATAACTTAGTTATATGACTTGCTGATGTAGCACGGGGTGATAAAGTAGTGAATGCAGAAATGTTTAATGTTTATCACTTTATAACTTTATATATCAGAAAAATAACTTCGATTAGTTAATATTGTTAGCAAATAAGGGTGAGTTTTCTTTTTCAGGTAGAGAAATACTTTTTTTATTATTATCATTGTATAAAAATCTAGCAAACTTATTACTAGGTAGTGATTGTCACCTTATTGTTCTATTGTGAATCTCTGTAGTCTAGTTTATAAGGTGATTGGCTTCTATCTGGTGGTTTTGGATTTGATTCGATAGTACCAAAAAAGTATAATTTGGTAAAAGAGTTCGTTTTGTAATAATACTTGCACTCGCTAGAGACTTGTGCGAGAGTTGTTATCTCTTCACATAGATAAAAAATAGCCATCACGTGTGATAGCGAACTGCAAGTGACGTACATTTTCCAGTGGTTCTTAACCCAAAGACTCAATGGATGGGGCCGGATACAATGACCTGTTCCATCTGTCCACATTACATGTATTTATCTAAAAGTGTGATTTAAAAATATCCTTTTTGGTATCAGCTTACTGACACTCTGAAATAAATGCATTCTATGTTATAAAGCCAACCACTTCTAAAAATCCCGTGGTTACAATCGTAAATAATTTATAGGTACGTGAGAACATTAAAATACACCATAGTTAAATGCAAGTACAACCTGGACATTCTAAATGGTTGATAGCTTTAGGAGTAAACAGATTTGAGATTCATTAATTTGTATGATATTTCTCAACATATACAAATCGGTGATTCAAACATATTGAATAACTAAGAAACAACATTGTTTTCAGCCTTATAAATCGAGCTTTCGGGCAAAGAACCACTTAAGTAGGCATGCCCATACTCACGGTTCGTCATTGCATGTGATGCAAATAATATCACCATTGTCAAGAGTGATACTTGTACACGTCTATTGTGTAGGAGTATTGTTACCAAATAAACTTTTTTACCATTTTTAGATCCATCTTTTCGGCTTCCGTTGGGAATTGAACTCGAAATTGCTGATTCGAGGGCAAGTGTCTTACCAACTAGGGAAATTGCTGGTTCGAGGGCAAGTGTCTTACCAACTAGGGAAATTGCTGGTTCGAGGGCAAGTGTCTTACCAACTAGGGAAATTGCTGGTTCGAGGGCAAGTGTCTTACCAACTAGGGAAATTGCTGGTTCGAGGGCAAGTGTCTTACCAACTAGGGAAATTGCTGGTTCGAGGGCAAGTGTCTTACCAACTAGGGAAATTGCTGGTTCGAGGGCAAGTGTCTTACCAACTAGGGAAAAGAGGTCCTCACGAATTTGATTTGGTTTTAATAATGGAAACATTCTTAAGATGTTTTTGACATGTAGTTAAAATAATATGTATATAAAAACTAGAGATTTTTTTTACTCATAGCGAAAATTATACACATATGGTAAATTTGAGATGTTTTCAACTTATAGCGAAAAATATATAAAAAAAACTTGAGATGTTTTCGACACATAGCGAAAAAAAAAATATATTTAAAAAAAACTTGAGATGTTTTCAACACATACATGGGTGATAAAATTTATTCGACTTCTTTAGCAATATAGAAACTGTTTAGTCTAGTAAACCTTTTTTCCGTTAAGTCTAGTAAACTGACATAAATAATTTTGTTCTTTAAACAATGCACTTGAACTGTTATGCGTAGTAAACCTTAGGATTTTCTATTTCATTACTATTTCGTGGACATATTACAATATAGTAATATCTTTAAGATAACCAGAAAGATGAGATCTTAAGTGTAAACAAGACTGGAATTCCTTTTGAAAATAACTGGGTTCAAGTGGGAATCAAACCCATAGCCTCCGGGTTGACAGATGTCTTACCAATATGACCACATATGTCTTCATTGTTTTATATTGAAACAAAAATTAAATTAGTTAATCACATTTGAAATAAAAAAAAAATTAAGTATAAAACTTTTCCAGCTATAATTTTTAAATTAATTTGATTCTTAATCTCAATACCTTACAATCCATGCATATATAATATTTAACTTGAATTTACTCGATCAAAATTAATGAAAAGAATATAGAGGAGGCGAAGAAAGTATATCGTCATAGGGAATTTTTCCGCACTATCCTAAACGACTATCCCGATAAATATTGTAAATGGGGATGGTTTTTTTATAGATTGTATATCATTTGATTACATTTTTGTTGACAGTGAATGAATGACACAAAGACGAAATGAAAATAAAAATATTTTTAAATTTGATTATTTAAACCGCCTAGTAAATAACTGTAAATTTTAATATAATGTATAATACTGTATCTAGATTGATTCAACCATCTTCATTCAACCATTTAATCTGTTTATATAAAAGTGTCATTATAATTATTTTATTAATTGTCTTAATGTAAAATTAACATCGAGTTATATTATTTTTAAATAGATAACTATCTCAGTTGATAAGTAATTGAATAGGATATTGTGAAATAATTATTCTTTCTTATCAAATGTCCCCTGCAATGCATAACGAATTAATCTGATAGTAACAATGAAAAAAGAAATATAACGATGATTTTTTTTGTATTAATTTTTTTGTATCACCGCGTTGTTATTGATTAAAAATACTTCTTTTTTCCTGGTTTAATATATTATATTTAAATACTTTTATGTATGGGAGTAAAACGTCGACGTGAAAAATGACCGAAAAGAGCCGAATAAATGCTGTAGAAATGCGTGCATTGGGGAGAATACATGGGTTGATAATAGTTAAGTATCCCTCAATATATCTAGATAGTAATGCGAACATGTTAAAAACGTGGCTAAGAGACAATTTTGTCTACAGTCCCAGTAATCGTACATTAGTTTCATGAACCACTGGAGTAGGCACATAACTCTTTGTTTATCGACGTATTTGTTGCAAATACTAGCACAAATAAATTCATACTTTTACTACACAAACTCTCATATTAGTGCCCAGCCTTTCGCGTTTTATTTTTTATGTACTATCGGAAATTATCCTACACTATGAAAATCTATGAGCGAATTGTAAAATCGGTTGACAATAGTTGATAGAATACGGAATGAAGTGATTAGGGATGAATGTGAACTTAAGGCTGATGTGTTGTGTAAAATGAAGAAAAGCACACTAAGATGGTTGGGCATAAAGAACGAATGAAATGTGAAAGACAAACAAAACAAATATATAGTGCAAATGTAAGCGGAAGGTGTGTGACAAAAAAACCAAGGAAAGTATGGCTGGGTCAAGAGAATGATATTTTAAAAGGAAAGGTAGAAAATCAGAGAAATTGTAGAAGTTGTATGAGAAAGTGAATGGATGTGGAGGATGCTTAAGTTGTGTATCGAGATAGGAACGTCAGGCACTCTATCCCCTGTACTTACCTCGACAGAGGGATGGCGTAATGGCATGTGTATTTATATAGCGCCATTTAGATAGCAGATTCTGCTGAAGGGTGCTCTAGCTCGAGACTTGGATCCACTGTAATTGACTAATTAAAAATATTACATAATAAATAATATGCAGAGTGAAGGGATTGGGAGGTTGTTGCTGCGACCATTAAATTCAGTTCTTCCTCACATCTGTATCAGTACAGTAAAACATATTTGATTTAAAAAACGCAGAACAGCTCACTAGGGAAGTCGAACTACAAAGAAACTTGTGTAGATCTTGCGATATGTGACAGTTAAACGTTCTGCTTTATGGTGTTGTATACTGCCCTCATAAGCAAAAACACAGCTAACGGGAAAAAATGACAATTGAAATTTAACTAATTATGAGATAATATCTCATGTCAAATTCTGAACCATAATCCATAAAAAATACAGAAACCATTTGTTTCAATACAAAATTCGACGAATGTCTTTTTTAAATTTACAATATGCTAGGTTTTTCTAAGCAAAAAAACAGTAAAATGTGATTCATAAGCAAAAAAACAGCAAGTGGCTATGCGTTTGCTGCGTTTTTGTTTATTAATCACATTTTACTGCTGTTATGTTTACGAATCACGAAATTTTTAAGCAACAATAAAAAACATGAAAGTACAGTTTTCTAAAAAACTTAACTTTTGCCATTAGTTGCGTTTTTGCTTATGAGAGCAGTATTGTATTCATTACTTAATGGTAAGAACAATAAATTAATATTTAAACTGTAAAAGAATTTAACATTTTTAAGTATCACTTGACTAATTAATTAAAAAAAATAATCTTGAAACATTTATCTTGACTGACTTATCTCAAATGAATCAGTTTTATAGTTATCTATACGATATAATTAATTTTATTTATGGTACATGGAAAATTCAGATATTTACGCATATTTTAAAATTTTATCTTATAATTGTGTGAATATTTGATAATTATTGTTTATATATATATTTCTCAATGAAAATATATTTAGATGACGCAAAATATAGCTCCTACATAGTTTTGTGACAACCGTGATCAGAGAATATCCCAAAATGAGAGCGTCGTATTGTTTTACCTTTTTTCTTCTAAGTTTAGTTTTAGTGGAGGTTACTGTTTCTAGATCCACGTAAGCATTTTTCGTTTATTTTTTTTAATTCAAACCACCCTCAAAGGAAATTAAGTTTTAATGTTAATTTTTTTTACTGAAAATATGTTTTAGAAATACCTTATAATGAATACTGGGAAAGCTTACTCAGAAATAAGAAAATGTTTAAAACATTTTTTCTTTCAGATTTTAATCAACATTTTTTGTTTTTTTTACGTATAAACTTTAGGAGCTGTTTTTTTTCAATATCTGTTATCAGCGGGATACTGAAAATAATACTTTATGTAACAAGTAAATAATAAGTAAAAAATAAATATAGGAAAAATGAAAATAATAATTTTAATACATAAAAGTTTATTGATATCAACACAGTATGTACATACTCGTATGTATGATATATATGTAGATCCTGAATTTACATACTCGTATTTATTTCAAGATAATGTCATAGTAAATACATTTTATATTGAAGATATGAGATGTAAAAGATAAAAAGTCTGAGCTCATCTCATAACATAACTCTAGTCGAGATACACCCCCACCAATAAAGGGCGAGCCCAGCCGCGAGAACATCAGATATTTTTCAGCTCACACCCTTACACAAGTAAATAAAAAACTAAACAAATAACAATAAATGAGCAGTCAATACAACCAACTCAGTTAATACAATTATAGGTTCAACAATAACAAAACCATGGAAAGTATTATGGATGTGGCGCATCTAGAATTAAACTATTTTCTTATATAGCACTTATCAACGTGAAAGTGCAGCTCGAGATGGACGTTGGAATGGCGAAATGATGCTCCACTATGAGGCTAGCAACGACAACTATTTCAATGTTTTTAATTAAATTAATAATTATGCTGTATGTATCTTTAATTAAAATAATTTGCAGATCTAAAACATCAAGTGAACTTGATGTAACTAAAATAATAATAGATACAGATGCCGGTACTGATGACGCTTTTGCTATATTCTCTTTATTAAGAGCTGAGAAGTATGCACAGGAATCCGGTGAAAAGTGAGTTATCAAATATTTCTTAGTAAACAAATAAGAAAATATCAACGTTACATTGCTAACAACGCTATGCTGCTAACAACGTTACATTGCTAACAAAGTTACATTGCAAACAACGTTACATTGCTAACAACGTTACATTGTCAAAAACTACAAACTTAAGATAATTTATAATTGGTTTACTAAAATATTGTTTTACTACTTAAGATATGGGTATTTATTAGCCTGCAGATTTTAAGGGTTTCACCTCATCATCAGCACAAACAATGCTGAATTATACCAGGTCTGTCACCAACAATTTAGATGCATCTAACGGTAAAAAAAATGGGTTCTAGGTTCTGAGCTGAAGTGAAAACATGAAATTGGTATAATCATACCATTATATTAAATGAAAAAAAAAAACAGTGTTGTAGTAAGTTAATTACAGTGTAGTTGATAAAATATCTCTGGCGTCACTTTGTGGAACTCTTTAATTAATATAAAATTATAACACGGTTACTTTGCTCTATTCAATTTGATTTATTGCATATAACAATTATATTATGTATCAATAATATAACTAATAAAGTCATAAACACCTTACCTAATGAGGTAACACCAGTGTTCTATAAAGGAAATAAAATTTATCGTTCACTGTCTAAAACTTATTACCAAAACAGCTGTTTTTATTGTAATACGGTAAACGTAGATATGACAACAAGGAACTTTAGTATATAAATTAAAGACATTAGAACAATCAAAAACAATATTTTTTCTGAGTTTGCTGAACCCCTAATAACACATTTTCACTTATTTTCAAATCCAATAAACACAAAAATAGTCCATGTATCTAACACACATTACAAAATAAAAAGCCTATAAACCATTGAAACACATAGAGTAAACAAACAAAATAAAAAATGTCATAAACAATCGATTAAATTAGTCCTCTTCTCCGCTTCTAATACTATTCCCCCTTAGTGCTATAAATAACAAATAGCATGTAAACTTTTACTTTATTTTATGGAGAACAATACACAAAGCATAATTAATATTTACTTCAGTTTTTGATAACTCACCTGATGATGACACAGTGAGTGTTGAAATGCGTTGTGATTTGCAATAAGTAAAGTGGAATTAAACAAAGTAATTGTGTTTTTTGTATTAATTACAATGTCTTTAAACCTACACAGTATTAGCGCCTTAATTATTCATAATAAAGGGTCATTGAAATTGAGCGGTTTATTTAAACCTAACTATTTTAATTCTTGACAAAAAACACACAATTTGCTTTGATTTCAAAAAACTTTTTATTTATTGGTCATTGAAGTATAATTTGTGACATTTAAATACAAAAAAAAACAATATCCGCCAAATGTCCACCTCTTGCAGCTCCACAGATGTCCACTCTTTTGTCAAAACTTTCGATGACATTTTGGCATAATTGCGGTTCTAACTCACCAGTAACGGGAATAATTTCGTCTTTCAGCTCAGGAATTGATTGGGGGTCATTTTTATAGACCTGACTGTTCACGCAACCCCAGAGAAAATAGTCCAACGGTGTCAGATCAAATGATCTTGGTGGTCAATTAACATCACCGTTTCCGGAGGTTACAATACATAAAATAGTTTAACAATTTAAATGCGTTGTTGTTTCGTATACTCGTACTATTCCATTTTAATAAATGTCATATATTACACTTCTCAAATTGTCACAAGACTCAGGTAAGTTCGCGACGCCATCTATATTTTATCCAAGAATTAAAAAAAAGACGCTCAATTTGAAAGACTTTATATATTAAATTTATTATTTTAAATCTTGATTCTTTAATCCCATAAATAGAAGAAAAAAAATAATGTTTTTAAATACAGATGTTTTAATATAACACATGTACGAGTAAACTACAAATAATATGATCAATTTTGTTCTTGTCATTTATTTTATCAAACACTGTTTATTCCACTTTTTTGTAACGGTATAACCCTACTGGTTTCAAGGCTTTCACTTCATCTTCAGGGGAGCACAAACAAGTCTTGTTTGTGCTCTCCTGAAGATGAGGTGAAATCCTTGAAACCGGTAGGGCTATACCGTTACAAAAAAGTGGTATAAACAGTGTTTGATAAAATTAATTACAATGTCTTTAAGCCTCCACAACGTTAACGCCTAAACTATAAACAATTTGTTTTCTTATTTTAAAAAATATTACTTTTCTGGATTGTAAAAATATAAAACCAACATAAATTCTATTTAACTAATAAAATTGTAATCTCCATAAATTGTTTTTACTTTTTTTCAGTCCTGGATTAAAAATAATAGGCATAACCACTGTTTCTGGCAACACTCATGTAGAAAATGTTTGCATTAATGTTCTCAGAATATTAAAGGTTGTGGATCGATTTGATGTAAGTTAAAAAAAAAGTTGAATCACTATTTTGATATAATGGCATTATTTTCATTTATTCGCCAAGTACCCTTCTAGAAAGTAATGCGAACATGTTAAAAAACGTGGCTAGGAGACAATTTTGTGTTCAGTCCTTGTAATCGCACATTTGTTTCATGAACCACTGGAGTAGGCGCATAACTCTTTGTTTATCGACGAATTTGTTACAAATACTAGCGCAAATAAATGTATACTTTTACTTGATGAACTCTCATATTAGTGGCCAACCTTTCGCGTTTTATTTTTTATGTACTATGCGTATCCAGAAAGTAAGTGTACTGAGGCTCTCACGACCGGATGGATTTTATTTTCGACATGTTGGCTACACTTCCGTGTAGCCTGACTCTTCCCCTCCGCAATGAGACCGGTTTGAGGTCAGTACGTTGAGAAGTGTCGACGCGACAACACGTTTCGTGAAAAATGTCAACCCAATCTCCCGCCAAGTGCGAAATACGCGGCGTCATCCGTTATCTCGTTTGGAAGGGAAAACCTCCGGTTGAGGTTTATAATGAGGTGAAAACTGCATATGGTGATAAAGCTATGAATCGTACGAGTGTGTACAAGTGGTGTCGCGAGTTTAAAAACGGTCACGTCACACCTCTTCACCCTCCGCCAAAAAGTTCAAAACCACAATTTCAGCCAAGAAAATCATGGCATCCGTGTTTTGGGACTGTCAAAGCATAATTTTAATTAAATATATGCCTCAAGGGGAGACCATCAACTCTGCAAGATACTGTGAGACCCTAAAAAAATTGCGGAAGGCGATTCAGAACAAGAGGAGAGGCATGCTGATAAAGGGAGTCTGCCTTCTGCATGACAATGCCAGACCACACACGGCCAACGCCACGAAGGAACTGCTCGCCTCGTTTAAATGGGATGTCCTGAACCATCCCGCGCATTCCCCTGACCTAACACCTTCAGATCTCTTTACCTCCTTGAAGCTGTACATGGGTGAAAAAAGGTTTTTAACCGACGAGGAGGTAAAGGAGGAGGTGGAGAAGTGGACGGAGGGGTTGGCGGGAAACTACTTCGAGGAAGGCATCAAAAAGTTGATACCCCGCTTCACCACCTGCATTGAGAGGAATGGCGACTATGTCGAAAAGTAGCTTACATATGTACTACAGTAACCACGTAATTTTTTTGTTAAAATAAAAAAAATTGTAACCTACAAAAATTCAGTACACTTACTTTCTGGATATGCCTCGTACTATCGGAAATTGAGTCCGAAAAAGTGATAGACAAGCTTCACATAAACGAAACCAATGAGCTCTTAGCCTCATCACAATTTGTTTAAAAATGTAACGTAATTTTTTTGTCAGAAAGTATGGTTATCAAGGGGAAAACACTTCTTTGGATTTAGAATCACTGGAATAGGCCAGTAGCTCACGGTTAGAAATACAACCACACGTACACAGACGCAATAATACTCCCACACATCTAGCGCATGTTGATTTTGCTATCAATAACCTATTCAACAAAACGGGGATACTTTTTTTTTTTTTTTGGTATAATCGGGAATCGAATTCTCTCCGGGTGGTCCAGCGTCTTACGTCATGTCTAATGTGACATGAGGATTAATCGGTCTTTGATAATTAACTCAAATTCTATGTTATCAAGAAAGCAAATGCTTCCTGGATAGATTTTTTCTTGCAAGTGTTTCTATTGTTTGTATATTTGTTATCTTTATTATCAAATCTTTTGAATGAGGCATACAATGTAATCAGATGTATAGTACCCGGCGGTAAATAATACACATCGGGCTTAAGAAAGAGACTGTCGCTTTGTAGAGCGTCGTCTCCGTCGCACGATGCGCTAACAGTGCGTGCGACAGAGACGGGGCTCTACAAAGCGAAAGTGTCTTTCTTAAGACCGATGTGTATTAATTACCGCCGGGTACTATATTTTAATGATTAATAAAAAGAGTTAAAAATAAGTGTTTGGTCAACATCGTTTTTAGTAACTTACTAATAATAAATAGTTTACACTTATATCTCGATTAACGTGGTTTCATTTAAACGTGATTAAGAAAAATGTTTTTTTAATGACAACTGATTTGTCAACAAGTCAACACGCTTGTTTTATAACTCTAGGTACAAGTACTCGGTACCCAATTAAAAAAAAAACATCCGGTTTTCACCTCAGACTTTTTAAACATATTTCTTAGTGGCTAGAAGAAACTGGTACATGACAATGCAATACATTTATAAACCTGGGAGAGGTAGTAGATAACACTCATCGATAAACCAAATAAATTAGGGAAGCCGTAGGACCTCCATAAGACTTTATCTTGGAGCTATTGCAAAGATTCTTTCCATGAAAATCCACGAAAATATTTTTTTTACTTATGCGATCTCTCATGTTTCCAATATTGGATTCTTGAGAAGATTTGTTATTTGGTGACATAGTTAAATAATCTATAGCCTCAAAAAATATTGAATGGGAGATATACATACGGAATACAAATGTTGACACTTATTAATAAAATCTCTACTTTTCCTTATATTTTAAATGTTCGCGTAATGATGGTCTGTAACCAGTTATCACTTATCTAATACTAACGCCGTCTTAACACATGCCAATTGCATAGCAATTAATACACCAGATCGTCTATCAGTCAGGCGTCTTATAAATAATAATAAATATGAATAGAAATACATAGACAATCCTTCATGATCAACTATGATTGTTAGTCATTCTGTGGATAGACAATGCCTGTGAGTATATTGGTTTATACTGTGCAAGTTTTTGCTTTATAGTTCGGAAATTTTAGGATGAGTCCTGTGACCGCTCACAAATTTGCTCCAATACAACTGTGTGTAATGTATTTACCTAAACAACTTGCTATTTATTAGAATTGAGGATTATATTAAAGTTAATAAAATAAATAAAATTACTGAACATCGTTACAAGGTTGTATTGGAGCAAATTTGTGAGCTGTCACAAGACTCATCCTAGAATTTCCGAACCATAGTAAGTTCACAGTCTTGATAGATGAACCATAAGTTCCGGTGGTGAAGATATCAAAGTTCCATAACGATTGGCATATTCAACCTGCTAAAGACTTTTTTACTAGGCAGATTTTTGTATTTTTAAAGAGCTTATATTATTTTGTTTGATAGTGTTTTAATAATTTATGATATGTTGTATATAAGCAACAGAAATGCATTCAGATGTAAAACGGACGAATTTGCCAGGTAGCGAATCTAGGGTGCCCACTAAATTAGCGTGAATGCTATCTGCGAAACCACCACCGCTAACAAAATAGTAATGAAATAGACATTAAAAGCAATTTTACTAATCATTTTCCCAATGTTTTAGATTCCAGTCTACAAAGGAACAAGTGAATCCATACTAGAGACTCCACCTCCAGATAACTTCTACGGCCAGGATGGAATGGGAGACGTGCCAGATCCTGATCCCCCCTCACCAGAATTGCTTCAAAAGAAACATTCTGTCGAGGCACTTGTAGATCTTGTCAATGAAAATCCAGGTAAGAAATGTTGGAATATACCCCACGTTTTATTTTTAAAAATCTTGTTTGCTATATTTCACATGGATTCGTTTACAATTTTCTGTGGGTTTTTTTAAAGTGTAAACATAGCTTACAAGTGACTTACTATCGATTAGGGAAAGTAAAAGTATAATAAAGGAATCGAAAGCTTGGCGTCAATAATAAAAAAAAAAAAATTTAAAATGTAAATAAATAACCTTATTTATTGATAGTAACTTTTCATAAAATGAGAAACCTATTCTGCGATGATAATCTTAACTTGAAACTTCAACAACGGTTAGTCAAATGCTACGTTTAGTCAGTGTTGTTGCATGGAAATGAATCATGGACCCTCAAAGGTAGTAGTATGAAGCGACTGAAAGCATTCGAAATGTGGATGCACCAGAGAATGCTATGGATACCCTGGACGGATATGGTCAGCAACACAAGGGTTCTTTAAAGAGCCAAAGTCGATAGAGAGCTGCTGACCAATATTAAAATCCGAAAGGTGTCCTACTTGGGTCATGTACTTAGAGGACCAAAGTACAAATTACTGCACCTGATCATCCAAGGCATAATAGAAGGCCGAAGAGGTGTTGGCAGGAGGCAAATCTCCTTGCTCCGCAATATACGTGATTGTCTGGCAAAAGGGGCGTTGGGGATCTTTTTCGGGCTACCGGGGACAAAGATATCTACTCTCAAGTGATTGTGGCGGTCGCACACTCGGATACTGTGGGTATTCATACATTCGGTCAATGACCGATGAAATGACCTTCGCATTCCTCGATAAATCTAAGTAAACAAGTCCGAAGGTCACCCGCCGGCCATTCATCCCATAGCCGAGCGGACCGCACTCCATACTAGAGAGAGAACGCACCACGCTTGTCTCGCTAGTTCCGTATTTGAATGATACCTACATACAACAATTAATCGTTTTGCATTCACAGAAACGAGACGTAGGCATATCGCGAGCGCATTCTCGCGCGCATTCTAAAAATATATAAATACCTACGTTACTAATAAAATTGGGCAGACTCTCTTTCCGCATTGCGATCTAACGTGTTTTATTATTTATCAACAAACCATCATCATCTCTTCCCTCTAGGATACATATCCTAAATGATATTCAACGTTGGGGGGGGGGGCCTGACATGACACTGAGAAGAAGAAAAAGAATTGATAGTAAAAACAGACTAATATTGGAATAAAATTCCATTAATGTAGGCTTCATTAAAAACAATTTAAATCAGTTGTTATCAAAAGGTCTGGGTTCTTAACTAAAATAACTATATGACGACGATTTCCAACGGGCGTAATATCACCACCCTGGGAGCCAAATCCATTAAGGGAAGCAGCATTATAAGCAGATTTATTAAGGATGCGTTAGGACTTTTAAGGGAGTGAAAATAGCAGTAGATTATAAATAAACAAATAGATGTTTTTTTTCTCTTATAGGAGAAGTAACATTAATTGCCATCGGACCCTTAACTAATGTAGCTTTGGCCTGCAGAATAGATGAAAACTTTATGAAAAAGTTGAAACGTATCGTCGTTATGGGAGGTTCTGTCCATGGTGAGTGTTTTTCTTTTTTATCACAAATTATCGTGAAAAGACGAAATATTTAGTTAACGTAAGCCCCACGTCACATCTATTTTAACAAAGGCATATGTTCCTAATTCATTTAACATTACACTAACAGTATATTTTAATGCACGTCTGAAATGCTAAATATACGTGAAAAAAGTTGTACGAGGATAATAATGTGGTGGCTACAGTCATTAGATAAAGTCCTTTTTTCGCATCTGCATATGTTATGAAAAACATATTTGCTATGAAAAATACATAGAACTTATCAAGGAAAAACGAACTGTTTCACAAATAAAACTTTGTGGATCTTCCGATACGTGTGAATGAAACACACGAATTTAGGTGGACAGTGATTTATGTGTAAAGTGTTCATCAATATTTATAAATTTTGATATACCCTCCCAAAAAGGAGTTTTCTTCAAGTGCTTCCTAAAGTTGCATACGCCACACATATATCTAACACTTAGAGGTACAGTATCCGGCGGTAAGTAATACGCATCGGTTTTAAAAAAGACACTGTCTGCCATAATCGGCTAACTACGGCTTTGTAGAGCGTCGTCTCAGTTGAACGATGCGACTGACAAATCGCGACGGAACACGTGTATGAATGACAGAGACGACTCTCTAAGAAACCGAAGTTAGTTGATTATGGCCGATAGACTCTTTCTTAAACCCGATGTGTATTACTTGCTGCCAGGTACTATAGAACATTTCACGTCATGGAACCAGCAATGTTAAAAGCCTAGTCATAAAATCTCACCATGTTAAATTGATTTGGACCGATAAATTGATTTAATGGCTATGAGATTTACCTCAAAATTTTGTTCGTCTTTAGGGCAACATTTTCCAGACACAATGTAGACATACTATTTCGGGGTTTGAATACAATAAGACAAAGTTTTAAATCAAATATGTATGTAATAATCAATGAAATTTTTCGGTTTACTTGGTTTAACGCGAGAAACTATTCATTTCAGGATATGGAAATATACATCCCGGAGTCGAGTTTAATTTCTACGTTGACCCCGAAGCCGTGAGTATAGTCCTCAATGGGACGGATACCAGAAATAATGTCATAAGTATTTTGCCATGGGAAACTACTTTGGAGGCTAAAATATCCATGGTATGATATGATTTCTTTAGTTTCACAAAATAATATTCGATAATTTTATATCAATGCATGAAATCATATTTAAATTATTACTCTATTCAAATCTTACTAACTCCTGTAACTAAATTTTCAAAGCAAAATGTACAAGCCCAATATACCATATTTGTCAACAATGCCCAGAACATGCACTGGAACTTTTAAAACGACTGGTGTGAACCGTTGTTATTGTTGATAAACATTGCGATATTAAGAATGCAATTACTTAGTCTAAGGGAAGAACATTTGTCTTTCAGGGAGAATTTACAATGCTACAGTTTATCGAAGTTGACGTTTTAGCAAATGTTTCATTATAACTTTCAGTGTTCTGCGTGTAAATCTTTATTTTGTTTTATATATTGTGCTGTCGAGTGTACTATGTACATCAGTTTTGGTTATAAATAAATTTAAAAAAAAATCGGAATCGCCGTTATTGAGCTAATATTTCTACAAAAAGGAAATTTCCGGAATCACATTTCTAAAACATCTTTAAAACACGGTGACCATCTTTAAAACACGGTGACCATCTTTGAAACATCTTTAAAATACGGTGACCATCTTTGAAACATCATTAAAACACGGTGACAATCTTTAAAACTCGATGACCATCTTTGAAACATCTTTAAAACACGGTGACCATCTTTGAAACATCTTTAAATCTTTAAAACACGGTGACCATCTTTGAAACATCTTAAAAACACGGTGGTAATAATACATTTGTATTCCAGCTTTGAGGTTGCGGGTTTGATTCCCGTTTGAACCCAGATTTAAAAAAAAAAAAGGGTATTTAGTTAGGAGAGGTTATCATATCACAATTAGTCAGCCAGGTTGTAATGTATACAAAAAAAGCGTAAAACAATTAATTTGTATAAAGCTTTTGGTTATTTTTAGATCAATTAAAATGTAAAATTCGTTTTGCTAAAACTGTTAATATTATGTATAAAATTAATACGTTTGAAAAAAGCCTAAATTATTTACATTGTCGTAGTCTCCAAAATCAAAATAAAAACGTGATAGGTTTACTTTTATAACGGCGAACGCGGTGTCGTAGTTGGTCAGACGTTAGTTTTCCAGCCTGGAGGTTGTGAGTTCGATTCCAGTCGGCTTGTAGATTTTTTTTAAAAAGAGTTAAGTATATTTTTCATAAAAGGCTTTTGTTTAACAGCTTTTTAGCTGATTAAAAGAGATTGCCACATATCAGTTAGCCTATAAGATTGTAATGTGTATAGAAAAAGGGAATAAGAATAAAATACAATATTTTTATGACGGTATTTTATAATTACAGAATAACTCAAAAACGCTCTCTCTCAATTAGCTTAAATTAAAATGATACAGCATGTGGTTTGGTGACGATATATTGATAGTTCCATTCCATTTCCTTTGGCTGATGATGTCTCACTTTGTGCGAAGTGGAATCTTCGGGTGATTGTTCGTCTTTGTGGGGTTTATGGGTGTATGCTGACGTATATGTTCATGGATTTCATGGGAATGAATAGTCATTTGAATGTTTTTTTATGACGATGCTACTTGCTTCATTTAATTTTGTCAGTACTTCATTTAATCTAGTTGATCAGAAGAGATTGCCACATATCAATAAGCCCACCAGATTATGTTTGAAATAAAAGTGTTACGTAAAAATAAATAAATACAAATACAATCTTTTTTTGCTGTAAAATAATGTTTTCTATTTCAAAATTGCTCGTACCTGGTTTTGGAATTAAAATACACTCCGATCAGGAACAAGAAAGTTTAATCTGAAATTTAAAGGTTTGGTATTTATGCATTATTGTATTGTTAAGTTATTCTATTGTATTTCATTTTATATCACAATACAGCCTTGCGGGTTAATTGTAATGTGATTTTTTTTCTAGCCAACCAGAAGTTGTAAAATATGCTATAAACGAAATCAAGATTAAATATCTTGTTTGAAAAAATAGATACCAACGGTTAGCAAACCCATACTCCTGGCCTGAAAGACAGTTTCTACCAACAAAGCTACGCGCAAGTCTTAAAAATAATATTTTTTGCCTCAGTGGTCTTACCAATTTTTTTACTTTTAGTTACAAAACCAGCTCTCTATACATTTGACTTGTATAATTATTTCAGAAATGGCGTAAAGAAGTATTCGGCGTTTTAGAATCATCAGATGTAAAGTTTATGAATATGATAGAACACATAGAAGAGGCGAATGTTAATAATATCTGGCAAATGGCAGATCCACAAGCCGCTATGATGGCGGTGAAAGCTTCTCTCATAGGGCGGGTTGAATCTCATGGTATTACTGCTATAACACAAGGTATGTTTTTTATCATGGTACCTTTTTATCTTCTTCGTGAGGTGTCGTCTCCTTTCGGAAGATGGCCACAATCATAACACTTAATTATATCCTCTGCAACTCAAAAATATTATACGACAGTACCAAAAACGCTCCTGCGAGTTCTAAAGCTAAGAGTCGTGGCGTATTCTTCTGCCTTCTTCTGCGAAGACTGTTGGGGTCAGCTCTCCTCGTCCTCAGGTTGTATGCTCTTCTGTCCCGGACTACGTCCCCCAGGCCGTGCCTCTGCATCAGGTTATCTTTTTGCACCACCCATGAATTTTTTGGTCTTCCTCTGGTTGTTATTCGAGGAAGATCCATGGAGATTGCCTGGTTCACAATGTGATCGGGTGCACTGCGTCCAAAGTGCCCATACCATCTCAATCGCCTCTCCTCCATCTTTCTGTTATATTTATCCTGGTTTAGTGTCCCTACCTCTATCTCGAAGAAGAGAATCGAGAAAATGTATTAACTATCCATATACACCCACAATTTTAAGCTGAGATTTTGCTTAAGGTACTTATTTTCAACGAACTTAAAGTCCAACGTCACGGGGAAACTGACTCGCGGCGCAATAAATACACTTACATAGCATCATAAAACCTGGAGTTCAAACAATCTAGCAACTGTTAGTACTTTCACAGAAAAATTTAAATGCAGTTAAACTGTCCTTTAACGCCACAATTAACGATGGGGTACAGATATAAAATTAAAACAGTAATGTCGCAAGACCAAGTGATGGGCGTTGCCGGCGTGGTATTTCTCTATACACGCTCTTACTTATTCAAGCCGAAAACAATTGGATTTTAGTGGTTGTTCAGTTCAAGTATTAGTATTTACTAGTTGCAGCCCGTGAAATATTCACGGAATTAAAACAAATTCTACATTTATGAAAATATATATTCATAAATGTAAAATTTGTTTATATATCATTTATACATCGTCACCTTTTACACCGGTTCAAAAATTGTTAGCCAGGTAATTAAAAATCGTTCAGTATCACGGACCCACTGAGATTCAAATTTCTAATTACTTTCGGAGAGAATCCAAGTATTTCTCTCTCGCTCTCTTGTTTTCAAAACTCAATTCTCGTATTCTTTCTTTGGCGACAACCGTCTTACGGGCTTTGGCCTATTTATATTATGATTTTTTGTATTTACTCTCATTGTAATTGTTGGGAATCGATCTCAGACTAGTAAATAATTTTCCGTGAATTATTCATTGCAAAAAATCCTTCAACATACCACTTTTATAACTATACACCATATATTATGTATATATATACGAAATTATTTTTATGAATCATTATTTTTCAGGCCCAACAAGAGGAGGAATTGCCGTTGATTATGCAGATGATTTTGATTATGATCATAAAACAGCAATATTTTTTGATCTCAACGTAACACTGTATTTAGAAACATTATTAAAATATTTCGAATGATTTATTGTTGCATTTGACTTTTTTTTAAAATACGTATGCTTTAATATTTAACTTACGAAACTCATATTTGGATGACACTTACCATCTTTTATTTTGTATCATGAACATTTTTTTAGAAGCCTTATATTGTAATTATTTAAATATTAGTGATATGTTTTAAAAATGTACTTAGGTAAATATAAGAAATTTCATTTCACTTTTAAGTATTTGAAAAATATATTTCATTTTTCATTTAACGATTCATTACAATAAAATAAATAAAACGCTATGCGACCATTTAATAGTTAAATATAATATATGAAATGGCCATAATTCCTTTCTTTTTTTAAACTTTAATCCAATAAATATCTACTTAGACAACTTGATATCTTTAAATGTTTTTATTCTGATGAGATTTGACGAAAGAGTGATTTTTTAGTTTCTCACAAAATTCAAACAACAACAAATTTATTCATTTTATTTGGTTTTTTTACTATTTTGTATACATGATTAACATGTTACCTCTGGTAAACTTATTGCTACATAGCAATTTCTTCCAAGCAACCAATCATTCCATAACAGATTTAACGTTGATTTATTTTGCTCGCAAATTTGTTGAAGTAAAATAAATTATTTTTAATATGTATTTCTTATGGATTTTTCATATATTGTAAGCATTAATAAGCCAATGATTGTGCATAATAGTAAATAACATAAGTGTATATCCTGATGTATGAAAGAGAAGCTTTGAAACTATAAGAGGGTTATAAGTGCTAAATAAATGCGTGACTTGTGTAAAATATCTGGTATGACAATGTTTGAACAAGTAACAAAAAGTCAGAAAAAGAATTAATACATGTGAATTTTATAAGAAAAATAAAAAAAAGTAGTAGCAAACTTCTGAATGTAATGGAGGGCGAGGAAAAACTAGATAAAAAAAGAGTGGAATGAGATAATTAGATAAATTTTAACTGAGGTAAAGGTAAAAAGTATCACAAACTGGAAACATGCATGACAATATGTATAGATGTGGACAAGACAAAAACTTGTGCATGGATAGAAAGGTGTGGAAATCTATCCACACTGTCAACACCAAAATGAAAATAGTGTAATGGTATGTTTGTGTGGAGATCAAAATTAGTTTCATAGATTTTCATTCCTAGATGGGTTCCAATTATTTGAACATAATAATGGCCAATTCAAGATGTTTTTAAGAATTTGTTTATGACAGAGCTGCTTGGAAACGGAACGTGCGCCCTGAAATTTAAACTTTTTTTTTATTACAAAACTATTCTTAATCAAGTATCGTTAAAACAGGGTGTGGGCTGAAAAACATCTGGTGTCCCCGTGGCTGGGTTCGCCCTATATTGGTAGGGTGTATTTTGGCCGAGGGGATGCTATTAGATGAGCCCAGACCTTTTGATAGCTTCTGCGTCTGATGTATTGTCTGCAATTTATGTGTTTTTAGAAATGTTATTCAGGTGTGATCTTGTACATACTATGTTGCTGTCAATAAACCTAATATTTATTTATTATTTATTTAAAAAAGTGGATACTTGTAATCTGTGTCTATTCCAAAAGGGACATAATGTGATGATGTGTATGTTCGTATGACTATGAAACGGTCACATATAATTTCATTAAAAACATTATAGAAATATAATTGTGACAACTTAATGCTATTTTATAATTCTTATATAAATTAGATGCTAAAAAAAAGTTCATTAAATCTTATTCAAGTTCATTGTAAGGTTATTTTATCCCATATTTTGAGACCATTGTTGTTTATAATTTTATCAATAACATGATAAAATATAATGATTAATATGACATAAGTTTTGAAAAAAAAATACTTATCTATAACGTGAGAACAATCTTGGATACTTGTCGATAAATTTAATCTAAAAATCGATAAATTTAATTGAAAAAACATTTTGTTATACAAATACGAAGTGCAAAATATTCGCTTAATTTAGTTGGTTGAATTATTTTGTAAATGGAATTAAAATTTCCTCTTTAATGTTCTTCCTTATCATAAAAGTCTTAACATGATAATTGTTTTGTACCATATTTGCATTAAATACAGTACACTCTGGTTTTTTTAACTAACATATATTACAGCTTCTCTCTTAAATGTATTTTCTGCCATTTATGTGTTTTTAGAGTGTATTTAAATATATTATGTTATATACATACTATGTATCAATTAACTTACATTCATTTATTTAAACCATTTTTAATTCAATCAGAAAGGTGTTTATCGAGTTTTATATAGAAATCGAAGTTAAACCCTTTGATAAAAAAATAGAGTGCCAGTCATGGAAGAAGTATTTTTTTATGTGTCAGGTTTGATGGATAACTGTTCTTATTTTAAAGAACTATTATGCATCAAACTCCTAATCAGCTCAAATATAAAAAAAAATATAGAACAAATACAAAAAAAATCCTCAGATATGTATGGTACAGAACAAAGGGCGATTACCCAAAATATGCTCACCATGCCGAACTTATCACGGTGTGTAACTAGAGAAGCCTCGAAACAAGAAGGCAAGAATCCATTGTGATATTCCTAATAAAAGTTTTCCAAGGTTCCTTTAACTGTCCCGCGATTCTAGAAGCACTAAGTTTATATGTACCCAATAAATATAGCCGTGTAAGGAATCACCCTCTGTTCTACATACCAACTTACAGGACGAATATCATGGCTAAACACTCAGTCACGCGCGGTATAGAGATATTGAACCAACTGAATGACACTGTTGATATTGTATTGTTGTTTATAGTTAAGGCATTAACGTTGTGAAGGTTTAAATACATTGTAATTTATTTTTATCAAACACTGTTTATTCCACTTTTTTGTGATGGTATAACCCTACCGGTTTTAAGGATTTCACCTCATCTTCAGGGGAGCGCAAAAAAAGACTTGCGCTCCCCTGAAGATGAGGTGAATGCTTTGAAACCGATAGGGTTATACCATCACAAAAAAGTGGAATAAACAGTGTTTGATAAAAATAAATTACAATGTTGATATATTCTCGGTACCGTCTAGCAGCATGAGAAGAATCCTGGCTGATATTATTCCTAACGCATAAACTAACGCTAGAAGCAGCCCCTATTTGTAAAACAGAAGAAATCCGTGCAAAGTGGATAAAAAAAAATTTAAAAAACCTAGGAAGTGCAAGTGTTTAGCATGCATATTCACCACTGGGCCACAATGCTTACTACCAATGGCTTAAGCATCCGTAATACACAAACGACACAGATAATGTAAATTTTGATAACTTCTACCATTCTAATTTATTTATTTATTAAAATAAGTACCATCAGTAGGTTTACTATCCTATGGCAATCTTTTCATAATGAACTAGGCAGAAGTAATGTGTAATGTGCCAATTGCTGATTGAGAGATAACAAAGTTTTTAGGTTAAACACAAAGAAAAAAAAAATTAATAGTTTAAAAAAATATATTTTCAAATGTTGAGTATTATGAGATAAAAATAAATATCCGCAGCATCAAAATACTTTTCACGTTGGACAGAAAAGTAATAAAAAAAATTAAAGGACTAAATATTTTGTGAGTATTAATTTTTTTACGTAACTAAAATTGTTTTAGGCTCTGTTCAATTGTTTAGGTGACATTTCATTAATTTTAATATTCGTGTTGATACATACTCTACGTTTTGAAATGGATATTTTTGTAATGTTAAAATGATTTATATGTGAGTGTCAAGACTTTACGTTCGGATGTTTTTATACGGATTGAAGTATATGGGAGTCGGTAGTAAAAAAATATTTTTTTAAAGCTTAGTGCTAAAAGATCGAGCAAACACATACGAAAGGAAAATAAATTCATTAAGAATACGTTCTGAGACAAGTTTCAAGTGGATTAAAACATGATGTTCGCTTTATGAGTGCCGAATGATTTTGAAAGGTCAGAGGTTGGTGGTGTCTAGTGTTTGGATCACTGATGTAGCGAAACAGTCATCAAATGTACTTTCTGCTTCAGCAGTGCTGAGAACTCGAAAACTTCACGATAGGGCCAACTCTATTTCATTATCCAGTATGCCAATGAGAATGGGATCGCCCACATTTTGAGGACTGTGTGGCAGGTAAAAAATTTAGCCCCACCCACATCAAAACATCTCATAATTTCTGCATGGAACGCTACCTTTTTCCAGGTCATTGGTTTAAAAGTTTGAGCAAAAGCTATCATACCCCTTTTCAACAATAGACCATTTAAAAGTACGTCAACCAGGCGCGCTAAAATTTGTTGACCATTCCATGCTGTACGGTGCCTGAGATAATCCTTTAATGGGTTCTTTGTCTGGCGGCTTCCCTTATCTCAGACGAAGGGACAATATCATGTACCTTAGGTGTCTCCAGAAAAACCCAATTAAATATCACATAGTTATGAAATTTTCACCTGCGAGAAAAATTCATTCCGTTCCGAATCAACAAAAACGCTTTTAATAATGTGTTTGATAAAAGTAACTTTCATGAGCTCAAATATATAGCTACGACTAAAGCGATTAAATCTGTCAAATTTATATTGAACAAAAAGTAATAAATCAAACGTTTTGGGAGGACAAAGGTCAAAGATGTCGTCGATTGGAGATTAAAATTTATCTAGGTAGAAAATATTTCTAGACAAGCCAAAAATGATTGATAGAATATATAATATTGATGGAGATAGTAATCAGATCAGTGGGACATCCTCCGAAAATGTGAAGAGATATATAAGTATGAAGGATGTGGTAATTTGTAGAAATAAAATAGACTAATGGGCTCAACATAGAAGAATTTAGAGATTATAGGGGGCCTATATCCACAAATAGATAGACCCAGATTATAAATAGTAATGCTAAATGCAGAATAACAACTCTTCAGTAAACAAGATATTACTATCTTGCGTAATAAGCCTTAGTATTGTTTGCAAAGGGGATATTTTTCATGATCCGGTTTTGATAGCTAACCTGCATTGAAAGCAATTACATAAAACTAGATATATAATGTCCTAAAGGATTGAGTCCATGTTTTTAGCAGATATGGGAGAAAATTAGTATCTAGAAATGGACTCGACAACAATTGTCATAGGTGGGATGTAATTCTTGCGTCAGTTCATCGTCTATAGTATGTTGATCATAAATATTCCGTGTGTTTTCTAGCCTATAAAATGTAGGCATGGTTTCCTTTTTTCTTTTTTCTTTTTTTATTAAACAAAGTAAATTATTGTACAAACATTTATCAAGACTATACCTATATACAAATTTATTACTTAACTAATCTTAATTATATGTTATAATTTATGAACTTACCTTATCTTATTTTCCTACATATCATTTTATTTATTCAATCTTAATATATGAGATCTTAGAAATAATTAACACCTACATACTACTTATAACTAGATAACAATTCTTACACTAATTATTCAGCAAAAACAAGTCCACTCGTTCAGGCTACTTGTATTCCATCACATTCACTCAGACCTTGGTCGTCCCAGCTAATACTGTAGGTGGACTAGTCAGGCAACAGATAATGCTTCGGGAGCTTGTGCTTATAACGGAAGGGCTGGTATTCGGATTTTTAAATTAAAATATTCCAGTCGGATTTACGCCTATCATTGATTTTTTTTTCACTCGTCAAGTGTGTTCTTTGGAATTAGCTAATATATAACATAACAAAATAAACGTTTGAAATTTAAATACACCATTTTATTTAAAAATAATTTATTTTTTAATAATAATTATGATTCGACATTAAACGTTGCGTATAAAGGGTTTTTACTTTTTTTTCACTATTTCAGTTGGTTGTAAGATATTGGTGCTTGATAACAAACCCACCAGATCATACAGTATACAACGAAAGTGTAATGAATAATACAGAAATGACATTGAAAAATATTAACACTGGGACTTGAAAAAATCCCGACGTAATTATTAAGATTATTAATGTTCTCAAAAGATATAAATATTTATTAAATAAATAAAGTTATTTTTAAGACGTTCTTAATAAGACAAAGACTACACAACTTGCGAGAATTCTTCAAATCAAGCTTTGGGTAATGTCAGTAGAAATAATTGTGTTCTATTGAGGATGTTTTGGCAAAACTGAAGGCCTTGGGATGTTATAATATATTCTGCAGTATTTATAGTTTATGGTACGCTGCCACCATGAAGGAGGATCGCATTCACTTTGTGCATTATAAATTCTTCCCTTAAGAGAGTACCCACTGTAAATTACACTTATGTAAATAAACATCCCTTTAGCCGTTCCCACGAGGGTGAGAGCTCTGCGAGTCAAACGGTCGGGGTGGTCGCGTGTTGACAAGGCTAAAAAAATATTGGGCTACTTGAAAAAAAAAATACTTTCAAAAAAGATTCCGAAATTAGACCCGTGGGAGACAAAGGGTGTTATGTGCCCTTTGTCTTCTAAAATAACTACTGAAAAAGTTCAAGGGTGATATTCTTTGTGTAAAAATACTTTACCATTATTTTTACAGTCCCTTTGATAATGAGAAACAACACATTCATGATGGATGATGATGATGCTGAAATAAAATCCGTATCATATTTTTAAACAAGCATCACTCAATGGATGTTGTCTCGACAAAAAAAAACATTTTACTCAAAAAAAATATCACCTTTTTTCCATTGAATGTTTATTTTCGAGCTGAAATAATTAGATAAGTGGTCGTTCGTCGCTTCGTGGTCGTTTAGTAAAACCGATCAAAAAGCAAAATAATAAGTAATATAAAATATTTAATTGATTTATCCATATTATTGAGAACCAATAAAATTTATCAGTTAAGAAATCCTCAATCAAAATTTAAATATTTTTAGTGAAACATTCCAAGTTCATCATAGTACAAATAGGCCAAAACCCATACGGTTGTCGCCAAAGAAAGAATACGAGAATTGAGTTTTGAATACAAGAGAGCGAGAGAGGAATACTTGGATTATCTCTGAAAGTAATTCGAAATTTGAATCTCGGTGGGACCGTGATACTGAACGAATTTTAAATACCTAGCTAACAATTTTTGAACCGGTGTAAAAGGGATCGATGTATAAATGATATATATAGAAACAAATTTTACATTTATGAATATATATTTTCATAAATGTAGAATTTGTTTTACTTCCGTGAATATTTCACGGGTTGCAACTAGTATTTTATTAATCACAGAACCCTAATATAAGGTTAAGTGTTTTCAAATAATGTTTCACTTGTATTTTTATTCATTTTTCTGTTTTGTCAACAATTGGATTCTTGTATTTTTTTTATTTTTATTTTTTCTCTCTACAATGCAGTCCAATTGTTTTTTTTTTAAGCATATGTTAGGAATTGTGTATGTATGTGTGTGTTTACATGTGTGTATTGTGGTTTTCCGTGTATCAACTGTTTATTTATTATCGTTTTATTTTTTTTGTAATATGGGTTACGTGTGCAAGGGTGTGGTTGAAAAATATCTGATGTCGTTGAGGCTGGACTCATAATTTTATTGGTGGGGCTGTATCTCGATGTATCTGTAAGGATATGAGTTTAGAACGTTTGGTAGCCTATATCTCTCAAATGTATTTTTTCTTTGCATAACCTTAATACTCGTATATAAGAATATATGTTATATAAATACACTGCATTGTATTTATATAACATATATTACTATCATTGTATTTATATTTAATTATCATTGTATTTATATAACTACACTTTCAATAAACCAATTGTTTATTCATTAATTTAAAAGTAGATATTCAGAAATGTTAAATGATTCAGTTGAATAGACGATCTAAACGAACATATACCAAAATGAAATTGTTCTGATTTATCAAAAAAATAAACAGATAATCCTTTAATTGTGTCTCTGAAACGGCGAACATATTTAAATTTACAAATACAAACACTTTTTCGTATATTTAGACAAAGCCCGCAATGTGCAAGGTTTATAAATGAAAGCCTGTCATACGTGACAGGGGTACTGAATGATGTGTTACTCCTGCACCCTGAGGATATATTTGCTTTTAGATATTCAGACCACTTTACTGTGGTGAATCCTAAAACGGACACCCTGTGGCTATTGCAGAATTATCAGATCAGATATTCTAAACTTTAACATATTGTTTTAGTATTTTTTTCATTTGTTTGAATACAACAGATTCGATAATTAATTAATCCTTGATTTAACATCAATAGAGAATTGAAAGTTAATGATATCTCTCACAAAATCCATTCAACCTCATTTCTCTACCCTTCTGTTTTTCAATGCGATTTAGCCTGTTCATTTTTTTAGCAACTCAAATACATTTTGATGGGTGAAGATGAACTAAATTCTGTCTAAAATATATGTTTTCCTATTGTAATGGGTACATGAGAGTAGTGGCTAATAAGGGAAGAAGAGTAGGTAAGTAAAAATGGCTTTCGAACGGGAAACATATTTAGCAGAGGGTCATTATTGAAAGTAGCTTAGTTATTTATAATCTTGAGACTTAATTAGTTATCCAGCTGCAACCCCTAACCATCCGGTCATGTGCTGAATCCGTTAATCTTGAGACTTAATTAGTTATCCAGCTGCAACCCCTAACCATCCGGTCATGTGCTGAATCCGTTAATCTTGAGACTTAATTAGTTATCCAGCTGCAACCCCTAACCATCCGGCCATGTGCTGAATCCGTTAATCTTGAGACTTAATTAGTTATCCAGCTGCAACCCCTAACCATTCGGCCATGTGCTGAATCCGTTAATCTTGAGACTTAATTAGTTATCCAGCTGCAACCCCTAACCATCCGGCCATGTGCTGAATCCGTTAATCTTGAGACTTAATTAGTTATCCAGCTGCAACCCCTAACCATCCGGTCATGTGCTGAATCTGTTTATCTTGAGACTTAATTAGTTATCCGTTAATCCGTTAATCTCGAGACTTAATTAGTTATCCAGCTGCAACTCCTTACCATCAGTCATGTGCTGAATCCGTTCATCTTGAGACTTAATAAGTTATCCAGCTGCAGCCCCTAACCATCCGCTCATGTGCTGAATCCGTTAATCTTGAGACTTAATTAGTTATCCAGTTGCAACTCCTTACCATCAGTCATGTGCTGAATCCGTTCATCTTGAGACTTAATAAGTTATCCAGCTGCAGCCCCTAACCATCCGCTCATGTGCTGAATCCGTTAATCTTGAGACTTAATTAGTTATCCAGTTGCAACTCCTTACCATCAGTCATGTGCTGAATCCGTTCATCTTGAGACTTAATAAGTTATCCAGCTGCAGCCCCTAACCATCCGCTCATGTGCTGAATCCGTTAATCTTGAGACTTAATTAGTTATCCAGTTGCAACTCCTTACCATCAGTCATGTGCTGAATCCGTTAATCTTGAGACTTAATTAGTTATCCAGTTGCAACTCCTTACCATCAGTCATGTGCTGAATCCGTTCATCTTGAGACTTAATAAGTTATCCAGCTGCAGCCCCTAACCATCCGCTCATGTGCTGACTCCGTTAATCTTGAGACTTAATTAGTTATCCAGCTGCAACTTCTAGCCATCCGGTCATGTATTAAATCCGTTAATCACGATCGATAATAAAAATACTAATGTTTTTTTTCGATTAAGTGGTAAGTTAAAAAGTTAAGCGACTGAAAAAACTCTTAATTTCTAGTCAGTAAAATAACGTGTTTCATTCCTGATTTTTCTTTTCCTTTCCTCTCCACCATCCTTTCCTTTCCTTTTGATTGATGATATCTCACTTTATATGAAAAATAATGTTCGGGTGATTGTCCGTCTTTGTGGGATTCGTGGGCATGTTCTCGCGTATATGTTTATGGATTTCGTGGGGATGGATAGTCATTTGAATGATTTATGCGACCACGTAACTTGCTTCATTTACTTTTGTCTGGTTGGTTGGAAGAGATTGCCACCTGGCAATAAGCCCGCCAGATTGTATTGCAATAAAAGTGTTAAATAAATAAGTTAGCAAGTTTCGAAAAAAATAAATTAACATATCTCAAATGTTCCCTAGCTCCTTGTTTCAAAGAATATTTTTGTCTTATATACATAAAAATATGAAGTCATTATAATCAGAATGTCAATTAGAAAAAAATACGAATTAGAAAAAATATATTTTAGACATCATTTAATAATCTTCACCTGACGAAGACGGAGGTTTTTTTAAACTGATAGTGAACTCAAATAAAACATGACAAATATAAATTAAAAAATAAGTGATTTATTTATTTTACCAAAGAATATGAATGTGACACCACAAAGGGAAAAAATCGTCTTATCTAAGATGGAAGAAATATTTTGTTGAGTGATTTTACTGATTTCATGTTGTTTTAAACTATTAATTGACTGCTTAATGTAACATGTACATAGTATGTGGTTTAGAACAGTGTTCCCCAACCTTTTTAGACCTGTGGACCGGTAAAAAAAGGAAAAAAATTTCGCGGACCACTAATACTGAAATAAAAATGTTTTTTTATTTAATATTTTTTTTATCTTATATTGTGACAGATGGACATCCTCGTATGTAACTACAATATAATTAACAAATATACATATAATAGTTAAACAATTTTAATTGTAACATTGTCTGATTCAATTAAAATTTAACAAAAACAATGGGGTTTTTTCAACAAACTAATGCGAAACATGCTGTTGCATCTTGGCTAGTATTTTAGATATTCTTGGCTGCAGTGCTGTCTCTGACATTATTTTACTTGTATGTACTGTTACTCTCACCGGTCCATACCAAAATGAAAACAATTATATATTATGAAATTCTTGGAAATATATTTAGGTAGGGTTTTGCATCCGAGTTCACTATCCAAGAGCAAATATTTCCGTTCTCCCTAAGTGTATCTGAGAAGATTTATGACTGTCCATTCTATGAAAACCAGCACCATCGCGTCGCATTATCATACCAATTATATTTATTTAACAATTACTAAAAATACAAGTCAACGTGCAAGCGAAAAAATCCTATATTTAATATTTTGGCGAATTTCTTGAAATTTGTACTGTTTGCGGCCCGGCGGAAAGTCTCTGCGGCCCGGCACCGGGCCGCGGACCACCGGTTGGGGAACACTGGTTTAGAAAATTCACCCTACGTAAAGTGCTTTGTGACATTTGTAGGATTAACTTGTTAAACGCACGATTAAAATTTTTGTTAGTGTCATTGTTGTAAATAAATGTTGAAAAAATTGGTAAAACATTTCGATTATTAAACGACAGAAGATATGCAATATTAAAGGTGGAACAGTCAGTAATTTTAACAAAGAGGTTATACTCGTGCATGTGTCTCGAGGAGCGCTTCGAAGAGTTAAAGTTGAAAAATCTTTGAATATTTAAAAAATATGTGCTTCCCTCTCCCAGAATATTCTTGTGACCACTTTTGTGTTCATATAAATATTCTATGTTACTTCTTGTAATATTTCATATAAAGTACAAGTCACGCTGAATAAGCTGGAAAGTTATTGATTTGACTGTATTTATTAAAATGAAATTCTGAGAAATCAAAACTTTAAAAAAAAAACGGTTTGAGTTCTTTAAAAGTTGTTGATAATATATTTTTAATATAAATTATAAATTTCAAACGGTATCCGTGGAAGAGACATCTAGAAAAACTGGGCTGAATCAATTGCTCCAAATTTAGAAAGAATACAAAGTATGAAGCACGATTACTACAATATTGTTTAAGTCAAGATCTATGATTATTGATAAAGATAAATTAGAAAGAGAAAGTGTATAATGTCACAAAGAGACGTTATATGATGAAATGGTTTTATGCATATAATTTTTTTAAAGATATAAACATATTTCATCATATTGTGTCTCTTTGCGACATAATATGCATTACTTTCCCTTTATCTGTAGTACATTCATGTATCTCGTTAAAAACAATCTTGTTATATTCGTGCTTTTCATTTTATCTTCTTTATAAATTTGAAGCAGTTATAATTATAAAGAATATAAAAATATAAATAATTTATCAATTAAAAATAAAATTGAGGAAAAGTTGCGTATTTTTAATTTTTTTCTCCTTATTATTCCCCTTTTTTTATCATATTTTAACTAAGTTTCAAAGGCAAGAAGTTTCGCTCAAGAGTAAAGAAGAAATTGGAACATCAAGCGCTGATCATCTTAAAATTGAGAGAAAACTTGGCGATTGAATGGGTTTCTCCGAGAGATGAAGAGTTTTTAAAGTAGAAAAAAAGATGATTGATTTTAGAACTTCATGAATACGTGAAATTTTACTCCTACGCTGTCTTTATGAAAAATAAATAAAGAATCTTTAATTTGTAATCCAGCACCTTAATATTTTTAAAGTAATCTTTGATAGTGGAATATAAACTTCTACTTTTAAGTATTTTCCTTTGATGAGAAAACTATCGTATGACATATGTTTAATACTGTCATCATGTATCATATTATAAATTATTATTTTGATAACAAATGATGCTACCGATCTCCGTTTAATAAGCTTTGCAATTCTTTTTTTAATTCATGGATTTACACAGCGTTATTTATTTACACAGTTCATCCCAAGTGCGAACCAATATTATGTTGAGCAGTTTTTAAGCGCTACGGCAACAGTAAATTAAGATGAAGAACAATCTCGATGGAAAATGAAGTCCGGAAATCAAACCCGAAACGTCTGGGTGTTCGGTCTATGATATCAACATTCAACGAACAAGTCATTTAATTTATTGATGATTTGAATTAGTGTCAAAAACTTTTAAGGTTGTAATTTTATTCATTGAAAAATGTGTATAAAATAAAACAAATATAATTATTCACACAAATGTAACCATTTGAGTAATTATTTTCAAATGTTATAATTAACATATGTTGAAAAATCGAACATAAATATGTAATACAAAACATGATATATCATGTTTTTTATTACATACTAAAACACTTAGCCAAATAAAAGAAAGTGTATAAAATAAAACAAATATAATTATTCACATAAATATTACCATTTGAGTAATTATTTTCAAATATTATAATTATGTTGAAATATCAAACAAATCGTGTTTTGTATTCCGTACTAAAACACTTGGCCAAATCAAAATTAAATGATATACTCGTATATGTTACATATATCAAATATAAATAAATGTTATAACAAAAACTAGAATGTTCAACGTTTAGAAGAAATAATTTAAATAAAATCCACAAAAATATAACAAGCAAATCCACAAAAACATAACAAGACTCCAATATTCACAATCCGAATAAAAAACACTCGTGAACAAAAAGATTGACAACATATGAAATTAACATGACCAGTATTTTCATATATCTCTCTCATTAAAAGTACGAGTAATTAAAATTTATAACAAAATTACATTTACAACAGGTCTTTGTCAAACTTCATTTTCAGCTATAAATTTCAGTTGAAGAGTGCTTCATTCCCGGGAATCCCCTCTTAAATCTCACATATATGTACAATATACAATATATGAATTCTTGCGGCGTGTTATTGTTAATACAGTGATTTATGAGATTCTTCTGTTTAATGTGTGACACCATAAAGATTTCATGAACTGTTAACGTCATAATAACCAAATTATAATGCTGCTTCGCTGAAAAGCTGGGAAATGAAATGTTGCCAGTAATTTTAAATATTGCTGGCGAATTATCTTTATCACTTAATTATGTTTTAGACATTTTATGAACAGCAAAAGTAACTCCCTAAAAAGATTTTTGTTATCAGAAATTAATTAATTAAATCAAACACTTGTTCTATTCTGAGTTTTTTATAGTCTTGACAGTATTTAAAGCAGAAACAAGTAACCCTTTTCATCAGAATTTCAATTGCTTTGATTGATTCATAGAATATTTTTTTTAACATACACGTAATATTTAAATTCAAATGATTTTTTCATGCGTTGATAAAAATATTTAAATTATAATTAGTTGACAGTATAATGTTGACAGATAGAACACTTGGTGTGAGATCAAAATATTTACGTTGAATATTAGTACGTGTCGAGTTGATGTCCCCATACATTCAGCTTATACTAAACGTTAGTATGTGTCGAGTTGATGTCCCCATACATTCAGCTTATACTAAACATTAGTATGTGTCACGTTGATGTCCCCATACATTCAGTTTATACTAAAAATAATCCTTTTATTTTGCGGCTATCGCAAATTTGTGACCTGAAGACTGTGTTTGATTCATAGTTGCCCTTTTTTGACCACATTAATGGTGTATGTGATAAGGCGATGAGGATGCTGGAACTTGTTTTGACAATATTGAAAGATTTTCATTCAATAAAAACATTTCAATTGTTGTATGAGTATACGCGACGAGTGCGTAGTCAGCTTGAATATCTCAAGACAATATTGTTCCTCGGCCACGCTTTTTAATATGTCCGAAACACTAATTCGAATATGTTGAAAGGCGCCGTATGCAGAAAAATATATAATGAAGCTCCTTAATTATGGAATCAAATATTTTTTCCCGGTGGGTCTACAAGGAACTTGTAAACTGACAAGGTGAATTAGATCGGGTTTAAATATTAGCAGAGAATCTAATATGATATTGTGAGATTTATAATTTTTTACTATCTGATAAAGTTGTACGATTCATTACTTGCAATAACAGACTGTACAATTATTGATAAAATATAAATTAAATATTTTTTTTAAATGTACTTACCATAACTTGGTTGAAACAAGGACACAAGGAGCAAAAGTCCCGCAAATTTCATAGAAATTCCTTGGGGTCCCATGATCCTGCCTAAAATCCTCAAAATCAATACCACTGAGACACTTATTACATCAAGTCCACAGGGTGTTTAAATTTTCACTCATCTTCAGACTTTTCTTAAATAAAATTCATTTGGTTTGAAACAATAATATTATGAATTCACTGATTCAGAGAGAGAAGAAGGTTTTAAAATTATTTTCAAGTGTCACCATTTAAGCTTTATGTCACACCAAATTCTCCGTTTTCCATTTTAATTAAACTGCTATATAATTTTTCTCAAACCATTAAGTCAAAATATATTATATATAAGAAACAAAATGGTTACTTCTTCATAATTATTATCTTTAAAAGGATTTCAAGACATTACTGCTGTATTTTGGTCATGCAATAAATTATACAAGAGAAAACGGGACCAAGAAATTTAAATTTATATTCACTGCTTCCAGTTATTTTACAACTGTTACTTATTTTATGTGTCACGAATGTTAGAGTTTAAGTATTTTTTTCTTTCTTATTGTTATGACCGTTTTGTATTAAAGTCGGTTCGTTCACCACATAGCATTTCGTGTTAAGAGGTTAAAGAATTATGCGGGGTAGTTGGAGGCTTTCGTGCGTGCTCGACCAATCACGACTCGATTCTGAAACAAAATAAAACACAATTATTATACGATTAGGCGAAAAACATGTTTAATGCTCTCAGTAATGGACTTGTAATGGGGCAGTAAACCTAATGCTATTCCCGAAGTAGAACAGATACTTATGCTATTGACAAGAAAACACAAACTATTGACAAAAAGCAACCTATGAGTCTAGAAAATTGATCATTGCTCGGTCTTAAAATACACAAATTACTTATTTGAACTGTGTACCTACGTCTTATTCCAGTTTTATCGCTGTTTACTTTTCTTTATTGTTTTGAGTAACGTTCAACTTTTTTATCGCAAAATAATATCTTCTTGGTGGAACCAAATGGAAATGAACAAATGAAGACATAAATGTTTAAATAAAACAATTTGAACCGTTACTTAATATATCTTTTAAAATCCGTGTAAATATCTTTTTTCTTCCACCTGAAGGTTTAATTCCTGATGGTATCCATTTAAGAACGTTCTTGTCTGATTTAGAATTGTATCAACAAATTATTCTATTACACATTTGTTGTATACAGTATGCCTGGCGAGATTATTGCCAATCAATTTATAACAATAAAAAGTAGATTGAAACTTTTATTAAAAAACAAGGTACCTACATAAATTGAACCTGCAGCCCCCGAGCTGAAAGACAGGCGTCTTTATAATTAGAACATGAAGGCCATTCAAATGAGAAAAGAATGAATTTGTAAAAATCTACTACATTTTTTTCACCATCACGGCATGTCTCTATTGAGGTAGACAAAGAGAACTGATATCCGTTTCTTTCTATGCTACCACACATCAGCCACGGTCACAAATGTCGTCATGCATGCTTTACTATTATGACGAATTTTCTCTCTTTAATGTTTCAGAAATTGATGAATTTGGTCAAGTGATTATTTTTGTTAATCTTTCACAACTTATTCTTTCCACGTGGTCAAACCATCTTAATGCTCCTTCCTTTATGTTTGTAACCAAATCTGTAACCAACTCTGATTTTGGTAGTATTTGCAACACAAACGATGATGAACTTCGAGTAACGTGCATACTATAGTGGTTTTAAAATCGAGACTGAAAACAATTTTGAAAACTAGCGTTGTCTATAAATAGTTATAACTGTAAAAGCAACAACAGTAACAATAAATTACGCATCCAGCGAGAGTGATTTTGAATGAATTGGTACAGCGAATTTCAAATTCTGTAATTTTTGTCTCCGTATAAATAAATCTTACATCTGTTTTTTTATGAGTTCAGGAGGTCCAATGATGTTTGTTTGTCTGACGCTCTCTTTTCGCTGTCTATCCCAACAATGAGACATCAAGATGGTGTAGAAGTAGATTGTAGCGTGAATATAAACTTTTAATAGTAAACGTACATATTCACAAAAAGAACCAATTGGAAAAAGTCATTAATCCATATTCAATTGTGATTGTTTACTTTTTCTAGTATTCATTTACCTTTCCTAACTTAATATCAATGAGTCATAGCATTTCACTGAATTTAAAGTGTCATTTTTCTTGCAGTCTCACATTTCAAAGTGCAAGAACCACAACGATGTATGGTTGTTCATATTATATAACGTTTACTAACGATAAGCATTGTACTCGTAATTATATTTTTAAAATTAAGTAAATAATAAAATACACATTCAATGGTTAATTTACTGAAATTTTACATTTAAAAATAATAAGTAACGCTCACTAATCGCACGCTTTTAATATAACTTATGCAATATTTTGTTCTATGTTTTTAAAGTTTCTAAAATCTGACTGCAAAAAGCACTTTCTTCATGCTTTATACAATCGGCTTTCAAATCACCTTGATTATGTAAGGGAAATAATGAATCATCTGTGATATATAAAAGGCAAACGTGGATGAGGAAAATACGATATAAATGTTGTAGAAGTGCGTGCACTGAGAAGAAAACATGAGGTGACAATACATGTATACTTAAGACATTTTATTTGTATTTTAAGACTGATGTGTTGTGCAAGTCATGGAAATCGTTAAAAGTCAAGCTGTAGATATAAAAAGGTGTATCAATATAGAAAAGGCGAGTGATATGTGTTGATATAGGAAAGTCTGATACTGTGACCATTCAGACTTCTCAGTATGCAAAAATATACATGATTTCACTTTAAAAAAAAAATTTTTTTTTTTTTAGTAATATCGATTTTTTTTTTCAAAACGAAACAGGTTTAAGATGTTACTTTCACCGTGTTTTTATAATAAATAAAAAGTTTTTTTTTTCGTTAAAGTATACCCAAATTGACGAAACAATCAATCTTGATACGAAATCGAATAAAAAAGCGTCTTTGAGCCTCGGAATTCCACGAAATACAAAGGATGCAAAGAAAATTATCGGTGAAATTACTTAAAAAATTTCTGCTCGAGCGAAACATGGAGCTCGCACAGACTTTGTTATTCAAATCGAGTTGGTATGCTCTCTAAAAGGAAAGGTGTTTTGGAGAAAAAAATCAGAAATAATTTTTATTAAAAAACTTATCCAGTATTAAATAATTTAAAAAAATATTGGTATTATTTGTAATTTGTTAAGTCAAACGCTGTTTATTCCTCTTTATATAAAGGTGTAAACACTGTTTATTTATCTTTATATAACGGTGTAAACGCTGTTTATTCCTCTTTCTATAACGTTGTAAGCGCGGTTTATTTCTCTTTATATATCGGTGTAAACGCTGTTTATTCATCTTTATATAACGGTGTAAACGCTGTTTATTCATCTTTGTATAACGGTGTGAACGCTGTTTATTCCTCTTTATGATATATAACGGTATAAACGCTGTTTATTCTTCTTTATATAACGGTGTAAACGCTGTTTATTTTTCTTTATATAACGGTGTAAACGCTGTTTATTTTTCTTTATATAACGGTGTAAACGCTGTTTATTTCTCTTTATATAACGGTGTAAACCTACCGGTTTCAAGGATTTAACTTCTTCATCAACGGAGAACAAACAAGGATTGTTTGTGGTCGTCTGATGAGGTGAAAACCTTGAGACCGGTAGGGTTATACCGTTATAAAAAGTGGAATATACAGTAGCCTTAACCAATTATAATATCTTTAAACCTCCATGGTGTTAATGACTTAACTATAAATAATATATTTGTATTATACTCGTATTTTATCAAAGCACTATAATTGGTGCCAATACGGATGTATTGGAGTAGTACATAAATGAAAGGAGTCCAGTAAACGTGACGGAAATACGTACAGTGCGAAGAATATGTAGTGTGTCAATGTATGTTATTACAGAAAAATAATTGTAATCATTAAAGATTAATATGAGCTAAAAAGTGTTGTATTAAGTAAATTGAATAAGAGCACGGTGAGATGGTTAGAACATGTTGAACGGACGGATGACTAAAGCTAACTAAATAAATTTATAATGCAACATTAGTGGCAATTGTGAAAGATGATCAAAAGAAGTATGGTTTAACATAGTGAATGAAATTTAGAAAGAAGTAATCGTCAGCTGTGAGGCAAACAGAAGGAACTGATTGAGAAGGTGTACGAATGTGGATGAGACGATGGAGTCTGTGTCGTAATATGAAAGTTTGGCACTCTGTCGTTTTTGCCTACACCAACAGAGAAATGGCGTAATGGTATGTTTATAATGGAAATTAAGTAATTAATTTATTCATATGATATATTTTATTATGAAATATCCTAAATATATTGTACGAATTAAACATCAAATTAATATATATTTTATTTTTTTTAACTTGGCGAGTTTATTTCCATGTGGCAATCTCTTCCAACCAACCAGAAATATGTTTTTATAGGCCCTAAGTGTGAACCAGACTGGGATCCTTTTTAAAAAAATCTGGGTTCCAGCGGGGATCGAACCCGCAACCTCTGGATCGGCAGACAAGTGTCTTACCACCAGGCCACGGAGGTCGTCTATATAATATTATTTTGTCACCATGCATTTCGTAGTATGTAACGGTTATTCTCCATACTTTATATTTCCAGTTCGATACTCCGGTAGAACCGACATATTTTAAAGTTCTTTAAGAGTTCCAGTCTAGATAACTTACAATCTTTACAAAATATTTCTGAATGGTTTTCAAAAATATTGTAAGGTTTTACTTATAAAACGATGGTGTAAAACAATGACGCATAACAATAGTCCAATCCAACGTTTGATTATAAAAAATAAAAAAAAGAATTTTTATTCGATGTTTCGAGTTAAATAAATAAAGCTTTAAAAATACTTAAAAAGATTCTTGTAACGCCACAAGTTGTCTTGACAGCTACCTCCGTGGCCTAGTTCATAATACGCCTGTCTTCCAGTCCTGAGATAGCGGGATTGATTTCTGATGGTACCCAGTTTTTTTTTAAGTATGGTTTTCATTTAAGACCTCTTTAACTCATTTCTGGTTGGTTAGAAGAAATTGTCACGTGTTATATATCATCTACGTTGTCCATGTACAATGAAAATTGAATCCAACAACATATATCCGTACTCATTACTCCCCATAAAGATTTTTTTTACTAATTAGTAAATTTTGATAATAAACTGTTTTGTAACTCCATTTGTCTAAACAATTACTGACATTGAGTACCACTGTTCTATTAAGTCGACCAGTATTGATATTCCTGCTAATGTATTTATTGCTGCAAACGGGGCCAAACTTAGATTAAACTAAGTATTAAGTTTATTTTAAGGTTCCAGTCTGGTTTTAGCCTAAAACTTGTTTAATCTTTCCTTCCCTGTGTTGGGTATCTTCTACACGTTGCTTCTAATAACCATCAATATCTCTATAAATATAATAAATACAAGGTTCAGATTTTAGGTATTCCTCCATAATATATTTACGGATTGATTTAAAAAATAATATTAATAATAATCAGAATTTATCGACTACATTGTAAGTATTTCGTGAATATCGGAAACAAATTCGCATTTAAACGCTGTGAGTGCCTCGATCTTGGGTCTTGACGATAGGTGAAAAGTATGCGGGAAGCGCGACACTATATTCGCATCTCACTTTTGCATACGTCATTGAATAGCGAGGAGCGCAATTGTCTCAACCTCGCAAGTGTAAGCCACGCCCGAGTTAGCCACTAACCCTGCCGCGCCGCAGTAGCTGTTGAGCTGTCAACGAGACTAGATCCACGCCCGTTCCGTGAGCGTTGCCAGATGGTTTTTTAATGTTTTCAGCAAATAAATCTCAATTATTATAATTTTTAACTTCAATTATAATTAATTAAGGGGATTATCTATGAATGTTCTTATTTTTCCGATTTAAAATCGCTAATTTTTGATCGCGTACTCACTACCCAACACCGGAACACGCGTTTCATTTTTATCACCGTAAGGGAAGGGTTAAACACATTTCGGATTGGTGAAAATAGATTACCTTTTAACAATAAACTAACCGGATTGTATTGTATTTAATACAATAATAAATCAAATGCAATTCAATCTGACGTGACAACAAAAAGCCACAACTGCAAAAAAATTGTCAGTTGGGCAAAATTAAAACATGTTTTAACTTACTGCGTTTTATAATAAGCCATGTATTTATTTATTATTTATTTATTTATGTACTAAAAAAAGTACGCTCACCCGCATGAATGACTCATGCACGAGAGTTGCGCTAGCGTGTACCTGTCAATTGAGCGCGCTCAGGCGCTCACACGCATGGGTTGAGAGCGCTCACTGTAACCAGCTTTGTTTCCGTGGTTAAAAGTCCGTTTTGTCGGTGGACCAGTTTGCGCTCAGAGCTCAATGTGGATGGCAATGTAATACGTAACATTACTTTGATATGTGGGATAGCGAGAAGTGTTTGTTATTTATAAATCTATATGATATTTAAAGGGTTTTCTAGGACGAAAAGTACGTGGATTAATTAAAATTAATTAAAATAATAAATACCGCAGCTACATGTATATAATGTGAAGACGTCATGATGTGACTAAATGCTTCATCTATCACGGTGGCTCACACCGTTGAGCACTGAGTCGCTCGTTCGGTCAAACATTTATAAATAATTAACACAAACACCCACTCATCAATGAACAGTTCACACGCGTGAGCGTGCTCTAATCAGTACATGGTTTAACGTTGTAATTTTATTTTTAAATCTATTGTAACAAAACCAATTTCCCCACCAAATCGACTCTAAAATTAAATCTATGATAAGTTAAAAATACTATTCATTCCTTTCACAGATTAATGAGTTAGTTTTATCCTTGTAGGAGTAAAAAAATCGTTTCGAATATAACTAACAAAAGCCTTCCTACGACTGATATCTCGGTTCCCATTTGCTCTTCAATGTATTGTATTGAATAAAAAGACCATTCAACCATATGATGTCTTTCAAATAAATACACAATACGTTTTATTCAGACGGAATCCAAACTGGAACCTATTTCTTTATGGTGTGGTTTCTATTTGAATAGTTTGACGACAGGAAAGATGGTGTGAAGGGAAGCATGTAATGATAACATAGGATTTTTTCGATTATCATATATTTATCCGTAATACGGATAACAGTATAAGAAAGCGTATTTTTTATCCCTTGAAAAAAATTAATTCTCTTCCGATTTTTTTCAATGTTGAATTTGGAGATTAATCATTCGTACTCAGCTCGGCGGATGTTGTTTTCAAATCATTTGCAGACTTTCTATTTTGTCTAAAATACAGAGGATATGTGTATATGTGTGGATATGTAAGAGTATATCATTATAATGATAATGTGTAGCGATGTGTGCTTACGTTTAAATACAGAATTCTTGATGTTTACACATCATATACCGAGAGTGGTTATATTTTGTTTGTGACATGTTTTTTTCTTTTGTTTTTTTTTTGTAACTGAAAAGTATTAACCTCGCACATTTCTAGAATATGTTTAATTAAATATTATTTTCAGTGATGAGCGTTTTAAATTGATAACATGTGAGCTGATTGATTTAAAACTGGAATTCCTTTAAAAGATTACCAGAATGGTTTACGGTATCTAAGCAAATAAATTAAGCATGATGGAGAAAGAGAAACATGTTTTTTATTGATTAATTGAAGTGCTTTGGAATACAAGTAAAAAAATTACAAAAGAGATACCAAAATATAGCGAAGGTATTGTAATAAATTAAAAAAGATCTGAAATATGTCTTTCTTGAATAACAATACTAGTTGCAATATATATATGTTAGGTACAAAATAATGATTTTTGTAAAATATATCATAAAGTTATAAATTGCTAAAAAAAATACTTTGTACTATAATGTAGCCGGTAAATTCATATAATATAAATTTAAAAAAAAATGACTTTGTAATGTAGCCGGTAAATTCATAAAATATAAATTTCTAAAAAAATGACATTGTCATGCAGCCGGTAAATTCATAAATTATAAATTTCTAAAAAAATGACATTGTCATGTAGCCGGTAAATTCATATAACCTAAATTTACAAAAAAAAATACTTTGTAATGTAGCCGGTAAATTCATATACTCTGAATTTCTAAAAAAATTACTTTGTAATGAAGCCGGTAAATTCATATGACCGTATGATGATTGCTAAAATTTTGCCTAACACCTCGATTATTAAAAGAGCCTCACTAATTGAGGAGTCCTATAAGGATGTACGAGTATATCAGGTTGTATATAACTGTAGTTTAAGCTTTAAATAATATGGTGCCGTATATTATGGCAGTGTTGTGTTCAGGACGTATCCTCTAAGAGGCGAAGTTTGCTGAGATTGTCAGGTTCTGAAAAAGTTTAACAGCCTTATGTATCTGGCCAATACATAAAATCGTCTTTCTCAGGAGTGTCTGAGGCATAAAGTACATATCGATGAAAGTGTTTATTTATGTTATGTATTTATTTATTTACACATGACAAGAAATATATATAATTGGCGAAAAAACCACATGTAATTTAATTTGGACATACAATTTTAATGGATCTGGGTTTGTTGCCTTTCATATGTCGTGTTCCCAGTAAACTAGGATTTTGCCTGTATCTCACTGAGGATATTAAGAATGAAAAAATAAATCGATACTTCTTTTCCAATTTTCGATTACACAAAAACAAAACACCGCTGCACATTCATATCAACCTGACAAACAGTGACACTCAATTACAACTGGAAACATCATGCGAATTCAAACTCCTCACACATCATCACTCCAGAAATATCAAAAATGCTCATCCTATAATAAACCGCATACAATCATAAAAGTAAAATTAAAAATATACAGAAATACAAATATAAAACAACAAAATTAAAACATGTTGTTTATAGTTAAGGCATAAACGTTGTGGAGGTTTAAAGACATTGTAATTTATTTTTATCAAACACTGTTTATTCCAGAACACCGATGCGAGCATCTGTTGAACAGTTATTTCCCAAAAATCTCTCCGCTCTTGGCCGAAATTGTACCATGCCTCCCTTACCCCTCAGCCCCCAACCGTTGAAGCGTGTATATCGGTACCAGTTCGAACAGCACTCCCCTGTCTTGTTTGCACTCCCCTAAAGATGAGGTGAAAGCCTTGAAACCGGTAGGGTTATACCGTCACAAAAAGTGGAATAAACAGTGTTTGATAAAAATAAATTACAAAAATTAAAACAGTAAAAAGAAACCCACACTCAAGAGCTCACACGAAACCTTTTCCACACGTCATTCATTCTGAAAACCCAAGTACTCAAACACCTGTCGCAATAACAACCACGCTCCGATCGACTGCCTAAATGATTTTCCTCCCTTTACCTTTATTAAATTTTTTAACATATACTTTTACATCATGCTTTTAAAAGCCTTCTGTTAGGGTGAAAAGAAATGCAAATTGACAAACAAGGACTTCGGAATTTTATTGAATACAAGGAAAATATAATAAAATATTTTAAACTTCTTGAGTTTGCTTAAGTGATACTTCATTTAAACATCTTTTAAAACTGTTATTAGACAAATGAAATAAAATTATACATTTTTTATTGAATCTTCGAAAAGAATATAGTTTCACTTTGTGGTGCCATTTTTTACATAAAAGGAAAAAATAAGTAAAATAAAAAAACTTATTTTAATTTTTTGTGTTCACCACAGGTTTAATTTAGGTTCACAACTAGTTTCGAAGACCACCGTCTTCTTTATCAGGTGAATATAAACTAAATTAGTTAAACTAACTAAATTAGTTTGTATTAGTTTATATTCACCTGATGAAGAAGACGGTGGTCTTCGAAACTAGTTGTGAACCTAAATTAAACCTTTGGTGAACACAAAAATATAAAATACGTTTTTTATTTTACTCATTTTTTCCTTTTAAGTAAAATTATATACTTATTATTTCTAAGAGTAAATGTGTTTTTTTTTTCAATCCGCCTTTTTTACTTATACAAATAAGACGAATGGAGTAAAAAAAACAATTTGATGTTTCTCACTGATTCAGACAATTGTTTCCATATCAACTTTAATATCTACTCCTTTTTATCATTCTTTTTTTTTTGTCATTTTAGATAAAAGCACATTATTTCGATACAGAAAAAAAGTCTTTGGAAACGACATCATTTACATAATGAAGAAAAAAATGTTTCTCTTGAAAACATGATACGTCTCAGTGAAACTTCTAACAAAGAGTGGGGAAAATTCCCTTAAGATTTTCTTCACACATGCCACTTCTCTTAATGTCTCAAGTGTCACTATAAGGGTTAACAGATATTTTACAAATAATATAATACATTCTATTTTCCTTTCAGTTGGGGTATTATTTCAGTAAAAAATACAGGACTTTATATTAATGGATACATATTTTTTGAGAAAATTTAATATTTAGTAATAAAAAAATATTTAAAGAGATACTTTTAAATCATTTAATCAATATCACAAATAAAAACTATCTTCTTTTCATTCTTGGTCGATGTTTTATGATGTCTTTAGTTCTTCTGGCCAACTTTGCCTTCTACGATTCTAATCTTTCCTTATTTTAGGCATCTCACAGTGCTACTGTCACAGAGAACCCTGTTAAGTTTCTCACTTAGTTAGACCATCGGGTTGTTGGTCTTCTTCTACCTTTTCTTCCACAGTCAACATCCGCTTTCAACACAGCCTTTTAGTAGGAGTCTTCGCCCTTTTCATATCTCTTGATATGTCGCTAAAAAAACTGGAGTTATCGAGGTAAATTGTAGACAGCGTGTTCTGAACTCCAAGTGATTGGATGATGAATACATTTGTAAAGTTCGATGATGAATACATACAACATTTCTTCTTCAGCACTACGTTTCGAACGGATCTATTTTTTTTTCTCATTTTGTTCCTCGGTGTCTGGGTCATTGTTTCTTATATTATAAGGAAAGGGAGAAAATTAGGAAATACGTATCCCTTCATTGGTTGCCATTGAAATATTTTAATACTTAAAAATTCGCTGTTGTTTTGTCACTTCCTTTACCATCGCAACTTTTCTGAATTTGTTTAAAGATTAAGGACTTTAATTTTTTTACTACGATTACTTCTTCGAGTGTAATAATGTTGGAAATATTTCACATAATTTCACCGCTCACCCAGTGGAGAGAGAATGTGTATTTGAACCTGGCCAGGACTTATATCTGATATTGATATCTTAGGCGATAGGAAGAGCAACAAAGTTTGACTGCTATTTAGAGGATCTACATGGAACATCTTAACCCATACGGGCAGAAGTAAACTTCACTTATTTTTACTCAGGCTGCACAAAAAATAAAAAGTCAAGTTTCTCATTATTTTTTTTAATGTACTCGTATTTGAAAAATGATACATACAAATGCTAAATTAACATATTTCCACTTCCTTAGTAGGTCAAGGAACTCCTGGTGAGGTGGTACAACTTATTAACCACTAGTCCATATTTCCACGGGTACTTCTAATGTACCACCAAATAATACCGAAGTACATCCAAGTAAAATAAATTTGTAACCTAAATTTAAATTTATCACAATTACTGAAGTCAATTTTATCACAATACTACTACTTTTTACTAAAATTTAATACAAATATATAACGTTTTCTTTTATACGCACAAGTCGGCACACCAAGAACAACTAACTGTCAATAATATTAGAAGCTAAATGAATTTGAACAGGACCAGACCTGCAGCTGTGCGGATATAAGTCATAAGTATTATATTATACGAAGTGGTACATAATCTGAGCGTTCGTGCAGTAATAGAGAGAGGTTTAATAAGTGGTACATTGCGTGTACCATTGTGCAGTACTGCGTCAAAAAAGGTGGTACATAACGTGGACCACTAAGCCTGTAAGAGTTAAGTGTGCATAAGTTTCTTGTTTATATTACTTGTTCAACACGCTTTCATCCACTTGACTTTGAGGGCAAAAAAAGTTTGTCCTTGGTGAATACTCATACACTTGTTTACTAAAAACAACCCTTATGAAGTATTTATCTTGTTTTTTAGCTTTCGTGATATCTATTTTTCCTGTGTTGGGTAAAAATATTAACATGTAACCCAAGAAAATAATCACGGTTTTATAAACGAATGATTTGATAGAATGTTTTTTTTTTATAAAATATAATAAAATTAATTTTTTTTTTAAATTCATTTAAAAACAAGAACCTGAAAACCAAATTTTACCAATTTGCTAGAGAATTAAAGTTTAAACTGACAGCAAATCTAAAGTTCTTCGTCTCTTCGGTGCCTTTTTTACGCGGTGAACTTTTCAACAACCTAATCACGTTCCACTCTCTCTCTCTCTCTCTCTGACATTTCAGCGTTGAATATTTGGGTTCCGAATAAAGAAATCTTATTTAAATCTATTTGTTTTTAAAACGAAAAGAAAGTTTTTGTCATACCTTTTCTTTTTTACTTTTTTTTGTTATTTTTATATTCAGTGCATCAATTTGAAGCTTAAGAAAAGAAACGCAGTGCAAGGAAAAAATAAAGAAAAATTTCACATAAATGCTTATTTAATGTTTTTTTTAGGTCTCACATTTTTTTTGGCTAAGGGTAAAAAATCTAAATTAATTCATATTAACATTTAAACTACTGCAAAAAAATGATCTATGATAAGTTCGAAACCTTTCATGGCTGTTTGATATTTTTAGTCGTTTTTTGTCGGAGTTCGGTAATGTTTATTTGGCATTGTCCTGAGGATACACTATCATTTAAACTTACTCCCCACTGTAACAAAATCTAAACAATCACTTTATTCTAAGTTAATTTGTACAACTATTTTTGGTACCATTATATAATTAAAAATATCTTGTTTGACATCCATACTTTCTGGATTTGATTTCTGATTTCAGACAAGTTTTTAGGGTTTTTCAATTATATTATTGGAACATCGGAGAAAACCAATACGACTTTCGGCAGCATAGAAAAAAAGAATCCTTATATATTTAGACGTGCTGCTAAAAAAAATACGAAAGTTCAGAGAAGCTGATGATCACGGAAATAGCTAAAGGTAAGCAAAAGCAAGGTGTCCTAGAAGATTGACCGATCAAATAAAGGAGTTTATAGACTATTCTTTAAGCGTCCATTCAAACATGGTCCAGGACTGAAAGCGATGGAGACGAGTGGTACGCAGAATTTGAGATAGAGGAACATGATTAGCATTGAGTACACGATAAGGAAATAGCACTGTATAAGTTATATTTTACATGATGAATGATTTGACGACGGACTTCCGTGCGAAAGGTCATCGGTTCGAATCCCGTGCTGTGCTACTTCCCTCGAACAATACAGGAAATTTTTCTGCCTAGTGTTCGAGGGTATTAGAATACCTATGACTTCGGTTATATCTGTTATATCTGAAAAATAGCTTTAATACATTTCGTAAATAATAATAATTTAACTGTCAATTTTTCCATCAATTTGTAAACATTGACTATAAAAAGGTGAATTTTATTGTTATCTATTTTCATTCTGAAACTTGACACGCAATACCCGTTTATCCAAAGTGGACACAAATTTGTTTTGATTTATCAAGCACTTTGAAAAAGAGGAATATAAACCTTCGAGCTCATTACTGAATCACGGACTTCAAAGGATTACGTCAAGCACATTTTTCACGTTGAAAAAGGAATTGGAAGTGTGTTGTAGATAACAAATATGTGTATTTTCGCACATCTGTAATAAAACTTGCAGATATATGATACCAACAACTGGTTTAATCTTTCACTGCTGATACTAAATGCTTGACAACCAGATCGGTGCTCAATATATTTGATTAATAAAAACTAGTTTCAACCCGTGAAATATTCACGGAAGTAAAATAAATTCTACATTTATGAAAACGTCCGAATGCGATGGACTCTTTCGAAGTAATGAACGAATATTGTATGCTGATGTAATACACTAACAATATTTAGGCATGGACACGCCGCGCGTGTTCTGAGCATGAAGCAGATGTTCACATGGACACGCCAGGCGTGTCCTCAGCATTGGACGAGTTAAATAATTCTGTAAATCTTTACAACACACATTACAAATATGATATATTTTAACATCCTATTCTCACACAATTTTAGAATCGTATAAATCCATAGAGATTTTAATATATTGTCTTCTGTTTATTATGTTTTTTTTAGTTAAAAATTCTTTCTCGTTTTTATACTTTATAGGTTTTATTCGATCCATTATTTTAGAAATTTATGTAAGCTCGTATCATAGTTAATTTATGAAAGTTCGTGTTATCATAATTCATATATCATAGTTCAATTATGTATGCTCGTGAATCATGGTTCGTGTGTCTAAGCTCGTGTTAAATCATAGTTCGTGTGTGTAAGCTCGTGTATGTGAGCTGGTGTATGTAAGTTCGTGTATGTACTCGTAAGCTCGAGTATTAAATCATTGTTCGTGTACGTAAGCTCATGTATGTAAGTTCATGTAAATAAGCTCGTGTATTTAATCATAGTTCATATATATATATATATATATATATATATATATATATATATATATATATATATATATATATATATATATATATATATATATATATATATATATATATATATATATATATATATATATATATATATATATATATATATATATATATATATAAGTTCGTGAATATAAGTGTATGTAAGCTCGTGTATGTAAGTGCTCGTGTATGAAAATGTTTGTAAGCTCGTGTATGTGAATTCGTGTATTTAATCATAGTTCGTGAATGTAAGCTCGTGTATAAGTTCATGTATATAAGCGTATGTAAATTCGTGTATGTAAGTGTAAGTGCTCGTGTATATAAGTACTCGTGTATGTAAGTTCGTGTATGTAAGCTCGTGTATGTAAGGTCGTGTATGTAAGGTAGTGTATGTAATCATAGTTCGTGTATGTAAGGTCGTGTATGTAAGGTAGTGTATGTAATCATAGTTCGTGTGTGTAAGCTCATGTATGCGAGCTGGTGTATGTAAGTTCGTGTATGTAAGCTCGAGTATTAAATCATAGTTCGTGTACGTAAGCTCGTGTCTGTAAGTTCATGTATATAAGCTCGTGTATTTAATCATAGTTCATATATATAAGTTCGTGAATATAAGTGTATGTAAGCTCATGTACTCGTATGTAAGTACTCGTGTATGAAAATGTTGGTAAGCTCGTTTATGTAAATTCGTGTATTTAATCATAGTTCGTGAATGTAAGCTCGTGTATAAGTTCATGTATATAAGTGTATGTAAATTCGTGTATGTAAATGTAAGTGCTCGTGTATATAAGTACTCGTGTATGTAAGTTCGTATGTAAGTTCGTGTATGTAAGCTCGTGTATGTAAGGTCGTGTATGTAAGGTAGTGTATGTAATCATAGTTCGTGTATGTAAGCTCGTGTATGTAACCTCGTGAATCATAGTTAATTTACGTAAGCTAGTGAATTTAAGCCTTTTGTGTAAGCTTTAGTGAATTTTAGACATTTATGTGAATGCGAAACGAGGGAAAGGTTGACTAAAAAAAAGACTAGCTTTAGACACTTTGAGATATTTTAACTGAGGGGAAGATAAGAAGTATGAGAAACAGGAGAACATATTTCACTAAATGAATAGATGTGGACAAAGCGAAAGCTGTATACATGAATAAAAAAGCGTGGCTATCTGTCATATCTTTATCCCCAAAAGATATAAGGCGTGATGTTATATATATTTGTATATGAACTCGTATGTTGTAAGTTTTTTTAACTTATTCGTTCAACATTATCACTAGATCTTTTTTCTGTATTTATATTTAGACCACAAGTTATCTCTTATATAATACGTTGCTCTATCATTCAATATAATACTACGTATTTATCTTTTTACTTTGAAAATTTTATCAAGTTTTCATTTCCAAGTTACGTGGAAGAGCGAGGATAAATTGAAAGCTGTTACCTGTTCATAAGCAGCTTATGAAATGCTTACCTGGAGCTTGCGCTACAAGGTTAAACGTAGGTTAAACTTTCTGCACTTGATATTTCAAAAATAAAATTAAAGGATTATTTGATGTAAAGAAGTCGCCAAATAAGTTTTCTTCTTTTAAATGGCACCCTACAATGTGTCAGAATAAATGATTAGAATATTTTGTAGACAGTTGCCTTAGAAATCGAGCCTTTAAATTCAGAACCACTAGAGTAGCCACAGAACTCGTATTTTATCACTGCATGTGTTGGCGTTAATACCGTACATAGGGTAAAAAAGTAAAAACACTTGCACATGCATTCGATGCATGCAAGTGTTTTTCCAAGTAAAAAACATTTACTACATTGAGACACTTTTTTCGAACCCGAAATCGATAGAAGTCAAGCCTCTAAAAATCGATGCAATGGAGGTCATCTGAAAGCTTTTTGAATATGTGCGATAAGATGAGACATGAAGTTTTGGATTGCTTGAAAACGTTATTTTGTTTTCTTCATCGAGTGATAAAAATCGTGGTTTTGTGATATGTCTTGAACTCGGTGCACCGCCATCCCATCCATCCCTACCAACCCTGGGCTCCTCTCGGCTCCTAGCCCTGGTTTCCCTCCTTCCCGGCCCTGAACTATGTTGCATACAGCGCTTTAATGAGATATTGATTATTTCTTTAATAATTGTCAGACACATTAAACTGAACTATGTTAAATACAGCGCTTTAATAAGATAATTTCTTTATTATTTGTCAGGTACATTAAACTAAACTACAATATGTTAAATACAGCGCTTTAATAAGACATTAATAATTTCTTTATTAAATCTGATCATCTAACTGGACACCTTCCTCTTGCTCAACTTTCCTCGTGCTCAGGAGCTTCTCTAAATTTTCGTCATTCTTTCTAGCTACATGTCCTAAGGACGTTAGGATTATTTTTCTGCATGTTGTCAAACGTCTTTATGTAATGTCTAGTTCTTGGATGGTTAAGACATCCACCTCCAACACATTGCATTTTAAGAAAGATGGATTAGCGCTACGCTCAAACAGAGATTGTTTATTGGCCTTTACAGTTCACCGCTCCTCTTTCTTTGCATCGTCCTTTACTGTCCATGCAGTGAGACTCTGAAATCAGTTACAAACCAATATAAGACTCGCTCCGTCATTGGCATGCTTTAAGAAGCGACTGAAAAAACTCTTAATTTCTAGTCAATAAAATAACGTGTTTCATTCCTGATTTTTCTTTTACTTTCCTCTCCACCATCCTTTCCTTTCCTTTTGATTGATGATATCTCACTTTATATGAAAAATAATGTTCGGGTGATTGTTCGTCTTTGTGGGGTTCATGGGCATGGGCATGCTCACGTATGTGTTTATGGATTTCGTAGGGATTGATAGTCATTTGAATGATTTATGCGACCATGTAACTTGCTTCATTTTCTTTTGTCTGGTTGGTTGGAAGAGATTGCCGCCTGGCAATAAGCCCGTTAGATTGTATTGCAATAAAAGTGTTAAATAAAGATGTTAAAGAGGCCTTAAGAGCAAAACCAGGCTTGGTTCCAACGGGAATCAAACGCGCAAGTTCCATTATATAAGATAAGCGTCGTTGAAACTAAGCCACGGAGGTTGTATTTAAATAGAGGTATTGTATTAATTTTTTGTGAAAACTAAACGTATTAATTTCATTTGATTTTTCTTTGAAGTTCTTATATTCAAATAGCTTTGTTGTTGCTTTAGAAATAACTAAAATATGGCAATAAGCCAGCCAGATTTTCACATAAAAAATATTTTTTTCAGGATCATATTTCTATAGGAACAAAAAGGAACTTTTAACAGATAATGATTTATTTAATTTTAAATAGACCGATCGAATAGTTCTAAAGTATGTGAAAGGGTTTTTTAGGGAACATAACAAAAGGAAAAAAGTTTGGCATATTTCCCTGATTCATTGATCTATACATTGGAGAGGTGACTCTTTTATTATTATTATTTAAAACGCTGAAATATATGTTGGACTCGTCCCGGCGAAAATCCGAGAGTCCCCTTTAAATTCTTTAGATCCAAGGTAACATCGATCTGACAACTAACAATCTAGGCTAACGTGAGTAGTTTTCAAAAGAATTTCTCGTTTCGTGTTTTTTTTTTCGACGACCTTCAACAAGTGATATATAATTTTAGTTTAAGATTTATATTGTGATTACACTGAAGAATACACATACATATATTCATGCCGTGTTACTTGCGGGGTAGTCAGAGATTACATATCCCCATACTTTTCTATACATTCACGCAATCTTTGCGTCTTCCTCGTTTATACTATATCATACATCTTGTCATGCACAGTCGTGTTTATAACCCCAAATCTATATTTCAATAGTCCAAAAAATGCAAATGCTACAGCATTAGGGATTGTTTTCCGAAGGTCCTCTTCCGAGCAGCTTACGAGGTGCAGTGGACGAATCATAAGGAGCAAAATTGATCGAATACTGCCTCATGTGTACAGTGGTGAATTATTTACACCAATCTTCCATCTGAGGAGATAATCTTTAGATCTTATCACACATGATCTCCATATGGTCCATCATCGGTGATGTTCCACCAGCAGGTTAAATATTTTATTCGTCGTCGTTGCTGGAACTTGTAATCGAGGATCCCTTCGTCGTTTCCAACGTCAACTCAGCTAGAAATCGAACCTGTGCCAATGAGTTGGTTTTTCTTTCTTCCGTTTCATCTCTAAGTGAGTGAGCCGCAGCATACCAGCAAAATCAATCTTGTTTTATTCGTAGGTCTTATATATTTTTTAAATGTAGCTCATTTGACCCAGCCACATTTTCCTCACTCTATCTCTTCCACGCTCACTTTGCCCTTCTGATTTGTATACTCACCATATTTTCATCATTCGATCTCTCCATATGTCTAAACCATCTTAACGCAAATTTCTTCATCTTACTTAAAATTTCAATTTTATTCATGTTTTCAGTTCTGGCACTTTTCTTAATGCATACATCTCCAGAGCATTTATCCTACATTTATTCTTCTCCCAAGTCTAAGTTTTACTCTACTAGTATACGTCAAAGTGGGCACCAGTACACTTTTATGCATTGTTATTTTTGTTTATTTTTTATAACGCGTGTTTAATTTATAAAACGTTAAGTGCTCAATTTACCTAGTTCTCAGTCTTCAACCTTAGTTACATTATCCCTAACAACTCATATATCACTCGTAAATATAATATTTGGCCCAAATATGAAAATACATCTACCTGTTCCACTTTATTTGAGTTAATTCATAAATACCTCACCCTTATAACACGGTTCTCTATAAACATAACAGTTGTTTTTGCTACTTTTATTTTATAACATTTCACCGTGCATCTCTTAAACCCCTTAAATTGATTTCATTTTCTAGATAAGTACGTTTATAAAGTAGCTAAAATCCCAAACATGTAAAGAAATAATGAAAATACACGGTTTGCAAATTAAATCACGTTGATTTTCTGACACCATTCAATTCTGCCTGCTTCTGGTAACACAATAATGCTCGATTTCCAAAGATGTCAACAAAAGCTGGTCTCGACATCTCCTACAAAGCTACTCAACCCATTCTGGGAACCAGACTCTTGAATACATAAAGCAACAATTATTACTGTTGTTTGAAACTGCACCTAGGCATGACTGTGTTATTGAGGGGAACTGAAGCAATTCAGTAAATAAATAATGCAATCTGATTAGTTTGAAATATTTTATGTTTATTTTTCCTGTTTTATGTTTATTGGTATATGGTAATTCTGGTAGATTTATTGTGCTATATATTAGTTTTTTCCAGCCAATCAGCTTATCTTAGATATATTAAATCATTTTAATCGATAAGGTGAAACAAAAAAATACTCCTTACAATAAAATAAGGAAGGGAATTTGTAAAGGATAAGGAAGGTAAACGAATAAAAATAAGATACAAGAATAGTATTTGCAACGCATTTGTTTTTAATTCTCTCTAAAACGTAAATTAGGATGTTGCACATGTGATATATTTTAAAAATTCGTCTCAAAGTCTCTCATTGTCTGATTGAAGAAAACGTTCATGATCTGGAAGCTAGTATAGTTATTCGCAAAGATATTGGAGTCGAGAGAGAGTGAAGAGAGTCCAAAATGAAAGTATTTAGTTTCTCCAACTTTTCCAACATCTCCTCATTGGCATCCAAATTACGTACGTCATCTTATAATGAAAGCATGAACCATTGGAACAGCAGTTTTTGACTTACAACAGGCAGAAAGGGAGACATCCTTTTAATATAATGTAGAGAAGCCAAGATCTGGCGACTTGACTATGAGACATGATTACGTTTTAGGAGCTGTTGTTCCTTAAAGGAGAGATGATGAGGATGATTGTTGATAAATAAAAACTCGTCGAAATCGGAATGTGTAAAGAGAAATTTTATTGACAAACGTCGTAATTTATAATGTGTGCGGGAATGCGCGCGCGATATATCGCTGTCTCGTCTTTGCGTTTACAATACGTTTTTAGGAACGTGTAGGTATTCTTTCTGTTTTGGGAGACAGCGCGAGAGATATGTTGCTTTCTCGTTTTCTTATGGAATGCGCTCTTGGTTGGTAGTGAGTTGAATGACCGCCGCGTGGACTTTGTCCGTTGATTGTCTCGGATTGTGAAGCATGCGAGTTCGATGACCGGGCGAGCAAAGGTCGCCTCGTGAGTTCAGTGACCGCGCATACGGTCGCCACAACGTCAACTCAGATTTTAATCAGTAAGGCTTTCCAGACGTTTGACACGTGATGAAGACGGAATCACTAAATTGTCGATTTTAAAAGACGAAAATCTAATGTATATTTTTAAATAAAACGCTTTTGATTTTCACAGTTTATAAGCATCTTCATTAATCAGTAAAATGACTTTTTGTAATTAGTTTTGAATTTTGACTTATATTCTCCAAAGAAATCGATGAAATAAGACCAAACTACATATAAGTCCTTTGCATCGACAAGTCTTACAGCCTTGTCAGATAGACAAAAAAATTGACCTTGCAACATTATATAATATTTTCAACCTGTATTTCAACAGTCGAGATACTATCTCAGTTTATCAGGCAACACGTTCTTTGCTGGATCAATAAGAAAAAATATTCAATACCAAAATTATATTATAATTTATTGTTTATAGTTAAGGCATTAACGTTGTGAAGTTTTAAAGACACTGTAATTTATTTCATGAAATACTGTTTATTCCACTTTTTTGTAAAGGCATAACCCTGCCGCTTTCAAGGCTTTCTTTTTTTTTGTAACGGTATAACTCTACCGGTTTCAGAGCTTAATGAAATTTTGAAGAAGCTAACTGCTTTACACACTTATAATCAAATTAAATGTCAATTTAACAAAGAAAATACCCCAAGAAAGACTACAATACCGCCCCAACACATTTCCTGACCGCTGAATGTCAAAATTATATAATCTTCACTCGTGATTATTTTTTATTACACTACATCAGCAGGTAAAAAAATTGTTTCAATTTTATAATTAGATAATTTCAGCGAATGCTTCATTTAATTAACAAAAGAGAAAAACTAACATTGCAACATCTGTTACTACAAATTATTATAGGATATCTAAATTATTATCGATAATAATGACAACCGCTATTCTTTTATTTACGTCGTCTTTTACTGTCTTTATAGTGAGACTCTGGAACTAGTAATAAACCAATGTTAGACTCTCTCCGGCATTGGTATATTTTAAAAAGCGATTAAAAAAACTCCTCATTTCAAGTCAGTTACATAACTTCTTTCATTCCTGATTTTTCTTTCATCTCTACCGTTCCTTCATTGCTCTTTGATTGATGTTATCTCACTTTAATTTTTGTTATGAATATTGTTCATAAATTTTGTAAAGATGAATGATTATTTGAATATTTTTTTACGACTACGTAACTTCCTTTATGTACTTTTGTCTGGTTGGTTAGAAGAGATTTACCACCGGGCAATAACCCCACTAGATTGTTTTACTATGAAGTATAAAATAAATGAATAAATGTGCTATCGGAACAACGTCTGTTTTTTTTATAATTTTGGGTTAACTTTAGAGCCTTACGGATAAATCTGGGTTATTATTAATATAATGATGAATTTTTTTATAATTTCGGGTTAACTTTAGAGCCTTACGGATAGATCTGGGTTATTATTAATATAATGATAGTTTTTATAATTAAGGGTTAACTTAAGAGCCTTACGTATAGATCTGGGTTATTATTAATATAATGATAGTTCTTATAATTAAGGATTATTTTAAGAGTCTTACGGATAGATCTAGGTTATTGTTAATATAATGATAGTTCTTATAATTTAGGGTTAACTTTAGAGCCTTACATCTACATCTGGGTTATTATTAATATAATGATAGGTCTTATAATTTAGGGTTAACTTTAGAGTCTTACGTATATATCTGGGTTATTATTAATATAATGATAGTTCTTATAATTTCGGGTTTATTTAGAGCCTTATGGATAGATCAAGGTTATTGTTAATATAATGATAGTTCTTATAATTTAGGGTTAACTTTAGAGCCTTACGTCTACATCTGGGTTATTGTTAATATAATGATAGTTCTTATAATTTAGGGTTAACTTTAGAGTCTTACGGATATATCTAGGTTATTGTTAATATAATGATAGTCTTTATAATTTCGGGTTAACTTTAGAGCCTTACGTCTACATCTGGGTTATTATTAATATAATGATAGTTCTTATAATTTAGGATTAACTTAAGAGTCTTACGGATAGATCTAGGTTATTGTTAATATAATGATAGTTCTTATAATTTAGGGTTAACTTTAGAGCCTTACGTCTACATCTGGGTTATTATTAATATAATGATAGGTCTTATAATTTAGGGTTAACTTTAGAGTCTTACGTATAGATCTGGGTTATTATTAATATAATGATAGTTTTTATAATTTAGGATTAACTTAAGAGTCTTACGGATAGATCTAGGTTATTGTTAATATAATGATAGTTCTTATAATTTAGGGTTAACTTTAGAGCCTTACGTCTACATCTGGATTATTATTAATATAATGATAGGTCTTATAATTTAGGGTTAACTTTAGAGTCTTACGGATAGATCTAGGTTATTGTTAATAAAATGATAGTTTTTATAATTTCGGGTTAACTTTAGAGCCTTACGGAGAGATCTGGATTATTATTAATACAATATAATGATAATTTTTTAATTGTAATGTTTTTAGACAGGAATAATTGTATTTATTGTGCTTCCTAGAATAAATATTGATTTCTAATTGTTATTTTTTAAATAAATATTGGCATTTGATCATTTGAAAAAAAATATTGATATTCGTTGAATTGAATGGATACACTGATGTTGCATAGGGGGTTATTTAGTTGAAGTCATATGAAATATCCCATACGTATAGACAAATGAGGGCATCTAAATAAACTTGTTTCTATTCCGATTTATGCGAAGTAAGTTGCCAGAGTAGTTTTCTTTTTATTTTCGATGAATATGAAAGCACAAACAGATCTGATGTTTTAATTTAAACATTTCTGCTTAAATAAACTAAAACTTTCTTTTAAAATAACTTTGAATGTGTTGAATATATTTAAAAAAAAAAATGTAATTTATTTAAATCTTTTAGTAGAAGTATACAGCGAAACTCTGTTTAAAAATCATTTATTCAGTTACTTAAAGAAATATATACGCATTCAAATATTTTGAGTTGTATTTTTAAAAATCATAAAAAGAAATCTAATTTTTTTTAGATCATAAAGCTTTTCTTTTATTTTTTTATCATCAGAGAAAACATTTAGATTCTGTTTTTAGAAATATGTTGTGGTAGATAAACTAAATTTACATTTTTATTCGAAATGATTTGAAACTTCATATATTATTTCAAAAGGGTAAAAAATAAGTTTTGTCATAAACTAGGTAAGTCCAGGAAGTAAGTGTACTGAATTTTTGTAGGTTACAATTTTTTTTATTTAAACAAAAAAAATACGTGGTTACCGTAGTACATATGTAAGCTATTTTTCGACATAGTCGCCATTCCTCTCAATGCAGGTGGTGAAGCGGGGTATCAACTTTTTGATGCCTTCCTCGAAGTAGTTTCCCGCCAACCCCTCCGTCCACTTTTCCACCTCCTCCTTTACCTCCTTGTCAGTTGAAAACCTTTTTCCACCCATGTGCAGCTTCAGGGAGGTAAAGAGATAGTAATCTGAAGGTGCTAGGTCAGGGGAATGCGCGGGATGGTTCAGGGCATCCCATTTAAACGAGGCGAGCAGTTCCTTCGTGGCGTTGGCCGTGTGTGGTCTGGCATTGTCATGCAGCAGGCAGACTCCCTTTGTCAGCATGCCTCTCCTCTTGTTTTGAATCGCCCTCCGCAATTTTTTTAGGGTCTTACAGTATCTTGCAGAGTTGATGGTCTCCCCTTGAGGCATATATTCAATTAAAATTATGCCTTGACAGTCCCAAAACACAATTTCGTCAGTCACAATTGAAGGTCTTCCGCTCCTCTGATCATCATGCACAGACGTACGACCATTTTTAAACTCGCGACACCACTTGTACACACTCGTACGATTCATAGCTTTATCACCATATGCAGTTTTCCCCTCATAAACCTCAACCGGAGGTTTTCCCTTCTAAATGAGATAACGGATGACGCCCCGTATTTCGCACTTGGCGGGAGATTGGATTTACATTTTTCACGAAACGTGTTGTCGCGTCGACACTTCTCAACGTACTGACCTCGAACCGGTCTCGTTGCGGAGGGGAAGGGTCAGGCTACACGGAAGTGTAGCCAACATGTCGAAAATAAAATCATAAAATCCATCCGGTCGTGAGAGTCTCAATACACTTACTTTCTGGATACGCCTCGTATTTAAATTATTACTTAAGTGGTTTTTCAATATATTTATACAACCTATTGTTTTCTGTAAATTTCCATTGGCATAAATCAATTTTTTTTAAACGACTGATGCCTAATTAAATAAAAAAATTAGGTTTTTTTTTTTTTTTTTTTTTTTTTTTTTTTTTTTTTTTTTTTTTTTTTTTTTTTTTTTTTTTTTGACAGAAGGCATATAAAAATACAATTGAGGGAGGAAAATTATAAAAAGGTCTGGGCTCATCTAAAAGCATTCTCACAATCGAGACACACCTCCACCAAAAGGAGACTGAGCATGGTCGCGAGGATACCAGACGTTTTTATAGTTCACGCTATAATTAACCAATATTAGAAAAAAAAAATAGGTGGCAATAAATAAGCTTTGAAACAATTCTAAATATTTACAAAATCTGTTCAGTATAAAATATTTGTATAAGGTATCAAAAAAAATATGTACACAGATTTTTACACCGTTCACTTAAACTTACTGCAGGAATTTATCATATCATGCATTTGTGAAGAGTTAAGGGATGAATAATATTTTTATTTCCACCAAGATGGTACATTTTTCTACTACCATTGAGATACAACAGCCTATCTTGATGAAAATTTACCGAACAGATGAATTAGACGTAGAGTTAGTATTGAATACCCCTTTGCGCTCTCCAGATCTCAAGACAATGAACTTTTTTTATAGGGACTTTTTATATTACATAACATGCCTAATGTTGTTAAGCCAAAAATGAAACAAAATATTAATTAAGGTCACACACGTTTCCCCACTCATTTACTTATCTACATATACTATATTCATTCTTATAATTTATTCACCATCATTATTTTTTTTTTTTTTTTTTTTTTCACCCATTCAATATAAAACAGTGTGTGATGACACAAATTTATGTATATTTGTATTTAATATTATGTATATATCATCATATTTATATATGTATTTAATCGTTTATAATTTCTCATAATCATTCATAAAATCTAAACATTTACCACAAACCTATCCTTTCCCGATTCCCAAAAAGATCCAAAAATTTCCAATAAATATCTTAACAGTCAGAACTTATCCGATGAAGGAGTAAGGTGTCCTACCATCGGACCGAAACTCCGAACAAGCTATCCATCACTTGGTTAATTAAGGCAAAGTAAAGATGAAACAAAACATACGTGCATATGAAAGTAATGTTGCATGATATGAGGAGTGTTCCTTTCTTTTAAACGCATTTTTGAGTTCTGATTGAATTGAGAATGTAAACGATGGGGTTAAGGTGAACAATTCAATTCAAACGTATTTTTTAATGAATAGATTTCTTCAAGGATGCCGCTTTACGAGTTTAAATAAAACAAAATATTATATATTATGACCGTGAAACAAAAAGTAAACAAAACACGTAACGTATCGAAAATCATCGTTGTTATTTTAAAAAACAGAATACTGTTTAAAAACAGATTTAGAATACAAATTAAAATTCATCTGTTTTTTATTGTTGAAATGGGCCTTTGCAATTACAATTAACGTTTTTTAATAAAATGGCGGGGTGTTTATTGATGGAGTGGGTTGATGTTTTTATTGGAGCTTAAAGGATCTTGTTTTTCATGTTGTTGGGTGGTTTATTTTTTTAAAGAGACGCCGCCCGTATCTCATCACTGAATGGTGTTATAATTAAAGTAGAAATAAGTTATTTGGAGAAGGATTTTTTGACATAGTCTCCGTAATGAAAAAAAAATAGAAACTGACAATTCAGATTACATTTTCTTGCCATAAATTTTTGTTTACAATATAATAATTAAAATAAACAAGTCTCTAGGGCACTCTTAACACGTTGATCGTCGTGTCAGCCACCGGTGGCCGACACCGAGGTATTCCAATTGGGCCGTGTCGGCCACCGGTGGCTGACACGGCATACCTAACTTCAGAGTGTCATTCTGTCCGTCGGCTACGCGCTCTGTATTAAACTACTATTAAACTTGGCCGACACGGCCCTTCTCTATCTTACTACGATATGGCCTTAGGATATCTTCATGGTTCTAAATGATATACTCATGAATGTGATAGGTAGGTTATATTAAATTAAAAACCTAAAAACGTACACACATTTTTTGGACATTTTACGAAAATCCTATTGGCGATCAATGTGTTAAGATAAAGTTGATGTATCTACCTACACCAGTATTAAACCATGGACAACCATTCCAAGGCTAAATATGTGTGTTTAATATATTTTTTAAGAAGTTTTTATATGAAAATATAATATTTAGTGCCAGGTTCGTACTTTTTTCTCAATACAAATAGAGTATACTTATTTCTGTAGAATTGTGGCCAGTCTTGGCGAAAAATAACTTCCTCGCGTCAACTTAAAAAACTCGTCGCACCTGATAACTTTTTCCGGCTTCAACAATTACACCATGTTGTGGGGAAACACTCACGGTGACTATAAGAACAAAAATCAACCACACAAAACAAAAAAAAAAAGATCTCCAAACTTCATTTAAAACGTCATCCTGTCCCACCGATAGGTCCCTTGTCACTCATGTTTGATATTACGTATAGGTGGATTGGCTACTAAAAAAACTAAATGCTTCTTTCACAAAGTTTCAAGACATACTATCGTAAAAATGATACTTAATCCTGGGCGGAAACAAGCAAAATTACTGGAAGCAATATATAACGTTTTTACCGAAATATGTTCAAAAAATATTAAAAGAAATATGCTACATTTAAATACAGTAGTTTCTTCCGGGTTGTTACTTATATAAGTATACCAATTAACAAGTGTTTAGTTACTGTTTAAGAACGTCCTTGGATGGACTTTCCAGTTAGTTAACGATAAATTTCATGGCACAACTTAATGAATTGAGAGCAGCTATTGAAATATAAAGCGCCCAAATACTAAAATAAAAGATTCGTCATGCAAAAGAATATGGTTTCAAGTTATCATCAGCACACGGATCTAAATATACGAGTAGATCAAATTGATAATTTGTAAAAAAATTAAAAATCTGCGTCTGCCTTCTTTCATTTGGATTTTCTATTGTATCTCAAATGCATTTTAATTAATACTTAATAAATCATTATTTAAAGTGTGTATACATTTATTGGGACATCTGTACATACATACCATAAATTATATACATAAATACCGTCATGCCTTGTTTTTTCTGATTTACTGACGATTTATTAATATACTATTCTTGCATCAATTAGGGACTAAATACCACTCCTTGGTTTAGAACTAAATACTTAGTAATATAATGATAAGTTTTAAGGAGTTAGTGTAAAGATATCCTCTTAAAGGTTAGAAGGAGTTGCATACAGTTAGCAGCTAGTTTACTGATGAGGCACTTAGTTCATTAAAACCATTTATATTTCCATTTCTTTTGAGTCAATATTCATTGTGTTTAATAACATTTTTATATAACTTAATTGGTTGAGATACGAGAAAAAAATATCTCCTGTTAATATTTTGTATTTATTAAGGACCTTAAGAATATTGAGCTTGGTTTTTAAACTGGTATCTTTGTTTATTTCACCTCTGGCTTTTGAGGTCGAAAATTTAAAGTTGTAAAAATATCACAAAGAGAAACAAGATGAAGTCAAAAGTTTTACAATATATATACTCGTATTATACGAGTATATAAACTTTATATGACATGTCTTCTATCGTATAGTAATTTTCAACATATCTGAATTGGCAGTTTGGTCATATTTAAGAGCATGGCTGGAAGACTTACTCAGAAATCAAGCCTTCGGGCTTAGAACTATTAGCAAAGGCACGGAACTCGTGGGTCATTATAGCATTTATTGGTATAACTACCACATGCGAAGAACCAAACAACTCTCGTACCAGACGCTCATTAGACGAACTATTGTTATCTGACAATCTCTTTTAAGAGACGGAAACCAAACCCAAATTAATTATCTGCTTCTGCGGCTTGGATCTGATGTTAATGTGATAGCTTTAAAAAAAATGTAAGTGTTGGTAACGCTACCACACGTAAAAGACAACACTCACACAATTACTCGGCGCGTGGGTATATTTTTTTGGGTACACTTGAGAATCGACTCCGAAACCCCAGGGTGGAACTCAAGCGATTTACCAACTGTACCAGGGAGTTTTTAAATTAAAACTAATAATAAAAAACGTTTTTTTTTTAAATTAGACATAGTGGAAAATTAATTCCGTCTAGAAAGATTAGCAATAAATCAATCACCACTAATTACATCATCACCCCTACACGTGTGATACCTCCTATCCCAAGGTTCTCTTCAGGTGTAAGAGAGCCTTGGAATAAAAAAATAGAAACACGTGTAACGGGAATTAATGTAATTAATGGAATAATGAAGAAAATAATAACATTCTATTTATTTAACACTTTTATTGCAATGCAATCTGGCGGGTTTATTGCTAGGCGGCAATCTCTTCCAACCAACCAGACAAAAGTAAATGAAGCAAGTTACGTGGTCGCATAAATCATTCAAATGACTATCCATCCCCACGAAATCCATAAACATATACGTGAGAACATGCCCACAAACCCCACTAAGACGGACATTCACCCGAACATTATTTTTCATATAAAGTGAGATATCATCAATCAAAAGGAAAGGAAAGGATGGTGGAGAGGAAAGGAAAAGAAAAATCAGGAATGAAACACGTTATTTTACTGACTAGAAATTAAGAGTTTTTTCAGTCGCTTCTTAAAGCATGCCAAGGACGGAGCGAGTCTTATATTGGTTTGTAACTGATTCTAGAGTCTCACTGCATGGACAGTAAAGGACGACGTAAAGAAAGAAGAGCGGTGAACTGGAAAGGCCAATAAACAATCTCTGTTTGAGCGTAGCGCTCATCCATGATTGGAAAGACGCTGAAAATTTTCGGCGAGATAAGAGGGTGCGGCGGGACAGTTAAGGATATTATACAATAGAGACAGTATGTGAATGTGGCGTCTATTTCTAACATTCAACCAGTTCAATGCCTTCTGGTATGAAGTTATATGATCGTACTTTCGTAGGTTGAAAATAAATCTTAGGCACACATTTTAAAGACGCTGTAATTTGTCCAGCTGTTCCTCTGTAACATCCAAGTAACATACGTCCGCATAGCCCAGAATCGGAAAGAGCAGAGATTGTACGAGTAAAATTTTGGTTTTAGTTGGTAGGAATCTTTGCAACACTTTAAGGGAATGAAGGCTGAAGAAGATCCTTCGGCTTACCTCATTTATTTAATCTCGCCATGAAAGAGTGTTATCTATTAGCACTCCTAGGTTTTTAACAGTTTTATGTAATGGTATGATAGAGCCATCAAGTAATATTGGAGGAAGTAAGTCACTGTTTAATTTACCGAGAAGCTGAGGGCTGCCAATGAGGATCGCTTGAGGCTTCTTAGGATTTATGAGTAAGCCATGCTCCCCAGTCCACTCCGAGATCGATTGAAGGTCCGTATTTAAATTGTTCAAAGCCGCGTGAAAGAAATTTGGATCAAAATGAATATATATATCTGCAGGTAATCCGCATACAGATGATAAGAACATTTAAGAGACGATGTTATTGGGTTGATGAATATAGAAAAAAAGGAGTGGAGAGAGAATTCCACCTTGGAGAACGCCTGCAGAGAGATCAGTCCATTCAGATATACGCTCTTGGTATTTACAGGATTGTTGTCTTCCCTTTAAATAGTTCGAAAACCAGACTATGACCGATTCAGAGAATCGCAATGAACGCATTCGAGCCATAAGCAGATCAAAGTCTACAGTATTGAATGCATTGCTGAAATCCAGTAGACATAACAATGTCAGCTGCTTAAAGCTCATTCCACGTCTCACGTCATCCGTGATCTTGACCAGGTCCGTGATATGTCCATTCTACTTTGCGTTCCACAAATTAAAGTATTCCTTTGATATATTTATTTCAATTTTATGAAGAATCCTAAAACATTGAACCTTCATACTCCTTAAAGTACACAAAAAAACTAAAAAATAGTGTGTTTTCAAATTTTCTTTTGAAAAACACGTTTTCCTTTGAAATGCTAACAAAATAAATAACTTCCATGGAATTAGAAATTTCTCTTTCCTGTGTGACGAGGAGCAAGTATTTGAAATGGGTTCGGGGCTCGTGTTGAACATTATTAGCCAAGGTTTGCGCAGGAACTGCAATATCGGATGAATAGAGCTGTCATATAAAAGGTTTCGCCTTGAATGGATGCAACAGATGAGTCTGGTATTGCTTTGAGCACACCAGTGACAACATCTGTTTGAATAATAACATGGGAGCTTTGCATTACATTGCAACTAAGTGGTATTGCATCATATTGACAACGGTTTGTGCAATTCATGTGGGATGGTATAATTTAAATATGGTTATTATGATTTCAGTGGATTTCATCTACATGAATTATAATAATAGCAAAGTGTTCTGCAATTAAAACTACCTGTAACGCAGTTAAAATAACATAAAGTCTACGGTTGCTTTATATGATTCAGAATTGAATTAATTTGGATCTAAATAAGAAGAATGCACTTTTTTTCTTATAAAAAAACATATCCGAATTAATGATTTTAGTCTGGAAGACAATATTGTCTTCAGCACCAAAAATTAAGCTTTCGGATTTTGAACCTCTGAAGAAGTCACAAAAATTATACGTGTTGGCAACACTTACGAAAAGGAAGAGAAAACACTCTAACACGTGTTCGGCGCACGCTAGTAATGTTACTTGACGAATTCTTTAACCGCACTGGGAACCTTTTTTTTTTTTGGATACTATCAAAAATTGAACTTGAAATTTCTGGTGGAATACAAGAATCTTGCTAGCTTATGCCACATATATCGTATTTTTTAATACAAAAAAAATCTTATTTTCACCATATAGCAATCTCATCTAACCAACCAGATAAATGTTGAAAAGAGCTTAAATAAAAATCAGACTGAAATATTTGATTCCAACGGGAATCGAACTCACAACCTCCAGATCGGAAAATAGGCATTTTACCAGTCAATATACGGAAGTCGACGTATTTTTATTATAAAGATTTTTTTATAGCTTCACCTCTTAGCTTAGTTGATTTTTGAGTGTTCGTATTCTCGATAGAATAATTGCGAAATTGTTATTAATATTTGATCAAAATATTTAAATTGGAATCGAAAATCTTCATTTTTTATTTAGGATAAGCAAATTGATAAGTAAAAAAAAGGATTATTTTTAAGAGTCATTCTCTGTGCTTTAAGTGGATTCTTTCGACTAAGTATTTATGCAGTAGTTAAGGTATGTAATCACTCAAAACGAAGGCCGAAATGCAGATATTTTTTTAGATTTGCGTGTTGATACTGACCATATCTCACTAATCTTATTTCCATAATTTAGGATTTAACACTTCCTTTTGAGATTAAATCAAGGATTTCCTTTTTAGTACTATCCAAATCATCTGACATGATTGATTGCCTAACAGTGTATACCTGTAATATCCAAAATACACAGAGAATTTGAGGTATTCGAACAATATTAAACTTAACATGGAAAAAAGCATACTTACAATTTTTATCAACTTTGGTTTTAGTTTAAAAGTGGATTGGAATGGTTTCAGCTTAAAAAAATCATTAAGAAAATTTGATAGTTTTTTATATTATAATCTCAACTTAACTGTTCCTCTCTCCCACCTTCTACTCACATTTACACTATATAGGTATATTTGTTTTGTTAGCCTTTCTTAGTTCATTCGTGCTACATGTCCAAACCATCTTAGAGTGCATGTATTCATCTTACTAAACACATCGCACGACCTCCGTGACCTAGTGTGTAAGACGCCAGTATTCTGACCCAGAGATTATGGGTTCAATTCTTGCTGGAACCAGACTTCAAAAAAAGTAATAGAAAGTCTAGAGAAGCTGGTGATCATGGAGACAGTTGAGGGAAGGCAAACAAGAGGAAAGTCTCCTGTGAGATGGACGAATCAAACACAATTAAATAATTAACTGAACGTTCTTTAAGCACTTCATTCAGCATGTCTCAGAAACGGGAGAGATAGACATATGTGGTTCACCGAGTTTGAGAATCAGATAGAACTATGACGTTCAGCTTTGAGCACGTGAAGAAGAAAATCTAGTTTGTAGTAATTAAAATTTAATATTTCAATGTATCAGCAAAGTTTCTGGTTGTTTAACGTGGGTGTCAACAAATCTTAACATATGCTTCAAGAATATGTATGTAAGGAGGTGAGTGATAACTCTAAGGATACAATATTATATACTAACTTCAACTAACTACAAAATGAATAAGTCTTTGTTTTCGTAGACTGAGATTGTTATCAGTTGTTAAACACTATGGGCAAGTTAAACACAGACATAAATAAATTTACACGATTTTCGAAGTAAACCTTTTTTAGAAGGTGATATTTCAATCTAAGAAGGTCACATTTCAATGTCGACGGTCGTGGTCTAACGGTTACCATTCACGACAAGCAAGCGGGCGCCCCAGTTTCGATTCCTGGCGGATTCATTTCCAGATTGTCTTTATTCATTGACGGTTTTGTATCAGAATGTTTTTTAAACTAATAATAAGCTTTTAGATCGTTTAAAAAAACAACACATAAATGGCGATATATGAAACTGCTTAATAAAAGGATCGTATTTATTTATCCATTATTTCAACACAGGCTTAGTCCAATATCATTAAAAAATACAACAATTGTTAACATTTTTTTTTACATATATGTTATATGCATACACACAGACATATATACATACATTTTTTTGCATTTGGTTATGTGATATGAAATATGTCAGTATCCGAAGCAGTCCCGTTAAGAAGAGTTAAGGCCTTTCCAACTGGCATAGCGGCTGGAAAACCCGGTCTTGCATATGTGATTGAGAACAGATCTTGCCGCGCAGTCTAGTGTAATTGTTAGGAGCATTTAACGCTAATCTTTGTAGTAATGCTGGACATCTCACAACTCCTCGAACAAGTGTAACAACGTATACCTTGAGGCGCAGATCTCTTCTTACGTTCAATGAGTTATACCCGAGCGTGTCCAGCAGAAACTGAGTAGGATAAAACCATGGCATCATGGAATTGAAATATTTGAAAAGTTAACATTCTTGGGTATTCAACTCTTCATCCACAAAAAAGAGGTATTAATATACCAAACAAGGATCTGAAGAAAAACTTAAGCAGCAGCATTATTAATACTTCTGGGCTATCAAATAATTTAAAATAACTTTAATATTGTTTTCAATATAAAAGATTTAAAAAAAATTACGAGATGTCGAGCTAAAAATGTACAATGTATCAGGTGTTGACATAAAATCAATCATTCATTTATACATCGTCGCCTTTTACACTGGTTCAAAAATTGTTAGGTATTTAAAATTCGTTCAGTATAATTTTTTATCACGGACCCACCGAGATTAAAGTTTCGAAGTATTCCTCTCTCACTCTCTTGTATTCAAAATTCAATTCTTTCTTTGACGACAACCGTCGTACGGGTTTTGGCATATTTATATTAGGATTTAAATAATCTTAACGACGTGTACACATTGACAAACGCATGATTTTGTTGGTCAAATGCTTAACTTCTACGCGGGGGTTTTAGATTCGTTTCCCGGTGGCACCATTATAAAACGATTTTGTCATTTTGTTAAACACATCAATTTTAAGTTCATATTTATCTTTAATCTTTTCATTTAGTACTGTCATGCATTATTCCCATCGATAACGTACCCATCGAGCAAGTCATATGATTCACTTACCTAGGTGTAGAGATCTCCAGCAACAGTATATAGCGAATATAGCGAAGTACGAGCACAAACTAATAAAGCGACAGCTTTGGCTGTCTGCCTGCGGGACACTATATGGAGAAACAAACACATGCTAACCGAAAGTAAGGTCAGGATATATGAGACATGCGTCCACCCCATCATTACATATGGGATAGAAGTGAGAGCCGATACCAACAGGACAAAAAACCTTCTCAGAGTAGCAGAAATGAGAACCTTACGCTCCATCGCAGGCAGAACTCTTAGAGATCGGATCAGAAATGAGACGATAAGGTCTGTCTGTGGTGTTGAAGACATAGTGAGGTGGGGAAAAAGCAGAAGGCGCTCCTGGAGAGATCATGTGGACCGCCTGGAGGATATAAGACTGGCAAGAATCGCTAAGACTGAAAACCTAAACAGCAGGAGATTAACAGGAAGACCGCTGAAAAGGTGGAGGGACAGCTGAACGTCATCATCCCAGGACAGCCCACCGTCACAAACAGGTCATATGACCTAAACCAAGAGGAAGAAGAAGAAGATGCATTGTTACCTCACCCCACTCATAAAATATTTCCATATAAATCAAATAGACTTTCAGTTATTTTATGTTAATTTTTTCAAGAATACATTAATATCCTTGTTTGATGACAAATGAAACAAATCAAGACAAAACACAGAAATAAAGCAGACATCCACACTGATTTTCTATTCTTCACCTAAATTGAGTCGAAACAAATGTTAATCTATCAGAACGAACAAAGCAAACCATTTATTTGTGTTCATCATAAGCCACAGCAGGCGATACAAGGGGAATGTCTTTGGTGATCGAGTTTGTCAATTGATTGATTAAGATTTTGCGAATCTCGCGTCCAATATAAAAGATCAGAGCCCTCGTTAGAGGATGTGCCGCCTATGTGAGGAAACAAAACATACTACAGTACCCGGCGGTAAGTAATACACATCGGGTTTAAGAAAGAGACTGTCGGCCATAATCGGCTAACTTCGGCTTTGTAGAGCGTCGTCTGGAGTGTTGTGATCCAGGAGCATTGTCGTGAGCCGTCGCGATTAGTCAGTCGTCGTCAAGCGACAGAGATGACGCTCTACAAATCCGAAATTAACCGATTATGGCCGACAGTCTCTTTCTTAAGCCTGATGTGTTTTATTTACCGCCAGGTACTGCACCTCTCCTTATAAAATATTCTTATAAAATCACTCATTTCTCAACTTTGTTTATTAAAATAACCATTAACGCCAGTTATTTATTGATCGGTATTCAAATCGTCCGTAAGTATAAATCATGTACTTATGCTTAGATGACCTTCCTTACCTTATTTCTAATCTATTTACCTAATCTAACTTTACCTAATCTTATATAAGAATATTTAATTTACCCAAACTTACCTGACCCTTTATAAGAATAAATCATTTACCTAATCTAACATAACCTTATTTCCCGTCAAGCACTTTAAACTTGGTAATTTACGTGCCAGATATCCCTTATTAAATAAATCAATCATTAAAAAAAATTACCTTATCTCCCTTAGGCATAATTCATTAATCTAATCAACCATACGCATAATTAATTAACCTATCATAACTTTTCATAAACACAATTCATTTACATAAACTAACCTGACCTTCCATTAGTCTAATTCATTGGCGATAAATTCCCCGCCCTTCCACAAAAATACGTAATTTATCTAACCTAACTTTATCTCCCACAAAAATGATTGATTGATTTAACCTAATCTGACCATCCATAAACATAATTCCATAACCTAACCTTACCTCATTTCCTACAAAAATAATTAATTTATCTAACCTAACCTGACCTTCCAAAAGCATAATTAATTTTCCTAACCAATTTCCTATAAACACAATTTATTAATATAACCTAACTTTATCTCTCATAAACATAATTCATTTCCTTAACGTAACCTGACCATCCATAAACATAATTTAACGTGACCTTGCAAAAGTAGAGTTCATTCGCCTTACTTCTTACAATAACATAATTATAAAATGTCAACAATAAGTTTATAACATGTAAAGCGTGTTTATTATAACATAATATCATCTAAAGAAACCTTCGTTTTTTTAAATTAGAAACATGAAGCTCAAAAGCGCCATTCAATAAAAATCAAGAATTAATATAGATGTCTGAAAATGTGCTTTCAAGTATATAAAAAGACTTCGCCAGACTATTGACAATGGCTATAAGGCATTTAATATGCGATTAAATTTGTAGATAATTACATTAAAATAACCACCAAGGGTGGGATGGTTAATTCAATAAGCCTGGTTAACGAAACTCTCGAGGTCATTTATAAAACATTTACCTTTAGTAACCACCAAATATATTACTGTAAACGTACAAAATATATCCAATCAAATGATTTCAAGTCTGGGAAATTTATTTTGCAGTCATCATTTTTCGGAGGAAACAACAAGATCTCCGGATTTTTTTTAACTGGAACTTATTATTCCTGAATATCCGTTCTTAGAACCTGCCAAAGAGATAAATTATTGAAAAACTCATGGCGTGACAAATGTCACTAAACAGTGCTATTAATATTCCTAAGTTTTGGAATTTTTACAAATTATTTAGAATGAATATTTAATCTTGAACAATCACAAAAGGCCGCAACTATTTCCGGTTGTTTGAAGAACACTATCTGGAAGAACAAGTATATGAACATCCAAAGCAAGGTGAGGATATACAAGAACTGTGTCCGCCCTATAATGACACAGCATAGAGCCCAGAGCCGACACTGTCAGATCCAAAAATCTCTTTCAAACCAGCGAAATGAAGGTACTCAGGAGTATCGCTGCCAAAACCCTTCGTGATAGAGTACGAAACACAGAAATCCGAAGGATTTGCGAAGTTGGAGATATTGTCAGATGGGGACGACAGAGAAGAAGGTTTTGGAACGAACAATTATTCATAATGGCGGAACCAAGAGACGTAAGAATGGCCAGGTACATGTCAGGACCGGGCCCTTGGACCTGGTCGTTGTTCGGATAGGGTCAACCATTTAGTTATTGCAGTTATAAATAGCCCCCTTTAGAAATAAAATAAAAACAATAAAAGCTCCACTCGCGACATTCCGGAGAAGGATCCCTATTGTATCAAACTTAACTGCCTCAAGTGGCCGGCTTTCTCTTCTCGTTTCTATAGAAATACAGGACGCTTAATTTATTGCAGTCATAGATAACTATTGATACTAGGAAAAAAATAAAACTTTGCCCAAGATATATTTCAAAGGGTGAATGCACTTTTATGGTCGCTTAACAAATTGAAGTGTGTCTTTCAAAAGGGTACCGGAAGCCTATACAAAACAGATTTTCAATTTTATGACGCTGCTATAGTTTAAATAAACTTTAATTGCCGAAGTGACAACGGCGGGCGGGTGGAGAGATTTATTGTTATTTCAACGGTCACGAGGAACTTTCTATAGAGCTCCAATATGGCGGGGGTCAGCGGGATCCTCTATATTCAGGGGAGGCAATCTTCCCAGTCTCTTCCTCGCCACGAAGTTGTCAAGCTATCATCTATTCATTTTAACGCCGTTCATGAACTTGAAAAACCTTGTCACATATTTGATTGTTCATTTTATTTTGATACAATTTGTTCGGTAAATTCTGGATAATCTGCAAACGGGGATCTTGCTTTTGACCTCCGTCTTTTATTGAGCAGATTCTGGATTGTTGTCCAAACGACGATCTCGAGATAGACGTACAACTCAATCTCGGGTCAAAGTTAACTGATTCTGTCAGCAATATTGAGTGCGCGCAAGATTCTGGAGTCTTCAGGACCGGAACGAGTCGTGTGACTGTATTACGGCACGAATTGATGCTTACCAACCATACTGTGGGGATTTCTTCACTTCAACGGCCCTATAGTAACAGTATAAGGTCAGAGGGCCATATAGGAGTCGACCTGGTCTTACACTTGCAGCGGATCTGGGATAATACATTGTGTTTTTGTATTGAAGTAAGGTGAATCTTATTTATCCTCTTTTGCTTGTCATTTAATGGTGATATTTGAGTAAATCTAGAGATTGGCGATATCTTATCTTGAGAATTGGCACAATTCCGCAACGGACTGTTGTGAGATTACCCCTGATAAGATAATTACTTCGACTGTCTGTCCATCTGAAAGGAAAGCGGAGTATCAGAGAGGAATCTGCCCATTTAATTTTCCTGACGGAGTATCAGCTCGTCAGGATTAAATATATAACTAATTAACAGCAAATATGTGTTTCATTATGTATTTCTACCTACCCAAGCACTGACGACTGCCTACCTCTTCCCACGACATCTTGAGATCTTATTGAGCCTTGTTTTACTTATACTGAGCTACCGGAGTAAGAGTCATACATTGTTACATCCAGGCTTTTAGTATTCCAACGGAATTAATTAATTAAAGGGTTGCAAGTTTGAAAGACAGTATCCCCAAAGCAAGCAGACCTCCAGAACGACCTCCCAAAAGATGGAAAGACAGCTGGCAGTTGACGTCACAAGAGGGAAACAATGATGCAAGACCATAACAACCAACAGGCCTAAAATAAGAAGAAGAAAATTAAGAATGACAATGACAAATACATAAATATTTTTGAACAAGTTATATGCAAGTGGTGTATATCTATCAAAAACTAAATACGAGTAGACAATATTTTTAAACAAGTAAGTTTAAAAAACCATTTCTTCCCAAAAGTATTCATAACTATTTAGTCTCGTGAATTAACATTTATACATTATTTATGGTATTGGCCTTCGTAAAATGAACCATTTACTAAAATATTTAGCAGTTCTCTAGAATGGCGACCTACGTGAATCGCGAATATGACATATAATTTGAGAACGACGGCCCTGTGATGGATTAATAGAAATAATTGAACTGTATCCTCAAGCAAACTACTTGATAATACAAAAGGATCTTATATCGAGACTTAACAGTCACCAAAACTTATACGTCAACATTGAAAGGAATCAATTTATGGAAACCATTGTCAACTCGAGTTAAAGACGCATAATGATTTGTCTTAAGATTTTTTGTTTCTCTCCTTGGATCTTGTTTCTAAACAAGAGAAACAATTATCTTTTTTAAACTATAAAATACAATAATAGCTTAGAATGTTTATTTATCTATTTGACTTTTTAGTTATATTTTTGTTTCATATTAATTTGTACGCTTACACTGCTAAAAACCTATTCATTTGTACGCTTACACGCTCAAATGATAGTTTTGTACAATAAAAAAACACAAATTTTATTAAATGAAAAATGGTGTTCTACGATAGAAAAATACCCAGTTTAAGCAGTGGTGTACAATACAAAATACTCAGTTTAAAATGAACCCAATATAATAAAATGACAAACACAATATAATTAATTCTACCCTACAAAAAAATATTTACTTTACTCTTGAAAGCAGTAAAAGTCCACACAATGTCCATAGATATTGCTCAATCTGTATTGCCTTGTCATTCCATTATTATACGAACATTTAATGCGTTGAAATAAATACTTATAATTAGAAATTGACAGAAATGTTTTGAATATAAAATCATTTTGGCATAATATTATATTTGATTTTTAAATTTAACAATTCATTTGATTTTTAATATAAGTAAATCTATCGATATTTAAGTATTACCTAAAGAAGCCGTATTCACCTCAAAATATTCCTCTTTTTTGACTACCATACAATTTATATTATATTGTCATTGATTTTCATCTTTTATTTTAATTTATGTTAACTTGTATTTTCAAATGTTAAATACACCATCATGGGTACGAATAATAATTATGAAACAAATACTGGTTGGTTGGTTGGAAGTTATTTCATTAAAACAATAAATTCACCAGAAGTATTTGAATTACAGTGTTAAATCAATTTTTTTTAATTTTCCCAAGTTTTTTTTTCTATTCAATCAGGAACCTTCAATAAATATTGACGCTGTTATTGAGAAACAACAATTCTTATAAAATGTTTTACACAGTAAATATTTCATTCTTAATGTGACATCCATCGCCAATCACGATAGCTAGGTAACAAAATATTTCTCTCGTAATTCATATGATTAGAATTTTAAAGAAGTAAAATTCACTGTCAATCTGCTTCTTTTCATTTTATAAATGTTTGAAAGCTCTTCCAATTCTACGCGGTTCTAAGTGTAATACGACGACCTCCGTGGCCTGGTGGTAAGACGCTTGTCTGCCGATCCAGACGTTGCGGGTTCGATCCCCGCTGGAACCCAGATATTTTTAAAATGGGATTCCAGTCTGTTTGTCACTAAGGGCATTTTAAAACTTTTTCTGATTGGTTGGAAGAGATTGGCACATAGCAATAAATTCACCAGGTTAAAAAAAATCTCAATCTCAATGGACATTTACGCATTGAATAAAAAAATAATAATTAGCACGTATCGGCCACACCAGATGTATTTTGTAAAAAATCGGGAATAAATTCACGAATACAATCAAACGTATGCCAGTGTGTGACGTAGGTATATCCATTCTAAAAAAACCGCTATGAGTGAGGAAGCGACGCTATTCACGTCTCACTCTCACTATACTTCGGTGTATGGGAACGCAAGAAATAGAATCTCAGTTTGCAGTGGAGTTTCTTCCTTCGAGGTATAATATACACAGTGTTAGTCCGTCTCAACTCTCAGTAGCTCTAGGGCATCCATTTGAGGTGGTCTCTTTGCCCGTTTTGTGAACGTCGGCCGATGTTTTTTTTCATATTTTCAGCAATTAAATTTCAATTATTATCACTTTTGACTTCAAATTTAATTAATTTAAGCGATTGGCTATGAATATTCTTATTTTTCCGATTTTATAACGCTCATTTTTACATGTGTATTGGCGTGTATTGATTACATAGCACCGGAACGGGCAGATTTTTTAGCACAGGAAGGGAAAGGTTAAAAGCACAATATAGTGAAAAAATATTAAGGTAAAAAAATAATGTGTTTGACTGACGTAAATAAATTTGTGTACGAAACTTTTCAATAAAAATGCTCAATAATTATACCATAAACTATTTATTTTCGTTTTAATGCATAAATTTCTTATGACGTTTTTGTTTTCTTGAAAAATAAATACCATGCTGTAAAAAAATTTAATAATTATGAGGAAAAAATTATAAATTATTACCAGAGAAACGAGTTTTTAAATATCTGATAAAGAAAAAAATGGAATTTAAAATCTTTTTAAAGGTCAAAATGTCTTAATAAAAAAGACCACCATTTTACGACAAGCAATTTTTCAGACTTTAACTTAAGGTTTTTTTTAATGTCGAATGTCGATATTTAAAAAAATGGGCTTTATTCTTTTTGTGAATAAAATATTGAATTTTAACGTTATCAAATCTAAATTCCAGGCAAATTACCCAATCAGCTAAACAAATTGACATAGCTTGACGTTTTGACATTAGCTTATCGATTAATGACTCGGCGGTGTATTCGAAAGGTCACGTCGAAATTTCTTTATAAATGTTGTGCTAACAAATTGAATTTTATGTGAAGGTTGAATTCATAAAAAAATAAAATTAAAAAAAACTTGAAATATTTCTTGTGTAAAAGAAAATTTTTAAAAAATCACAACGATTTCAAACTTTTTGCTATCATAAAGATATTCACTTACCTATTACGATATAAATATTAATTTTAAAAGGAAAATCTATATAGTGTCTTTAAGAAAGTAGACTCTTGTCTTCTCAAGGACAATCAACGTTAAGATTTAAACCCACTTTTATTGACAGTATAAACATCCTACAAAAAATGGTATTGAGTATAAGGCTGATACGGCTGCACCCATTATAGAATATTATGAATTTCCCTCATCTGTACATGTTTATATAAACTGTAAAAAAAGCTTATCAAGGGAAGACGCACAAATGAGCAAAAAGTTTATGAAGGGAAGGTGAACTATAAATTAAGCTTCGTAGACTTTCTAATATATAATAGTAACACATTTGACTTGAAATGTAGTGTATGGTATGTATGTAGTATTTTCATATTTTAGGAACTAGTCCTTAAGGGAAGAGATGATGATGATTTGTTGATAAATAAAACTCGTTAGATCGCAATGCGGAAAGAGAGAGTTTTTATTAGTAACGTAGGTATTTATATCATTTTAGAATGTGCGCGGGAATGCGCTCGCGATATGCCTACGTCTCGTTCCTGCGAATGCAAAAACGATTAATGTTGTATGTAGGTATCATTCAAATACGGAACTGGCGAGACAAGCGTGGTGTGTTCTCGCTCTAGTATGGAATGCGGTCCGCTCCGGGCTATGGGTTGAATGGCCGGCGTGTGAACTTTGGACTTGTTTATTTAGATTTATTTAGATTTGTCGAGGAATGCAAAGGTCACTTCATCGGTCATTGACCGTGTGTATGGATGCCCACAGTGTTTCGAGTGGGCAACCGCCACAATATAATCATAAATGTTGATAATACCTTCCAAAAAAGATCGTCTTCAAGTGGTTCCTAAAGTAACACAAGCAACCCATATATCTAACACTTAGAAGCAGACCATTCCACTACACAGAATCAGCAACTAAAAACGCCCTGTCATGATACCCCTTCTTTTTGGATCGATTCAGAATAATCCATTTATTTAATTTAGACGAATATTATGTATAGCTTCAGGAACACCCAAATAGCCAAAATTCCAATAAACCACAATATACTTGAAAAAACAAACAGATTAAAACAAATCCCGTTTAGCAGCTACAAAAGGGCTCAAGCGTGGGACCAAAATGTAACAATAGACTTTTATTTAGTTTTTTCCTAAAATTTATAAATCTTTTATCATAAAAAATAATTGATAAAGTACCTACCGATATCCTACAGCTGAACTTATCAGGCTGTGAACTTATCACTTCAAAACCATTCTCTGATACTATCATAAAAAAAAAGAGAAAATGCACACTCGTCAGAGACACTTGACGCACATGGCAATTGATCAAATGTTCACCCACTCATAGATTTTTTTGCACAAATACAATAGACTTATTTAGCTCCCATAACATACAATGGGACGCCAATTCAATAAAGGCAAAAGGGGGCAAAACAATCAGACAGTGGATCGGGGCGTGGTTGTTATTGCGCCAGGAGTTTCTGTTTGGGCTTGGGTGAGGGATGACTTGTAACAAAGGTTTGTGTGAACTCTTGAGGACATTCTGGGATGGACTTTTTAGTTTGTCTGAAATGATGGAGTATTCCGCAAACTTTGACTCGTGCGATACATACTCGTACATTTAATTAAGTCTCACTTTTATCAAGTTGATTGGATTTTGTAACGGGGTTTCGTATAATCAACTATCGGAATAAAAGCATCAACTTATTTTCCCATGTTTTATGCCCTAAGAAAAATAGAATCATATGCCTAGTTTATTGGGGACACAACAAATGAAAGACAACGAAACAAAATCTATACAAATTGAATAAATAAATACATTTATAAGAAAAATACTTCGATCAATTTTAAGGCGTTGCGCTTATATTGTGAATAACCACCATCTACATTCGTCTCCATTATTTATTAACCTTAGTCATGCTAAGTTCAGCATTTAGAGAAGAGTTTGAACTATTTAATGTTAGACATGGCCCACCAATACATTGCCTTCTTGATCGTCGACTGTTAATATACTACTTTCAGCCTTCTTCATTTTAACTCTTTTAGCGTGATTAGCTATTTCTAGTTACAAGTCTTATCTTTTTAGTTGGTAAGACAAAATCGCCACATTGTGGAGAACTCAATATATTTTATTGTGAATAACGAAAGTCGAAGACAACGAAATGATATTTTTAATTTAAAAAATCTAAATGGTGACATTAAGAGAGCAAACTCGCCTAAAAGGCGTCCTTACGTGGAAATCGTACTTACAGCAATATTAGTGAAATTGATTATTTATAATATAAAAAAAAAACAATTTGAGTGTAAGGAAAAGAAAGTGGTATCTGAACCCATTGGTTTGAGAACTTTTTACACCTGCATATAAAATACAATAGAAGACTAGAAAAATAATAATAAGTTGTAAAATATATTCTTAGAAAATGAAGACCTTTTTTCTCTTTAACACAATAGAACCAAAAGCGCCATTTATTGAGTGTCCAACGTGCAAAATATAGTACCTTAAAAACTATTTTCTATTACACAGATTAAACACCAAAAACCTTTGTTGCCTAGTTGGTAAGTGTTCCAATACAGGGGTTGCAGGCTCGATTTCCGTTGAAACCCAGATGAAACAAAATCCTATCTGATTTTCACAATAGACATATTTAGTGTTTTTTGTTGATTGAAAGAGATTGCCACATAACGATAAGCCCACTAGGTTCTATTGTATAAAACCAAATTGTAAAAGGATAATAAAAACGTTTTTTTTTTTTTTGCAATTGTGAATGTTTTGTTTCATAAAACATTCACAATTGCAAAAAAATATTAAATATATTCGTGAAATACGTTCGACATGTAATTTATTACCATATAAGAACGACAATGGAGCTGGAATGTGACAAGTTTCCTGCTTGTTTTCCCAAACTTGTTTCGCCTGTAAATCAGCCTAAAAGTTGGCAAGCAGACGTGTTGTCTACAGATGCCCACAAAGTGCACCAGGCAAATATGCTATCTGCATTTAATTTGCTTCTATTTATTCAAAACAGCAGCTCCGCAACTATTTGGCAAATTTATTCCAAGTTTATGAAGATAATTGTTAAGGAAATTTGCTTTTTGTTAAGTTTTGTCCCATGCTAATTTAACTGTTAAAATTATAGGGTTAACTTTAATACGTTTTTGGTTCAATTGTGTGCAGCTGTTCTTTCAAGCTTTTTGGTAATTGTAATTGAGTGTTCATGAGAAATTAAAGGACACGAAAATAAAGCAGTTTTTTGTTGTTTTTCTTGTTCAAAAAACATATTGGTGTATAACTACTAAAGTTTGTAACCTAGTTGGTAATCGTTGGCTAAATTCTCGGTGAAACCAAAAAGAAAACAAATAAAAAGGGCTGATATAGTTCATCTGGTAAAAATGAGCATGCACGGTAGAAAACTTGTTTGTGCCTTTAAATGCGATAGTCTTACCAACAACTACGAATTTGAACTGCGACACCTATACCAGAAAGCTCGATTACCCGGACCAACGACAATTTTGTCTCCCGGCTAAGCTCTTCAATGTATCTGCAGTGCCAATTAGAATATGATAAACAGAACCATATAAGTAAATAAAAACTTATCAGATGTCCACATAGAAGAATTTGAAAGTGGACAGTATCTTCAGAAATTCAATTATGAATACTTGATTAAGCTCCTAAATTTAGCAATATTTTCTGATAAAAAGAAATTAACAAAGTTGTTGGTACTGTGTAACAATATTAATTCTTATAACGGTTGCCTTGAACTTCTTCAATAAATCTGAACTAGCCATCCTGGATCATGGGATACCTTCAACTGTTTTATTGTAGTCATCAAGCAACCCTGCATTTCGTCAATGGTTTTCTACCACAGGATGAGAAATCAGTCAAGACACTTGAAAGACCCATTTAAACTATCCTTAAACTCATATTAGTTGGTTTTGAAAACAATTTTCCTTTATTTTAATATTTTCTTGATTATATTGTAGTGATTTGGCGTTGTTTTAATGTTTCTATAGTTGTTATTTTAATATATTATTCAAGTAAAAGGCTGAAGACAGTTTTCTGGAATGAAATTAAAAAAAAATAATAGAAAAAGAGCATTTGAAATTCTATTAAAATTCATTTTAACCGAATATAATAAAAAAGTCAAAACTTATTAATTTTTACAGACCTTTTATATGTAATTTTGCATACAATATTCTAATTGATATTTTATTTGAAGTGAAAATTACATATTTTACTCGTAGCATTGTCAATAAGCATACCTAAATCAAACACAACATTTTCAAAATGAAAATTGTACATTATACTTAAGACTGGATAAATTAATGTTATTTAAAAAATATTGCAAACCAACCATTAAATATTTTTTAATTAGAATGACCCATTTTTTTTATTATTTCATAAAGCCAAATTAGTTAAAATATTTCATTTCTTAAATTTTAGAAAATAAATTTGTTTCACTTAGTCGTGTCATGTTTATAGCTTTTTTAATAAAATAAATAAAACATTTTTTAAATTTTGTATCCAACACTTTTTTTCTACATTTCAACATAATCCTTTAGACTAGGCAGATAGATTAGGTCTTCAGTCATTTTTATCCACTTATACAGATTTTATATTTTTAACATGTAATCCAATTATATTTTTCAAATTTATTACTTTATCCTCACTTCATATTTTTCTCATAACCTCCTTCTTTCTTCGTTTACCACCCCATTCGTTTAAGATATAAACATTTGTTTTATATTATTGCTAGACAACGTTTTTTTTTTTCAGTTTTTTCATTAAATGTTTAAGATTAAAAAAATAACTTTCAATAAAAAATTCACTACCCGTTAAACCTTGCACTGGATACTGCCTGATCACATATTTTATTTTATATTCCTACTATGAATTTAATTGGTATTTTTATTGCAAACAGTATTCGCCAAGGACAAATGATGCAGAGCGAATATTTATTTATTGATGAGAAAAATGTGACAGAAAAACTAAAACCGCTGTAGATATAAAAAAAACATACTCGTATATTGATACTGTCAATTTTCAATTATTAAGAAAAATTAGAATGAATAGCTTTATAAGTTCCATATACTTTATTTCTTTACTCAGTGGCAACTGTTTCCACATATAATGGCTTTGTCAAACTGTTTGACAAGTCTATTATATGGCAAAATAGAGGCATTGAATAAAAAAATATAGATTAAAGAACTACTAAGCGTTTAATTTTGATTTTCCTAACTATGGCATATTCGTGTTTGACTTTTAAGCAGCTTATTTTATATGAGATGAATTAAATACGATTTTTTTCTTTATAAAAAGAAATATAAGTATTCTGCCATAAGAAATTTAAAATTTGTGTAGCTAAAATAATGTAACCTATAAATAAATTTTCAAAAATTAAATCATATTTAAACACAGTCATCTTTAACAGTTACTGTTATACTTTTTTTTTCTTTCTTCGAGTATAATATCTAGTTCTTTCCAGTGACTTGTTTTATTAATGGCATTTTAGTTCTTAATTTAATTTCAGACATCATATCACGGGATATTAGTTGTGCTAATTAACTGCATTTTTATCATTTCAAAGAAATGGGCTCTTTAAGAGATATTATGTTACAAAACAAGTCATATATTTGTGTAATTGTTTTTATTTTTTAAACTTAGTCAGTTACTTTCAGCTTCTCCATGATAAATACTCGAACAAAAAGTATGTGGTCCGGTACATATATTTCCAGCATAACATTTCGAACAAATATGCATATGAATATAAACCTTCTATTTCGTTTATTAGTACAGTTGATGTTTTGTATTCTGTTTCAGTTGTAAACACTTCAACTTGGCGGAAGTATTGCCATGTAGCAATATCTTACAATCAGCCAGAAAAACCTTAAATTACCTTAAGTAAAATCCAAACTTGAATATTTTTTAAATAATAACTCGGGCTCCAACAAGAATATAACTTGCTAACCCCGAGCTGAAAGTCAGGTATATTACCAACTAAGCCACTTATTATGTCATCGTTAACCACCTCAGCGTACAATGTGTAACCCTACATAACAATCAGTTTTTAGTTCACATTCATTCTTAATAATTACATACCTTATTTTGTGATCAGTATAAAAAAATACGGGATAAATCGATTAGGGATGAATGTGAACTTAAGACTGTTAGTGATTGGTAGGCGGGGTTGATAGAAGAACATCAAGGAAAGCATGATTGGATCGAGTAAATTTTAATTTGAAATAAGATAAATAAAGAAGTAAGAGAAATTGAAGAAGCTATATGAGAAGATGTTAATATGTGGAAGAGCCAAAATATGTTTGTCTAGATAGAAAACTAAGGCGTTCTGACCTATCTGCCAACAAGAAAATGGTGTGATGTATATGAAACTGCAAATTATGTATGTACTCGTAACTGGCGGTATGTTTTGACAATTGGTAGCAAATTACTATTAATAAATTTGAAATATTAAAACTTCCGTGTGTTTCTATCAGGAGTATGAACACCAATTGTAGGCAATATTACGGGGGTATCAATATCATGGTTCTTTCCAAGAATTTCAAAATGCATATCTAATAAGGCGGATGGATGCCTAGACGAAAATTAATAAGCCTCAAAAAAATATTTTGTACCCTTAAAACTGTGTTGCAATGGATAAGCTAGTTATCTAACCAAATTGTCGATCAATACACCAATGCTCTTATACTTCTTACGTGTGATGTATATGTTAGAGCATTTGAAATGTAGATGGTCTTCTATATGATTAGGGATAAAACTTTTAAAAGCAGTCACTAAAGTTTGCTGATCCGATAGTTGTTCTCCACACTGGTCTGAGACAGGCAGATACGAGTAGCTGGGTAGCAGCATGTGCCAGTGGCGGGTGGCTGGCGGTAGCAAGTAGCGATGCCGGGCTTCCTGAAAATTTATTGAACGGCGCGCCACCTGAAATGTGGGTTAGGTAAACACGTCGCGGTTTAAGAATATGTATCGGCGGAGAGCAGAGACTTGGAATTTACCGATATAATTTAAGAAAATTCAGTACAACCTTGAGAGTAAATTTACAGCATCTTTCCTTTTGATGGAAATTTCTCATGCTTATAATAATTTAAGGTTCTTCTTCTGTATTTTCTCTAAAGTAATGACTGAGAGGCTGGTTATTCTATTTTCATTTCTCTGATTTGTTTTTTTTTTTAAATTTAATTAACTTTGTATTTTATTTGATTAGATTAGATTGATGATCATATATTTGAGTATTGGTTGTCATTAACTAATGTTCTAGACATTATCAGTTTCACGCGCGGATGTGTTTTGAGTTGTGTTCATTCTATTAGTATTTTGTCTTATATCTAGTAAATAATGCTATGTTTTGTCAAGTACACTAAAATATCGTTTTTTTTTTCAATATTTAAGAAATGTTACGGTACATATGTACTCGTATATATTTCTCGAATTTTTTTAATGTTCATTTCAGATACGAGAGTATTTATTAGACACACAATAAACTAGTTGAAATGAAACGGAAATTTCATGTTAGCCGGCCAACATGTATCCAATGTCTAAACATGAAAATTAAGCAGGATGAGGGAAAATAATTGTTTTTTAAATATGATTATTGCATTTAAACTGTTATAATCACGTATTTTCGTATCATGTAAACATAAATACATACATACCACTACGCCATATTCATTTTGGGGTAAGCAGAGAGGATAGATCTTCACGCTTTTATTTTAAAGCACACGGCGTTTGTCTTGTACACATCCATAATATCATTTTACTATTCTCTGATTTCTCACATTTTCTACCTTTCCCTCAGTCAAAATTTCTCCAACTATCTCATACCGTACTTTTTCTAATCTAACTTTCCCTCGTACTCCATAAATTGAAATTTATTTTGTCGTATTTGTTATAAGTAAAAAAAATTGCAAGTGGTTTGCAACTTATTCTTTAAATGTTGTCAACCCATCCCAACATTTAGTTTTTTTTTAATTATATGTTACATATGACATCCGCCACTAAATAATAAACAGTTTCATTTACTTTTTTACTCTGTCAAATATTGGGAAACGAGACATTTTTTAGGATATTTGGCTTTCTAAATGGCGTTTTATAAATTAACATTTTATTATAATTATGAAAAATGTAATATAAAAATTTCATGGCCAAACTGTGTCGTAATATCTTGTTAAATAAACTTTTTTTTATGTCCAATTGGGAAAGACATTAAACAACGTTGTATACAACATCTCTGTCTCTTATATAAATTTGGATTTTTATCTTCAAAAGACAATCAATCAAATGGATATGACATCTTATATCGTACTTTTCATAGTTCAGCTGACAGAATTTGTGAGGTGACTTCAACAAAACTGTGGACCATTTCAACAAGGAGAAGAGAGTTTCCTTTCATTCGTCCTTTTATTTTTACAAAGCGAAAAGAGGAAAAAAGATGAACCATAAATTGGATCACTTCGTAATAGTATTTTCAGGCGAAACATTGTATTCCATAATGCGGTATTAGAGTCATAATCCGCGGAAAATGACCATTCCACCCCGTTTGCAGTGAGCCAGGGTTTACGTTTCAGATAATGGAGTGTTTCCTCGGAAGATTGACCCTAAACTTTAATACTGGCGGCAGAGAACCGGAAAAGTCGGTTTTTACTGCTAGGCCCTGCAGATAGTGATTTTCGTTTGCTTTTTTGGGTTTTGAATTACACTATTGAGAATTTCACCTTATCTTATTTATATTTTTTAAGTGGGTCAAACAATATTAATACATTATGTATCGAACTAATCAAACATTAGTATATGAAAATTGAATTGAGCTCATGCACTCCATGGGACACTAAACTTTAAAACTGGCGACAAAGAACTGGGAAAATCGGTTTTTATTGCTAGCCCCTGCAGATAAAATTATTAATCAATTAAATAACTCTTAATGTAATTTATGTGAATATTATTTGTACAGGTAATAAAGTGTAGATAAGTTGATATTGTTTCTCAATTATGTGAATATTATTTGTACAGGTAATAAAGTGTAGATAAGTTGATATTGTTTCTCAATTTATGTGAATATTATTTGTACAGGTAATAAAGTGTAGATAAGTTGATATTGTTTCTCAATTTATGTGAATATTATTTGTACAGGTAATAAAGTGTAGATAAGTTGATATTGTTTCTCAATTATGTGAAAATTGTTTGTACAGGTAATAAAGTGTAGATAAGTTGATATTGTTTCTCAATTTATGTGAATAATATTTGTACAGGTAATAAAGTGTAGATAAGTTGATATTGTTTCTCAATTTATGTGAATATCATTTGTACAGGTAATAAAGTATAGATAAGTTGATATTGTTTCTCAATTTATGTGAATATTATTTGTACAGGTAATAAAGTGTAGATAAGTTGATATTATTTCTCAATTTACCATTTGAAGAATTTTAACAGAATTAAAACTTACTGCTTGTAACAAAATCTTTATCCAAACACATAAGATAAAATATTGGTCCCAATCTAAATAAGCGAAATTTGAATGTATAGCAAATACGAGTATGTTATTGTATGAAAGTAAAATGTAAGTTGTATAAATGAGTGTTGTGTAGAATGTGTGGGAAAACAATGTATAACATAATAAAACATGAGGACATTTGCAAAGAAAGTGGATTGAAAGAATTGCTTAAAATAAAGAAAGGGGCATTGAGACAGTTCTGATCCGTAGAAAAAATTAGAGATAAAAGATTTTCAAAAATTATTTATACGAGTAAGTAATAAAGAAGGTACGAGATGTTTGAGAAGATCAAGAAAAGCTTCTTCAGACCCGGAAGATACGGGTTCGATTCCCATTGGAACTCATTTGTTTTAAGGAATTCCAGTCTGGTTTTCTCTTACTGTCTCTTTAACACATGTCTGGTTGGTTGGGAGAGATTGTCACATAACAATAAATTACCCGGTTGTACATTACACACCAGAAATGCAATAAAAATCTATATATCACGAACAAATTATTAAAATTCTGAAATAGTTAAAAACCTTTATAGAAGGAGTGTATGAATATGGGAGAATCGAAATACGCATTCCAAGATCGAATAAAGTGAAAATTCGTTTTTTTGGTCTACCCCAAGAAGGGCACGACGCTATTTTTTAATAATAAATTACTTACATGTTTCATTAATTATACTTAGTTATAAAGACATCTCCTAATCCGAGGTCTTCTTTAAGCAGAGTGGTATTCATTTAACTGTTGATTTATGTCATTTATATTGAATTGTCTATTGTCATATGTAGAATGATGAAGTGATATAAATTTGGTTTACAAAATGAACCAAAATTATTACAACTCTTGTCAAGTCTTAACCTACCACATGTCGTTTCCTCAGGATGGTCAATCACGTGCTATATCACATGAATCTTCCACGTTGAGTCTTCTAAGACTCAAGAAATTTTGTCTTCTAGCTGTTGTAACATACTAGACGTCTCAGTGCCCCTTTCTCAAACTGTTGATTGTCAAATGTGGTTTTTGGTGTCTTGCGTTCAAGACTGAAAAACACGTGTCCAATTCGAACCATTCTACGTGCTCTTACGACATTTGCAATCAGTGAACAGTGTAAAGAGTCAGCGAATTTCCTCGTTTGATCTCAATCTCTAATGCAAAGTATTAAACTGGCTTCAAAAATATTTCAGAAAATTATGTTTCTAACACTTAGAATCTGTTCAATCCACTTATAAATTTTATATAAGCATTGTAAATTTGTAAATGAATTCACATTTTTTTTACATGAAAGGGAAAAATGTCAATAATAAAGTTACAGTTTAAAGATATGCACTTCAATAATCATTTTAAAAATACACATTTCTCTATCATGCATTTTTTTAATGCTCAGAGACCGAATACCTGTACGCACATTAAGTAGTAATTTTTGTTTTAAGTCAATGAGCTTATTATATGTGTCATGTTATGATTATTTTTATATGTACGTCATAACTGATGTGGTCATAAGTATTCCCTGTTTACTAGAATAAAATACCATTGAAACAATTGACCTTGATTTTGAATAACTTTTTCGAAATCAATCGAATTCCTTGTGAATTAAGGAGAACTGCTCTTATAAAGAAATTGGCTGAGAAAGTGGGGTTTAGGCAGAAATTGTTAAACTGATAGGGTTTATTCGAATAGAGAAATATTCTTTCTATAAAGTTTTCAAAGTTACGTATGTCCTGTCATTACATGTCCTCAACTGTCAAAACTAAAAAGTAAAATTCATAATTCCCGGTATAGCTTGTTGGAAGTGAAGTTAGCTGTGAGCACCGACCGTGGCGACATTGGCGGTGACAATGAGAAGCTACATCTGTCAAATGCAACTAAAAAATTTCGTTAGTTTCGTGAGATAATTTATGAAGGATTCGTTTGTTTTAAAATATAAAGGAGTAACATTTGAACTAAAAGTATTATTTAAAATAAATTGAGGTTAAACAGTTACATCGATATATAATCGACCCTATCAGTCAATATAATCTTGATGTAAAAAATAAAATGAAAAATACTAGTAGAGGGTGGCGCAAAGGAAACCCATGTTTTTTTGAATGTCTAGTATTTTGCAAAGAGAAGAAACGCATGTTTTTCATTTAAGCATAACATTGTTTATTTTCAAGATAATGTTTTGATTAATACAGGTAAATGAAGTAATAATATTGCACCGTTAAATTAATTGTGAAAAATAATGGCAGGCAAGTGTTGCCCTTCTTCACCCATTGAAAGTTTCTATTCATCAAGAAATCGAAAGAATACCAGAAGAAAGTTTGTGAGAGTGATGCATAACTTTCAAGAGAGGCTGCAGATATGTGACCGCGACGAAGGGCAACACTTGCCTGACATTATTTTTCACAATTAATTTAAAGGTGCAATGTTATCACTTTATTTACCTGTATTAATCAAAACATTATCTTGAAAATAAACAATGTTATGCTTAAATGAAAAACATGTGTTTCCTCTCTGCAAAATACAAGCCATTCAAAAAACATGTGTTTCCTCTGCGCCACCCTGCACATAAAATTTCAATTTTATCAATAGAAGAAGAAAAAAAAGAAAAATAATAGTTGCAAAATGTCACAAATGTACCCTCAATATATTAATATGGTACGTAAATATAAAAACTCCATTCTTAAACGTAAACTCCAATGTTACGAGTATTAGATTCCCACCACTACATACTCGTATATACCCCAATGTTCAATATTACTCCCTCAGATTCACCAATGGCCTAAGAAAGAAGCCATTGTTGACTATATATTTGAGTTCTGAAACACTAAATGATTTGCCTTTCGCCGGATATAGATCATTTAGATTCCACGATACTCGCTTGCGGGTATAGAGATCGGGGATAACCCATCCAGTGTTTTCGGGTGCTGTGTGCCGAGTGGGCATACATCGATATTGTGCGCGCTGAGAGGCGGGCCTTTAAGGCCGACTTATGTAGTCAATCCGTGGCTATAATCAAGTGAACAGTGAGAGCGATCGAACGCTAATTGTGATCAGTGCTAGTGCCGTGAGTGCGGGTGTTGTGAGTGCGGGCTGCGCGGAAAGTCGTTAAGATGCAGGGCACAGGTGTTAGGTGCGAACTAGTGAACGGTGTTTATGTGCCGCTAACCCCCGCGGGGCCAGTGGCGGAAAAATGGGAGACCCCGCGGGCACCTGCCAAAAGACGGCAGGTTGCCGGACCCGAAGAGGTGGTCCAAACGAATAAGTACACGTGCCTCCGTGAGGTAACGGAAGAAGCGCCCTGCGTAGCGCGCAGGGTGTATACAAAATCAAAAATACCGCCGGTGGTATTAACCCTCGGTAACCTAACGCACGGAAATCTTATTGGCCTGATCCGGATGAACGTGAAGGGCCAATTTGAAGTGAAATACACCGGGAAGGGGACCGCGAAAATCACGGTCCACTCCGTAGAGGACCATGACGGCCTCGTAAAGGGGCTAGATGGGGGGAAAAAAGAATTCCATACGTTCACAAAGGGGGACGATAGGACCAAAAGGTCAGTAATCCGGGGATTACCAGAAATTCCCACGGAGGAGATCGCCGGCGATCTCGCCGCGCAGGGTTTTCCAGCGCAAAAGGTCGTCAAAATGACGACCAAGACAGCCGCGCCCATGTACCTTGCCCATTTTGGGAAGGAAACAGATATGGGGAAAATAAAGGCGACTCTGAGGTTCCTCTGCTACTGCAGAGTGACCCTCGTCAAATACCGACCCAAGAAAGGTCTCGGTACGCAGTGCTTCCGGTGCCAGTCACTGGGGCACGCTTCATCGAACTGTCACCATCGAGCCCGATGCGTCAAGTGCACCGAGTTCCACCTGACAGCCGAGTGTCCCAAGACAAAGGAGACACCGGCCACCTGCGCAAATTGCGGTGGTAATCACCCCGCAAACTACTCAAAGTGCCCTACAAGGCAAGCATACGCGGAATCAATCGCCCGCCGTATGGCACCGCGTGTTATACCGGGTCGCTCATGGAGCGGCGTCGTGTCGGGTGCGGGGATTACGCTCTCCACGCAAATTAATCAAGCCGCCGCGCTGGACGCCCGCGCTTCGCGGTCTATCACTGGCGCAAATACTCACGAAGCTGCGCGGAGCGCGAATATGCAACACGCGAGCGCGCAGCGCGAAAACTTCGCTCATCCGAGGGATCCGAGGAACGGCAGCCGACCACCGTTGCTGCCGACTCCCGAACCCGACATCACCAAAACGAGCTTCGCAGGCGGAGAGGGATCAGAGATGACCCGTATCCTCCGCTTAATCATGAAAATGAGGACGAGGTTGGGCCAATGCAAGGACAAAATCGAGAAGGCGCTTCTCATCGTCGATATGATGGAGGAACTCGGAGACTAAAACCGTATCTATATCTTCTCTTTTTATATTCTCTTATAAATTTTTAAAAATTTGTTTTTCACATGTTCTAAAATTCCTTAGAGATCCAAAACCAAACCGGCTTTGTAAATTAAATTCACTCAAGTAGCACCTAGATAACCGCTTAACTATAAAGTCACAATAAAATTTGGTCAAATTCTATTGGTATTAGTGTCAATTAAGCCTTACGCTAAATGCACCTTATAAACATACTCTCTTCAAATTTAAAGTCAATATTAAACAAAAATCGCGTATAGCAAATGAAAACCCGATACTGCCCAGTGTTTAACATTCCAGATCCAGAGAAGGAGCGCTCGGGTGACACGCCTCCAGGACTGATGAGCGGCACGCGGACCAAAGAGGAAAACCAGGAGGGGCGAAGCATCGCCCCTGGACTTCGCGCTACATTATATATACATACAACACTCACACTCCACAAACAAGCCGAATGTGTTAATATCGCATAACGGAAGAGCCCAGAGGTCCTCTGAAGCTCGACTTCCCTCGATGAGTTTTCTGTGGTTTTCTCACCGAATATGTCTTCAACACATATGCAAATGCGGGGAAGCTCCAATCATACAGGCCGCAGCCGACACCTTCCCATCCCCACACTTTACACCTACACTTGATCTTATAAATATATGTAATTATTCTCCTTAAAGGTTTAGCAGGCAGGTGGTAGGGTGGCTACTCTTATTCACTCCAATAGTCTACAAAGTAAATTAATCTTCAAAGGAAATGATAAGGAACAAAGAAAGCTCAGCTAAAATTTTAGAATAAAATTTTGAAGAAAGCGTGAAATCGGAATCAAAATCGAATGCTCATCGAGCCTACAAATAAAATGAGATTATCACACAAATACTAATATAAGTATACACATATAAATAACACAATCACACATATGACACAACAGTGGAAAAGGTATTCCCTCAAATCACTGACAAAAGATCGTTGACGCAGTTAAATGCGCACATGTTAGAAATTTAATAAAAGTAAAAGAACTCGTTTCTTCTTCTTCTTCTTCTAAATGATTTGCTCTTAGTTTGCAATGCGGTATACACCTACGGAGCTGCAAAATTGTTGTCCAAAGTGTTCATCCTTTTATCACTCAATATATTCCTTCGGTTATTGTTCTTAATTTAATAAGTGTAATCTATCGTTCTACGAGCGTCAGCAACTTTACGAATCATGAAAAAAAAATCATTTTATACATTTGACCTATGTTCAAAACGTCAATATTTTTGAAAAGTTCCTCGCTTCTCCTTCTTCTTATCAGTGGCATGTCAGGTCCCACCAACATTGAATATCACTTAAGAGTAGATATATTTGTCCCCGGCAGCCCAAAAAAGATCTCCAACGCCCATTATGCTAGTACAATCACGTATATTACGGAGCCAGGAGATCTGCCTCCTGCAAACACCTCTTCGGCATTCTTTTTTGCCTTGGATGATGCTCCTAGCTTGGATATATAAAATCCTTTTTTAAAATAACCTTTAATGTTAATTTTTATACCCTCTTATTTCATTAATTCTAGTTTTGGGTTCTTCTCCCCATCCTATCAATCCATACCCCAATTCCTATTTCAAAGACTATTAAACCCAATTCATATATTATTTTTTGACAATATTATGCGATCTATTTATTTATTTAATAGTTTTATTGCTAATACAATCTGGTGGGTTTATTGCTAGGCGGCAACTTCTACCAACCGACCAGATAAAAGTTAATGAAACAAGTTAAATGGTCGCAAAATAAAACATTCAAATGACTATCCATCCCAACGAAATCCATGAATACATACGTGAGTATATGCCCACGAACCCCATAAAGACGAACAATCACATAAAGGAAGATATCATCAAAAGAAAAGGAAAGGATGGTTGAGAGGAAAGGGAAAAATCCGGAAGGAAACATGTTACACACTAACTAGAAATTAAAAGTTTTTTCAGTCACTTCTCAAAGCATGCCAAGGACGGAGCGAGGCTAACATTGGTTTGTAACTGATTCCAGAGTCTCACTGGATGAACTGTAAAGGACAACGTAAAAAAAGTTTTGGCGCTTTTCCGATCTATTCTAAAGAAATAAACATTTTTTTATGTGCTTAGTAAAATTATTAATGGTGTGTCCCATTTCAGAACCTTATCGATCATCATCCCTTAATATTTAAGGTTTGATTAACATTTAAAGTCTTTCACATTCACGTTATTAGCCCCAACAACCTTTATTATGAATCAATGTGTGAATTTGGTTTCCAGGTTAAGTCAGCCTTTCGTCGCCCATGCGTTGAACATGTCGAAACAACTCAGCGTGCTTTTTAACCTACTTAACTCTTTAAACTCAGATTAATTCTCAAAAATAACATTTATTATCCGTGCACACACAACATATCTTTGTCGTAAAAAGAGAACATGCACCACATAATCTCTGCATATAAATTTGAATCTAATTTAGATCCAACACAAGATAATTTAAAGAGTAATTGGTTCTACCCAGATAGAAACGTGGCACAGCGACATGGTGCAGAAGTGGAACAAAGCGGGTTATAAGGTCGACCGAATTTTACGAGCCAACAAACGCCATCTTGCGAATTGGGACAAAACGTGATGCCATATCGAATCTATATGCAGCTCTCAGAGATACAGTGGTATTCAAGTTTTATTTGGACGTATAAATACATAAAATATATCACTCACAATTTATTTGAGATACAGATAGAACGTTTATTTGAGATACATATAGAACATTGAAAAAAGGTGTGCTAAAGACAATTGATTTTTTTCTTCTTCTATGTCAATCACTTTACTCTGAAAATCGTGATCACCTTGGTCATTAACCATCCTTTTACAGCACAAGCGATCTCTTGCCCGATGTAACGCCTCCTAAAAATAGCATATTGTTGCTTTTTTCCCCTGCTTACTCCATCGAATGGATGTTTTACCTCTACCAATCACACATCCCACCAGATTAGACCACTTAAAGCGGTAGCCTTTCTCCCACGCTGTTTGTCTACAGTAATATGGTTTTTGCATAGTAAAGTAATTTAAAATTGTTTTTGTACACCGCACAGAAAGACCCCTCTCAACCCAGAGCTTTTCAGTTAACGATTGATAGACTTCTGGCAATTCATGAATTTTGCAAATGTCGCCTTCAACACCACATCTCAAATACACCAATTCTTTCTCGATTGCGTGTCTTGCGTATCTTAATTTTGACATCACAGAAAAATGAATTTACTTACCATATTTAATGGATTAAAAAATGTTATACTTTCTTTACTTTATTTTTTTTAATACTTGATACAAATGTTATCTACGGTCTTATAGAGAAACGAGTAAAACTTAAAGAGTAAATAAATATAATTGATTATTTTTGCTTTATGTAATTGATTATTTATGCTATACCTAATTGATTATTTAAACTATACCTTATTGATTATTTATGCTATACCTAAGCAAGATACAGTGTGTATTGAAATTTGTAAAGTGCTTAAAACATACTGGAAGAAAACAAAGTTACATGTTTTAAATTTATATTTCAATAAATATGATTCACCACAAAGTACGAGTACTACTAGAATGAGTTTAAGAGATGAAATTCGGTGTGATTTGAAAAAACCTGTAAATACTTAATATTTATTGAAGTTAATTGACGATAAACTCGACCCAGAAACCGAAGTCAAGTGCAGAATTGACTCATCTCGTACGGCTTTTAACAAAATGAGAAGCGTATTCTGCGATGATAATCTAAACTTGAAACTTCGACAACGGTTAGTCAAATGCTATGTTTGGTTAGTGTTATTGCATGGAGTGGAATCATGGACCCTCAAAGTTGGTAGTATGAACCGACTGGAAGCATTCGAAATGTGGATACACCGGAAAATGCTACGGATACCCTGGACGGATATGGTCAGCAACACAAGGGTTCTTCAAAGAGCCAAAGTTGATAGAGAGTTGCTGACTGATTTTAAAATCCGAAAGGTGTCCTATTTAGGTAATGTAGTTAGAGGATAAAAATACAAATTACTAAACCTGATCATCCAAGGCAAAATAGAGGGTCGAAGAGGTGTTGGCTGAAGGCCAATCTCCTGGCTCTATAATATACGTGATTTGACTGGTATAATGAGCGTTGGGATATTTTTCGAGCTGCCGGGGATCAAGATGCCTACTCTCAGGTGATAGTCAACGTTGGGGGATCTGACATGACACTAGGAGAATAAACTAGACCAATATTGATGAACGAGAAGAAGAATAAACTAGAGCAATATTGATGAACGAGAAGAAGAATAAACTAGAGCAATATTGATGAACGAGAAGAAGAATAAACTAGAGCAATATTGATGAACAAGAAGAAGAATAAACTAGAGCAATATTGATGAATGAGAAGAAGAATAAACTAGAGCAATATTGATGAACGAGAAGAAGAATAAACTAGAGCAATATTGATGAACGAGAAAAAAATAAACTAGAGCAATATTGATGAACGAGAAGAAGAATAAACTAGAGCAATATTGATGAACGAGAAGAAGAATAAACTAGAGCAATATTGATGAACGAGAAGAAGAATAAACTAGAGCAATATTGATGAACGAGAAGAAGAATAAACTAGAGCAATATTGATGAACGAGAAGAAGAATAAACTAGAGCAATATTGATGAACGAGAAGAAGGATAAACTAGAGCAATATTGATGAACGAGAAGAAGAATAAACTAGAGCAATATTGATGAACGAGAAGAAGAATAAACTAGAGCAATATTGATGAACGAGAAGAAGAATAAACTAGAGCAATATTGATGAACGAGAAGAAGAATAAACTAGAGCAATATTGATGAATGAGAAGAAGAATAAACTAGAGCAATATTGATGAACGAGAAGAAGAATAAACTAGAGCAATATTGATGAACGAGAAAAAAATAAACTAGAGCAATATTGATGAACGAGAAGAAGAATAAACTAGAGCAATATTGATGAACGAGAAGAAGAATAAACTAGAGCAATATTGATGAACGAGAAGAAGAATAAACTAGAGCAATATTGATGAACGAGAAGAAGAATAAACTAGAGCAATATTGATGAATGAGAAGAAGAATAAACTAGAGCAATATTGATGAACGAGAAGAAGAATAAACTAGAGCAATATTGATGAACGAGAAGAAGAATAAACTAGAGCAATATTGATGAACGTGAAGAAGAATAAACTAGAGCAATATTCATGAACGAGAAGAAGAATAAACTAGAGCAATATTGATGAACGAGAAGAAGAATAAACTAGAGCAATATTGATGAACGAGAAGAAGAATAAACTAGAGCAATATTGATGAACGAGAAGAAGAATAAACTAGAGCAATATTGATGAACGAGAAGAAGAATAAACTAGAGCAATATTGATGAACACAATATCTTATCACTTTTTTTATTGATCTTTACGTAAGTGGGTTAAATTGAAAGGATCCAAATAAATGCGTGAACTGAGAAGTATACATGGGGTGAGAATGTATTATAGAATACGGAATAAAGAGATTATGGATGAATATTAACTTAATGTTGATGTGTTTTAAAGTGTTAATGTGTAGTGGAAAACCTGGTTTAAAATTAATGATATTTTGAAACAAGGAAATGTTAAAAAGAATATTGTAAAAAATATGAAAGATTAGTATCGTGAAAGTTAATTGTGGTACTTTACCTACCCAGATATGGTCAAATTGTGATGGTATGTATATTGGTTTATGTATCATATATATTAATTAGTATCGTGAAAGTTAATTGTGGTACTCTACCTACCCAGATATGGTCAAATTGTGATGGTATGTATATTTGTTTATGTATCATATATAAATTAGTATCGTGAAAGTTAATTACGATACTCTACCTACTCAGATATGGTCAAATTGTAATGGTATGTATATGTGTTAATGTATATAAATTAGTGTCGTAAAAGTTAATTGTGGTACTCTACTTACCCAGATATGGTCATTGTGAGGGTATGTATATGTTTTTATGTATATAAATTAGTATCGTGAAAGTTAATTGTGGTACTCTACCTATATGGTCAAATTGTGATGGTATGTATATGTGTTTATGTATATAAACCCGTGATTTCAAATATTTTTTATGTAAATTATTCAGTTACTTTTAAACAAAAAATAAGCTGTGAAACTGATTTTTTTTGTCGAGGTCGCGTTAATAAACATGTCATCGACCAGACTTATGGGTAATCATTTCTTTTTATTAATTTAATAAGCTTTCGGCAAACTTTCAGGTATTTTCCCAGTAAAATGGAATCATAAAAGTTTAATTACTAAATCAATATTGTGTGCCAGTGGTTTCGTGACTCGATAAAACAACTTTCAAGTAACCTTTAAAATCTTAATCGTTTATTTCAGCAGTGTGATGGAGTATCTCATTTAAAAAAGAATAGTTTCGCATTGTCGGACGAAATCAATAACACAAATGATTTAAAAATATCAATTGAAAGTAGTTCCTAAATAATAGATGTTTGATCAAATGACTAATATTGCAGTCATTAATTATAATATTTATTTTCTAAGAGAGAGAGAGAGAGAGAGAGAGAGAGAGGGGGGGGATTTATTCAGAATAGTACACCACAACACAGTGAAAAGTTTATTCATATGTCATGTCAAATTATCAAAAAACTTCGTTCATTAATTAATTGTCCCGCCGCACCCTCTTATCTCGCCGAAAATTTTCAGCGTCTTTCCAATCATGTATTAGCGCTACGCTCAAACAGATTGTTTATTGGCCTTTCCAATTCAACGCTCTTCTTTCTTTACGTCGTCCTTTACTGTCCATGCAGTGAGACTCTGGAATCAGTTACAAACCAATATAAGACTCGCTCCGTCCTTGGCATGCTTTAACAAGCGATTGAAAAAACTCTTTATTTCTAGTCAGTAAAATAACGTGTTTCATTCCTGATTTTTCTTTTCATTTCCTCTCCACCATCCCTTCCTTTCCTTTTGATTGATGATATCTCACTTTATGTGAAAAATAATGTTCGGGTGATTGTTCGTCTTTGTGGGGTTCGTGGGCATGTGCTCACGTATATGTTTATGGATTTCGCGGGGATGGATGGTCATTTGAATGATTTATGCGACCATGTAACTTGCTTCTTTTACTTTTGTCTGGTTGGTTGGAAGAGATTGCCGCCTGGCAATAAACAATTGCAATTAAAGTGTTAAATAAATAAATAAAATAAATAATCGGTAAATATGTATAAAGAAAAAATGGTAGAACGTTTGATTTTTACTTCGTTTCTCAAAGGTCCAAAAAAAAGAAATAGCCCAGTATGGTTAAAATAACTATCTTGGAACATTCTTACGCGCTATACGTATGTTTCCTCTTCACGTTCGGTAGTATCGTCAATACATGTGCTGACAAACTGCGAGTTTCGTGCCTACTCTAATGGGTATTAATCTGAATGCGCGATTAATAAGGCCCTAGGTAATGTTGTATCCATGGCGTGTTATTTTAATATGTCTGCATCAGCAATCTGAATATATCTAGGGATATGTACCAATTAAACGTATTAAGAAGACAGATAGCTAAAGCAATCCCTGAATTGGTGATAATGAACTTTCATAAATATGGAAGGTTGCCATCAAAATAATTGCCGTGTAAAGTTTAAAGAAAGGAGGTTTACGAGAGTAGTCGCAGTCATTGGGATAAATCTACGTCATGAGCTGGAATGAAATAAGAAAATTAAGACTTATTCTTTAAGACATATTTTTTCATTAAAACCTTGCCATGTACTGTCACACCTTTTCCTAGTTTTTAGAATAATATAATGTACACATTTGATTACGTAAATCAAGTTTACCAAATTCCAATATTACCAGGTGTGACGCCTGCTATGCTCAGCCGGGTGAAAAGGAACAAATCCTCTTTGATCTCAGGAGTTCGTAGGGTTATTGGTACTCTGAGTAACTCTCTCTCAATTCTTAGCGGGACAAGGGGCACAATTAAACGAGATATAATTTTAAAAACAAAACAGTTTATTATATAAACGGATTAAAAAAAAAAACTTGAACGTATGTCAAGAAAAAAAAGTTTTAAGTTCGGTTCCCGAATCAATGGCTCGTAGATTGTGTTGTGAATTCTAACAAGGGGGTTTACAAAAGCAAAGTTGAATTTAAGTAAAGCCAGGGCACAAGGTCCTGTCACGAAATCCAGCATTAAATACAAGGAAATAATATTCACCCAAAATTGAAGATGTTGTCTTGAAGCGTTTGTGATACGGCAGAGAAATGCAGCTATGAATACGGGTAGTATTCCGTGTCAGCAGCGTTGAAGCAACGTCCGTCCAGCACCAAGTCTCGAATGGAAAAGGAAGCTGGAGAGCTATTGCTCCCCCTTTGAAAGAAAATCGCGAGAGAGAGAGGACAATTATTTCTATCTCTCTTACCAATACGAGTGACGCAATCGTGAACAAAAATGGCACTTTACCATGTCGTCATTGAAAGATCTTTCAAGGAAAATGTACCTGGCTGTCTCAGACAGCAAGCGGTGTTTCGTGACAAAGCAGATTTTATTATCGAGCCCTTCTAGTTGTTAAAAATATCGCATCCATCTATTAAAAATAAAAAAACAATGACAATGGTATTCTTTACACTTTCGTTGTATGCAGTACAAACTGGCGAGCATAATGCCATATGGCAATTTCTCCCTACCAACCAGAGAGATGTTAAAAATGCCTTAAGTAAAAGCAACTTTTTTGAGTCATTTTTAACATCTCTCTGGGCTCCAGTGGGATCGGAACCCGCAAAATCTGGGTGGAGATACAAGCATCTTACCAACTAGACCACGGAGGTCGTATTTCTTTATTGAATAAAGTGAAAAAATAATCGCCTCAGATATAAAATAGGTTTTTAATTTACAAAATTATTCCTACAATGTTATCATGAGGCTTTCATTTTTTTAATCAGCACAATAGTTACAAATTACGAGAAAATATTTGTTTAAATAACTGCATTTTCTGAAGACTTTTATATTTATGATATACGTTTTTATGCCCTGGTTCTCAGTGATTATTTGATATCTGTGATTATTTTTAAATCAATTCATATATTTTTATGGCACATATTTTTTATAAAACTTTTAATAAATTATTTTTGAGTCTTTGTTTATTTATTAAAGACTAATTTGTACAATTTTGATCGAAATACACGAACATTTTAAATTTGACTAAGGTTTAGAATTATGGAAAATACTAACAAAAAAAAAGCAACCAATTTTCTTATTTTTGAAATCAAATTTCATCAAAAGACGGTTTATCGATACACGTTTTAATAAAAAATCTTGCGATATGGATACGATTTTAAGCTTTTAAAATTTTGTGAAATAGTTTTTCCGTGTAACTTTAAATTCGACTGCTTTAAACGTTTGCATTACTTAAACGTCTCTCACATTAGTTATGTTAACAATTTAGGTAGCAGGTGTCTGATGCATTATATAGCGTACCATAAAACTAAACTGCACTAAATGAGATTTTAAGCCTCGTAAAACGCAGCTGATTTCCATTTCAAATTGTACATGACAAGGATTTTAAAGTTTAGAGCATTGTTTAGAAAATGTTGACCCAGAGCCGTCACAAGGGTTAGGTGTCATCAACGTGCAAAACGACTCGCCTTGCCGAGGACCTGTATTTGGCAAATACCTTAAAATAATATTTTGGCGATACCGGTTTGTCAAATGTTTCGGGCTCGATTCCCGACGATATAAAAATAGATCCTAATCATGTAAAAAACTTTGTCGTTGAAGATATCCTCGAAAGTTTGTCAACGAGGAAATTTCTGTACATATTTATTGATTTTATTTCAAAGATGTTTTTTATGTTGTGTTCAAGAATGTGAGCTGAAAAACTTCTGACGTGCTCGCGGCTGAGCTCAGCCTCCTATTGGTGGGGGTGTATCTCAATTGGAAGTATGGTATGAAATGAACCTAGATAATTTGATAGCTTCTCTCTCAATCGTATTTTCTTTTCCGTGGTTTTAACATATACTCGTATGTGTATTTAAAAAAATATTTGTTATACTTTGTGGCTATCAATTGACTTATTTTTATTGTTACCTCACAGCATGTGAAAGTGGAAAATATTAAAATGAATCGAAATAATGCTGTGGAAATGGGTGCACTGAGAAGAATACATGGTGTGACAATGTATGACAGAATACGAAATAAAGTAATTTGGGATGAATGTGAATTTAAGATTGATGTGTTGAGTAAAGATTGAGAAGAACGCTGCGAGATGGTTTCAGCATGTATTACGAATGAACGAAAAAATATTTTTGTATTTCTTCATATATGGTATATTAGTATAGCATATAGTGCAAATGTGAGTAAAAGGCGTGGTAGAGGAAGACCAAATGACTATGGTTGGATCAAGTGAATGATATTTTAAAAGGACACGTAGACAGTCAGATAAATCGTTGAAGTTGTATGAGAATGTGTATGGATGTGGAAGATGCAAAGGATGTGTATCTAGATAGGAAAGGTTGGCTTGCTGTTCGCTCTGCCTACCACGGCAGGGAAATTAATTGATTATATAATATTTATGTACATATTATATCTACAGGACCATTCTGATTGAAACCTGTAATGGGAAAAAAGTTAGAAAAATGAAAGTACACAAATTTTACTTGGTTTAACACATAGCTTCGCTAAGATTTTTTTTATCAATCAATAAGCTAACAAAAAATAACTATTGTGACTCAATAAAGTAAAGTTATTATATTCTTTTTATTTATTTAATTATCATTCACAAAACTTCTCATTGTTAGAAAAGTTACATTTACTTGAGTCACGAAGAACATACCTGTGTCGCTCCACGGTGACCTAAGTGTAGAAATGTTTTTTTGTTTGGAGCAATATTAACTTAGCACTAAAAGACACCCAATTCAAACAATATTAAGACTTCAATCAATTCAATCCCACCACCAATTACGCTCTTATGGAGGACAAAATAAGTTCAATCATCAAATGTGATCTACACTAAAAGATCAAAATCTTCTTTATTTATGTATTATGAGCGCGACGTTACTTAGTGAGAAAGAAAGCTCTGCCCAGAAGGACTACTCCAGTGGCGGCGACACAATTGAGTATTAAATGAAAAGAAGGTACTATGAATTTAAGGTCCGACGCCAGTGATAAAGGAAAAAGGAGTTGAAACAATTGAAAATTCGAAGTTTCAAATTTTCTCTCTCCCTATCAACAATATGAAAACGGAACGATAGTTTTTGTGGATGTAAATTAGGTTTCAAACAAAAGCATTCGATGGGTTATGTGCTTATTAGTTAAATAAATAAACTCAGTATTAAAATCCATAAATTCTAAAAGTACATAGGGTATTCAATTTCGATTGGCAATAATTAGTAAACTAAAACGTAAAAAATATAAATAAAGTTTCACAGCTGGATTCAAAGTTGAAAGTTTATTACATTATAATATTCAACAATGAGTTTGAAAACATTTTCATCGCTTTTGTTTTATAAAATCCTGTATTTACTCTCGATCTATTTGATTTAAAATTTTCAAATGGTTTATTTGCTTTCATACTTACTCGCTAGAGTTTGCTATATCGTTTATATATCATAATAAATGAGAATTCAGTAATTTAAGCGAAATATTAAAATTGAAAAAAATATTGCGGAAAGTTGTGGCGCCAAAATAACATTATTTAAATTTTTTATCTATAAACTAACATACCGCTTTTATCTATCGGAGGAGGCAGAGAAGAATGAGACTTCACCTCTACTAGATCTATACACCTTCTCATACAACGACTTTTTCAGTTTCCTTCTTTCAAAATATCATTCACTTGATCCAACCATGTTTTGGTCTTCCTCTACCACAACAACACCACTCACATTTGCAGTACATTTTTTTCTAATGATTCTTTCTTTATTCATTGGTATTTATCATGGGAGGACGTGGAGAACCGAGATATCGACCGACTTGGATGAAGGGATTCATGGTATCGCAATGTTCCTAATTGAATAAGTTATTCATGTACCAGAATAAAAAAAATAAACAAAAAGTTTATAAAAAACATTAAGAAGAAACAACGAATTTAATGTGTTTTGATGTTTTAAGGGTTTTTATTTTGATTACGACTTAAGTACGTTTTTCTAAACATGCTGATGCCAATAATGATGGCTGGAGTTACCACTTTCTTATATCTACACTTAAAATATTTTTTTTTTTTGTACTATTGTGAATATTTCTTTAAAAGTGAGTTCAATTTTCGAGTAAAATTGCCTTTGAGAATAGTCTACTTACTAAAAGGTGCTATATAAATTGTCCTTTTATTTTTATTATTTTACAAGAGCATTTAAGATCTTTGATGACTTGAAAAAAAATGTACAATCAATAATATTTTCGAAAACTCATAGTATTGCTGGAATGTTTTTTTTTTTTTTCATTTTAGGGTGTTTTATAAATGTTAAAGAAGATGTGACTAATTAAATTCAGTATAATTTAAAAACCAATTTTTGCAATAAGGAAAATTCGATGCTATAAAATAATATGTTTACTAACTTTTAAAAATTTCTTGTAAATTGAAAATTTCAAACAGTTTAAAATATTCTTTATAAAATAGATACGAGTAAAACCAAAAAAAACCATGTCTTATCTTACCGAATCTCAGAAATAGAAAACTCTGAAGGACCACAAACGGGTACAATTTAAGGCATTGTTTTCTAATTTGATCGCTTGTTTACGTTTCAATCGTGCCTTTTCAATAAGAAAACATCGATAAAACCAAATCCTGATTCCTTATTCGGTATGAAATTCAAGAATTTTGTTTGCCTTTCATTGAATCCTACAATAATAAATGTTGTTAGAATACACAATTTCTCTTTTTCCCCAAAGAAAGTTCTCCGCTCATGAGTGTTACAATGGAATTTCTTAACAAGAAGGCAATGTTTTGTGAATGGAATTCGAAAATATTTTGTATGACGTGATTTCCTCTCGTATTCTATGTGTGCCAGATATTTGAATACTGTTACATTAAAAGTTTGAAAACTGTCATAAATCCTAACACAAAGAAAAATCAAATTTAGTTTTGAGAGTCTCAAGTGTTAAACACGTATATCTTTCTATATTTTATAATAAAGCTAAAGAAATATCATTTAATTTGAATGAAATATTTATTTTACTGAAATTTTAAAACATAAATATATTCTTTTCAATATAATGGGGATATTTCAAATTACGAATAGTAGTTTAAGGTATATATATACTCGTAAATGGTATGTAAAAAAATATTTTTTATTTGTTAAATTATCCGCGTCCCCATTGTGTTTTTCTTTGTTGAAATTTTATATTTTTCTCATTAGCATTTTATACTACACACCTTACCAAATTTTAACGTTTTGATAAGAGGGGCATCATACTTTTTTTTGTGAAATAAAAATAAAATGAAATTTATTTTTCTTTTGTATTATAAATTCTAAGTATTTATTTACATCATAAAATATATATCGCTCATGTTGGTTAAAAAAATAGTTTTTGTTATTCGTAACTTTTAGAACGTTATGTAAAGTTATGAAGAATATTGAGAATATTCTTCGTAACTTTACATAATGTTGTAAAATTTTCGATGAACATTCTCATCAAATTTTGCAAATAGAAAATATATAAAATTTAACAGAAAATAATTATTTAAAGGAAATCCATAAATAAAGTTTTTGGAAAAAAACATGTCAGATTCAAGTGTATTCATGAAAAAATAATAGTACAAAAAGTTCATAGCGCAAAGTTAAAAAATAAACTTGAAACAATTGTTTCGGAAAAGCTTCTGCGATTTTATGTTAAAAATAAAAATCACAAGGGTAAGTTTTCATGCCGTGCTTTGAAAAATATTACTTTTGTTACTTTCGTGAAAAGAAATATGTATTAATATTTATCAGCTTCATTTTAACCCAGTTTAATATTACCATTTTTTATATATTTATAATTGATTTAGTGTGAAGTTAAGAGTATTTTTTTTACCATTCAAAAAAAAGAAAAAAATATCGATATTACAAGTCTAACTACTGTTTCATAATGCTTGTTTCTTTAAAATATTCAAAGAGTTCATATCTAGGCAACTACAAAATATCAGAACAAACAAAATTTTAGACGAAAAGAGTCCTGAAACTAGAAACCAATTCAGAAGGGAATCCACCAAAAACCTCACTTTTGCGAACATGAACCATTGTTGATTAGTGTATTTTTAATCGATTGTTCACAACTTCTTCTTTTGGATGTTTTGTATCCTATCGGAAGTTGGCGCCCATTATGAAAATCTTCATCTTCATTATTGTAGCCGAAAATAAATCGGTAGAACTGCACCAAAACCATTCCCATAGTCCTATGCCAAGAGATACGGAGTCTTTTTGTGACTTTGGTTGACATTTATTATTTCATTGATGGTCATTTATGCAATAATGTGTATTGTATATCTCATCACATGACCAAGGAGATAAAATACTTTGCCGATTTCAAGCAATTTTTGGTCCTTATTTATAACACAAGTTCTTCTGCATTTGTTAAATGGTCTGTTTAAGGGAATCTTGAAGATATGTCTGTATAATTTTGGTTGTTATTGTATTTGTGTTTCTGTGTGTTTTTCTTTTTTTTGTTTTGAATTTGTTTTGATTTTTATTCTTATGATTGTGTGCAGTATATTGTGGGATGAATATTTTTGGTCTTTCTGGAGCGATAATGTGTGAGGAGTTGAGTTTCGCAGGATGTTTCCAGTTGTAGTTGAGTGTCACTGTTTGTCAGGTTGATGAGAGCGTGCAACGGGGTTTTTTGTGTTATCAAAAATCGGAAAGAAGTATCGATTTATTTTTTCATGCTAAATATCCTCAGTGAGATACAGGCAAAAGCCTAGTTTACTGGGATCCGACAAATGAAAGGCAACAAACCCAGATCCAATAAAATTATATGTCCAAATCAAATTACCTGTTGTTTTTTCTCAAATTGTGTATATTTCTTGTCATGTGTAATAATAAAATAAATAAATAAAAAATATCACATCTTAATAGCCTCGATCTGAGATTAAACCATATCCATTTTTGATTCCAGGTACGTTCTAAATTTGTAACCACGAACCTTAAATTTAACGAAAGCGCTTCTCACAATCTCCATGTTTGCTCTTTTATCCTGAGAAAGATTGCATTGCTCGTATTTCGATTTTCTTTAATTCATTACAGGTGACAAACACTTGTTTCATATCTAATTACACTATACTTCCGTGATTGCGTTAGTTTGAATATGATAAATTTGTTGCGTACAGTACAATCTGGTGGGCTTATTGCCATGTGGCAATCTCTTCTAACCGACCAGATAGATGTTAAAGATATCTTAAGTAAAAACCAGACTAAAATCTTTTTTTAAATAAAATTTCCTTCTCACGGGAAATAAACCTGTAACCCAAGGTTGGCGTCTCGCCAACAACCCCACGGAGATTGTCAGCAAGATTAAGGGTCTGAAAATTGTCAGCTAGATTAAGGGTCTGAAAATCTTGGGATGACTCAATTGAGAGGGTTTGTTCTTAAGGGTAAGCTTTCAAAGTCCCATGATGATATCTACCATAAAAGTATTTTACATTGGTATCCATATTATACATTGGTATTTTTGTGCACCATTATTTATTTAACACTTTTATTACAAAAACACTTCGGCGGGCTTATGCCAGGCGGCAATCTCTTCCAACCAACCAGACAAAAGTAAATAAAACAAATTACGTAGTTGCATAAATCATTCAAACGACTATCCATCCCTACGAAATCCATAAACATATACGTGAGCACATGCCCACGAGCCCCACAAAGACGAAAAATCACCCGAACATTTTTTTTCACATAAAGTGAGCTTTCATCAATCAAAAGGAAAGGAAGGGATGGTGAAGAGGAAAGGAAAAGAATAATCAGGAATGAAACACTTTATTTTACTGACTAGAAATTAAGAGTTTTTTCAGTCGATTCTTAAAGCATGCCAAGGACGGAGAGCGAGTCTTATATTGGTTTGTAACTGATTCCAGAGTCTCACTGCATGGACAGTAAAGGACGACGTAAAGAAAGAGAAGCGGTGAACCGGAAAGGCCAATAAACAATATCTGTTTGAACGTAGCGCTAATACAAAATTTTCGGCGAGATAAGAAGGGACGGCGGGACAGTTAAGGATATTATACAATAGAGACTTTATATGTATCTTGGTTGTTAGTTTTTTTTTAGGAAAATGTTGATACTTATTTTTTTTCATAATTTTTACCATGGCTTTAAACCTCCACAGTGTTAATGCCTTAAGTATAAATAACATTTTTACTATGCTATGTAAAGGACTTACTGTTTTTTTTAACCTGGCGAGTTTATTGCGATGTGGCAATCTCTTCCAACCAACCAGAAAGCTGTTTTTATAGGTCCTAAGTGTTAACCAGATTGGAATCCTATTTTAAAAAATCTGGGTTCCAGCGGGGATCGAACCCGCAACATCCGGATCGGTGAACAAGTGTCTTACCATCAGGCCACGGAGGTCGTATGTAATATTGTATTAAGATGTAAGTGCTGTATATAATAAATAAACCAATGGCATATTGGTAAAGAGGTACAAGTCATCAATTCCTTATTTGTCAGTTTGAAGTTTTGCAACACTTGTATTCCTGAAATACAGACCTCAGGTAAATTTTAAAGGTAAACTTTGAATACATAAATGATTTATGTATTCAAAGTTTACCTTTAAAATTTACCTGAGTTCTGTATTTTAGGAATACAAGTGTTGCAAAACTTCAAACTGACAAATAAGTAATTTATGACTTGTACCTCTTTATCGAAACGCCATTGAAATAAAAAGCGAAAATTTTGGATTATTTATATAAAAAAGTGAACACGTGCAAGTGAAAATTTATTATAAAATGAAACTTTTTTTACGAATCTTCCCGAAATTCTCCATACTTTGATCAGATGACTTAAATATGATCCTAAAAAGGAAGGAATATAGAAATAAGCATTCATATTTAAGTGACGCCTGACAGAAGAGGGTAGGCGTGAGGGGTAATCCGACCTCCGCAAAGCTGGTATCTTCAAGTTTTAAGTGCAAGAGAGTGGCTGAAGAGCTAACGCAGATGTAAAGCGGCTTATCTTGTTTGCTAAATAATAATGCGGCTCTCTCCGAGGCAACTTTGTCTATTATAAACATATTCCGTAGTAACATTTTTGAAATAGATTTAAAGACTTTATAAAATGGTGTTCAATATTTTTATCAATCATCTGACGTTTTTGATCTATACACAACCAGGTGGATTTATAAACATTTGACAATTGTTTAAATCTTCTCAAAACTATGTTAAACAGTTCTTAACCTCTCTGTGAGTACCGCCCCAACCGTGGGATCATGAAATACTGAGGCAGATAGCGTATGACCCCGCGGTTGGGGCGCAGTAATTATTTCTCAAATATTCCCAGATTATGTCAGGATTTGGACAACCAATGCCATCCATTGATGATACCACACAATTAAATAATTTATCGGATAGTTACATGTTTTACCAACTGAACAAACGATGTTTTAAAATTTACATTAATATCTTACTACTTCAGAGGTTCAGGTTAAATCATTCTGAAATTGTTTTTTTTTTTAAGGAATCAGGTACGAAGGAAATTGAACTTGTAATGCCCGAGTAGGAAGGTAGGAATCTTGCCAACTTGGCTATGGAAGGCGTCAATGTTATTGTATAGAAAGAGTATTTCGTAAGTAAGATGGTAGATATTTTAAGGTCACGGAGGTCGTCAATTTCATAGAATAAAACGGGAGTTTTGTTAGTGGGAAGATTTCTGTCTTACCAACTAGGTCAGTATGTCAGTGTAATTGTATAAGGAAGTTTCGTAAATAAGAAGGTAGGCGTCTTACCAACTAAGTGCTAGAGATCACCTTTTTATTGTAAATTAAGGTAGGTGTCTTACAAAATATGCCACGGATATTATTAATTGTATTGTATATCATACATAGAGAGTTTAGTAAATAGGAAAGTAGGTAACCAGGCAGGCCACTGAAGTTATCAATTATTGTATACATAGAGAGTTTCGTAATTAGGAAAGTATTAATTTTATTGTATAGAAAGTAAGTTTCGGGAAGGTCTTACCAACCAGGCAACATAAGTTATCAATTTTATTGTATAGAAAGCGAGTTTCGTTACTTAAAAGGTAGATGTCTTAGTTACTAAGCCAAAGAATTTTTTTTTTTTTTGTGCAGCAGGAGAGTTTCGTATGTAGGAAAGTACGTGTTTTATCAACCAGACCACGGAGGTAATCATTTTTATTCTATAGGAGAGTTTCGTAAGTAAAAAAGTTGGTGTCTTACCTATTAGGACACATATGTTATCAATTTTACTGTATAGAAAAAGAGTTTAGCAAGTAGAAAAATATGTTTTACTAGCCTGGCCACGGAGGACGTCAATTTTATTGCATAGGTGGAGAGTTTCGTAAGTTATTTTAATGGTATATTAATAAAGTGCGAGTCGCACGCTTTATACTCGTATATCTTACATCAGTAGAAATTATATATTAATAAAGTGCGAGTCGCACGCTTTATACTTGTGTATCTTACATCAGTAGAAATGATATATTAATAAAGTGCGAGTCGCATGCTTTATACTAGTATATCTTACATCAGTAGAAATGATATGTTAATAAAGTGCGAGTTGCACGCATTATACTCGCATATCTTACATGAGTAGAAATGATATGTTAATAAAGCGCGATTCGCACGTTTTATACTCGTATATCTTACATCAGTAGAAATGATAAATTAATAAAGTGCGAGTCGCATGCTTTATACTCGTATATCTTACATCAGTAGAAATAATATTTTAATAAAGTGCAAGTCGCACGCTTTATACTCGTATATCTTACATCTATAAAACAATTATTAATATCACTTAAATATATTAAAAAAATAACTTTTAAAAGATTTTCCTATAATTTCATATTTCCGATTATCAATAATAACTTTTTTTTTTTTTAAAATATCAAGTTTAGACGTACATTAAATGAATATTTTCAACAAAAAAAAGATAAATTGAATATTTAATATAATAAACAACAGCCTCACTAACTCAAAACTAACAAAACTAACATTACATAATAATTAATCAGTACCCATCTCAACGTATAGAAATCAAATTTAGACTTGACAGTAAATATATAAAAATAAAAATAATATATGGAGATCCATACACCCATACACATTTATAGATAGTCAATGTATGAAAGAATACAAAATAAAATCATCAAAAATCAATACATGAATAAAATAAACAAATTAACTTTAAGATAATTTAAACATTTGAAAAAAATAAATCACAAAAAAAAAACATCTAACAAAATATACAAAATTTACTTAAAAAAAATTAAATAAGAAAAACATAACCAAATCAAATAGAACAAACATTAATAAATAATAAAATAAAATTTATGAATAATAGAAGATTGTGCGTGATGAGATTAATGAACGTGGAGAGGCTAAAGTTTTAGACTTAAACAAACAAGTTTAAAAATTTGTCCTCTTCGCAAACCTCACGAGGGGCATTGCGTAATGATATGTATATAATCTTTATGTGACATAAAAAAATTATATGAGACTCATATTTTTTTTATTATTTTATCTGATTGGCTGGAAGAGGTTGCCGCCTGGCAATAAACCTGACAGGTGGTTTTACAATGAAGTGTAAAATAAATAAATGTGTTTCATTCCCAACTTTCCATTTCTCTCCTCCGTCCCTTCTTTTTCCCCTTGATTGATGATATCCTACTTTTATATTTATCATTAACATTGTTCGGAAATTTTGCGTTCATGTCGATCAAACTTTCTTTATTTACTTTTGTCTGGTTGGCTGGAAGATATTATCACATGGTTACACGCCCGCCAGATTATTTGACAGAAAAGTTTTTATATAATTAAAAAAAAAAACGCTCGATTGCAAAGCAAGTATGATAACAATACAACAGGCATCACTAAAAGTTACTCATAGTATTGAATTAAGCACGTAGCGATTATCTCAGCTGCACTCAATATTCAATTTTTAAAACTCGTGTCTCGAAAGAGAAATCTTTCGATTGTCGATACCTTTCCATATCGTATGATTTCAACATTTGAAATATACATTGAACAGTAAAATGCGTTCATTTTTAAGGTTTGATAACGTTCGCCTTAGAAAACTCTAGTATTCATGTCTTATATTTTCTCCACTGGGAATAAAATTATGGATTTCAGTCAAGTAGGTTTTACCTTTATTTTGAATGTTTAAAATTTAATGTTATTCGAACGCTGAAAATCTCTCCCTTAAAATAAAATTTCCGTAAAATTATTATAAATACACCTCTTGGGTAAGCTGACAAAGAGACCGTATCGTGTTTCATTTTTTGTCATCACGTCACTTTGAAGGTTTCGCAAGTAATTGCATAAAAACAATGGTAATATCGAGGTTTGTCGCGTGTTTGTTCTTGAAGTTTATTAAGTCCTTGGAGTACTTTATTTAGTTTCAATATTATTCCTTGTAAAATAAAGATAATCAAATATTTATCAAAAATATTATTTGAAAATGGTTTCCTCAGATTAATAATAGTGTGTTAAATTAAACAAAAATTTACTTTTGTATCGAATTATGCAGTAAAAATTTCTTCTCACCAAACAAAAAGATTTCAAAAGGCTCTTAAATAAAAACCAGATTGTTATTATTAAAAAAAAAAAAACTTAAGGCCAATTGGAATCGATTCTGCAACTACCGGGTTGAAAGACATGCGCCTTCTAATTGGCTCACACAGTTCATCAGATGATATAAATCGATAGAAGATGCAGCGTTAAATATGAAGATAAGTGCAAAGATGTGGTATGGGCACGTAGAAAGAATAAATTATGTATGATTGGCAAACATAAACAATACAGATGTAGGGAATACCGACGTCCCTAAATATTGTCAACATGCACGGTCAACGACCGATGAATCAACCTTTGAATATGTACAAAGATCACATACCAGAACGTCAATACTGTTTACACGCAAATAATATTTACGTCGCATTCCACGGTAGAAAGAGAACGCATCGCGTTGTCTCACCGTTTCGGCAATAAATATTCTACCCACTATATCATTGGCAACGTCTGCGACCACCTCGGCACGCACAGGAGTGAGATCAAGATATACTGCGGACGCATTCACGCGCCCCGTTCTGAAATTGCATATATACCTACTTATCGACAAATAAAGAGCACTTGTTATTATTCGCTTGACCATTCATTGCTGTTTACTATTTATTGATTATTCACTCTCACTTCCCGCATTCCTGAATCGACGTATTTTATTTTAAATACAAAACAAATCATAATCATCACGACGTATCAATAAAGCAATTCCGCTAAATTGATGACCCCGAACGAAAAGGAACACAAAATTCGACTAAAGCAAATACAGCGATGTCAACAACATCATCATCAGCACGTCCTACTAGGACATACGCTAAACAGATACAAGGTGTTTTGTAAGATCTAGAAAAACGTATCAATACCAAATGAATCAAATTCTGGAAGTGGGAAGAGGAAAAATATTTTATAAAATGAGAGTATAAATGACGAGTTGTATGGGCGTGATATAAAATAAATATGTGTGCCTGAATACTCGGAGAATGAAGTAGAGATACGTTCTCTCTATGTACCCTAACTGGAGCATGATGAGATAGTGATGATTATAAAGTCTTGTTTAACTGTATTCTATATCACGATTCAGATTATTCAATACTTTATGCTTAACATTGTAGGGTACCCACGTCCCTAAAATATTGTTAACATGCAGGGTCAACGACCGATGAATCAACCTCTGGATATGTACAATTGTCACATACCAGAAACGTCAACACTGTTTACACGCAAATAATATTTACATCGCATTCCAAGGTAGAAAGAGAACATATCACGCCGTCTCGCCGTTTCGACAATAAATATCCTACCCACTGTAGTACCCGCAGCGCTTGCGACCACCTCAACACGCGCAGAAGTGAGATTGAGATATACCTCGGACGCATTCACGCGTCCCGTTCTGAAATTCTATATATACCTACTTATCGCTGAATAAAAAGCACTTGTTATTATTCACTTGACCATTCATCGCTATTTACTATTTATCGATTATTCACTCTCACTTTTACCGCATTCCTGAATCGACGTATTTTATTTTAAATACAAACAAATCAAAATCATCACGACGTACGACTAAAGCATACCGCTAAATTGATGACCCCGAACGAAAAGGAACACAGAATTCGACTAAAGCGAATACAGAGATGTCAACATCAACATCATCAGCACGTCCTACTAGGACACGCGCTTAAACTTTAAAAATGTTTTCTCCATCTTTAGCAAAAAAAAAATTAGCTTTAAAATCAAAACCATATTTTTAACTAATGTTTCGAAAGTTGTTAAAGTAATTTTTTTAATCCGCAGCACAAGATCTTTCGGAATGTTGAACCGCGTGGTTTGGCTTAATTTACTGATATTTTGAAAACGTTGCAGTATTCATATACAGCAGAGTCTCGACTGTAACGTAAACTCATATGTTTGTCCCGATTCGCGACCATAACGTAATCGCATTGTTTAGCCCCACGACAGGAAAATAAGCGCACGGTTTCCACAAATGTTAAAGTTGTAAATTTTCATGTATTTATCACTTCGATTTGATTATGGGATACCAGTAGAGGATGGACTTTTCAATTTACCAAAAAAGCCCACGGAAAAAAAAGAAAATATTGTATTTTTACATAAAAAAAAAAAGACGTTCTTATTATGTTTTGTGTTACTGCCAATAAAGCATATCTACTTTTTTCCATTTTAAAGCGGTTGTTTATCATATAACATATGTGTAGTGACAGTAAATCAGGTTTTATTCCGCAGTGGACAATAAGAGATTAAATAACAAACAAAATCAAAACTAACATTTGGAGTTTGACCTATATTTCATTATTTGCGCATCATAACAGTTGAAGGTGAATAAAACCCGATTGCGAAAAAATCAAATACGTTTTTGACGAAGAAATAACGTAGATGAGCGGGTCGCTATATATTTACTTAAAATATAAGCTGTACAAATTGATAAAAAAAAAACAAAGAAAAACTCAAAACTAAAAGAGCCCGATTGACAAAAATCACAAAACGGGAAAATATGAACCGAATCAGCCCTGATTTTTTACATCTTATTCTGGGGTTGTGGGTTCGATTTCGAAAAAAAAAAAAAACAGAGTCCCAATCTGGTAAAAGAGTTCACCTAGTAACAATACCCATAAACTCGATTACTAGGGCCGAAAACATAATTGTATCCCGACCACACTCTCTTATGTGTTCAAATTGCAAATTTAGATATATTAAAGGCACCATACGAAAGAAAAACTACCCATATTCTTGTATAAATAGTCACAGATAAATAATAATTAGTAACAATACGTTATGGATAAATTTACAATAAAATGATACCGCTGAGATCCAAAAGTTTCAGGATGATAGAAGTTAGTGCATGTATGGATAGATACCACGCCCATTGCATGGTCACACAATGTTACTGCTAAAATTTGATACGTCAACCTTTGATATATCTTGTTTCGTTATATTCTGAAATGCTGAAAATTGAATATATCGCGGTTATCAAATATCTTTCAAAAGGAGGGAAAAGTCCGGCGGAAATAAAACTACGTCAGCATTTTACCATTGTTTTAAAGAAGAGGTTATATGGGAAAACAACTTCAAACAAATAATGATAACTTAAAATAATACGACCAGAAGGACTTTCAAAATTTAGAAGGTGAATGCGTGCGCGTGGTCTATGTAGTGTGAGGATAAACAAACTTTTTAATTTTAGACCTAATAGAAAGTCCTTCATATTCACATGTGAGATTTCGAACCCTTTAATATCAAACTTGATAAGAGGACATGAAGGACTTAAGATCTTCCGCTACGTCCACAAAGCCTTATAATTTTACAACCTTGTTTAGAAACTCATGAAAAGTTATTAGGAATGAATGTGAACTTAAAAGCTGGCATGGTTTTGGCATCTAAAACGAATGCACGAAAAAGGACTTACAAAACAAATATTAACTATAAATACGGGTGAAAAGCACGGTAGAAAAATATTAAAAAAAGTATGGTTGGATCAAATTAATGATATTTTGAAAGAAGGAAACTTAAAAAAAGAGAGAAATCGTGTAGCAATGTGGAAGAGGTGAAGGATGTGTTTCGAGATAGGCAAGGCTGACGCACTGATCTCTCTACTCACCCCGATATGGAAATAGCGTGATGATTTGTATGTATCCGTTTCCTAAAAATATGACTCTATTGTAGTCATATTTTTAGACATGTTTAGATTAGTTTTTTCAATAAATTAGATTAATTTAAAACTTAAGAATTATTGTAAATGTTAATACATATTTTCCAATATGATTTACTGTTTGACACTGTTATATTAGGTCCTTACATATGAAATTGGCGTTTTGCCGTACTGGCAACTTTGATCTCAAATATCTTCTCTTTGGTTAGGAATTTCAAATTCAAATTTATACAGCTATTTACTCAAGTATTTGTGTTTCGAAAATTATAATTCATTTGTTTTTTCCTCAATTGTTTTTTTTCTTTGCGTCACTCAGTTTACAAAATGGAAAACTTGAAATATCGCGTTATTTACGAGTACGAGTTCCACCGTGGCACCAGTGCTGCAGAAACGGCTCGAAGGATTAATGATGTGTATGGCGACGGTGCCGCAAAAGAAAACACAGTGCGTTTTTGGTTCCAACGTTTTCGTTCTGGAAATTTCGACCTGCAAAACAAGCCCCGTGGACGGCCGGAGACCAAAGTTGATAATGAAGAATTGAAGGCTATTGTGGAAGCGGATCCATCGCAAACCACGTCCGAGTTAGCTGCAGGCTGCGGTGTTAGTGATAAAACTGTTTTAATCCACTTGAAGCAAATTGGGAAGGTGAAAAAGCTTGAAAGGTGGGTACCTCACGAATTGAGTGAAGCAAATCAACAAACGCGCGTTGACTGCTGCGTTGCATTACTCAACCGGCACAATAATGAAGGGATTTTGAATCGAATCATTACCTGTGATGAAAAGTGGATCCTGTATGATAATCGGAAGCGCTCATCGCAATGGCTGAACCCTGCCGAACCAGCCAAACCATGCCCCAAGCGAAAATTGACTCCAAAAAAGTTACTTGTGAGCGTTTGGTGGACTAGTGCTGGTGTCGTTCACTACAGCTTTCTTAAATCTGGCCAGACGATTACGGCAGATGTCTATTGTCAGCAACTGCAAACCATGATGGAAAAGCTAGCTGCTAAACAACCGAGGCTGGTTAATTGCTCTAGGCCACTGCTGCTTCATGATAACGCTAGACCACACACTGCACAACAGACGGCTACCAAATTAGAAGAGCTTAAATTGGAATGTCTAAGACATCCACCGTACTCTCTGGACCTTGCCCCAACAGATTACTATTTTTTTCGAAATTTGGATAACTTCTTGCAAGGGAAAAAATTCAACTCCGATGGGGCAGTCCAAACCGACTTCAAAGATTTTATTGATTCCCGTCCGAATGGTTTTTTTAGTAAAGGGATCAATGAACTACCTATGAGATGGCAAAAGTGCATAGATAGCAATGGTACATACTTTGATTAAATAAATATATTATATTTAAAAAAAATCAACTTTATGTTCCTCCCAAACAAAACGCCAATTTCATATGTAAGGACCTAATATTATGGTGAGCTTCCCCTTGAGTACCTTGATGACTTCTCGCATAAATGAAAGTTTTCAACTTTCCTCTGAGAGCTTTTAATTATCCTTAGTACGTAAGCTCTACATACAGACTATTCCATATAACAATTCCAGGAACTCAGAAGGTCATTTCAGAAAACTTTGACTTATTAGTTCTTGTTCGGCTTAATAACCTGAACCATCACTGGTGTGGTGAATTTCAGAGTTTAACGTCAAAGTCAGGACAAACCTCATAAATGCAAAGGTCAGAGATATATTCAGAATTCAAAAGAGTAAAGTTGAGTTTGTAAAAAAAAAACTGTGCAGAAAAAAAAAACTATTTACTCAACCAGTAACCTCACAAATCTAATCCAAAAACTTTTCGTGGAAAAGAGAAGCTTCGTTTAATTTAAGATCGACTGATATGTCAGCGATGAAAGAGAAACATTTTATTCTTTAATGGACTAATGATGGACGTTTATAAATTTTACCAATATTAAATTCGAAATATAAAAACACTCATAAATCAGATTTTTTACCTATTAACCGTCAAAAATGTTACAAAACATCAGAATTGTTAAAAGCTAGTTCAAATATTATAATCTTACGATCTTTGTAGCCCAGTTTGTAAGACGCTTACCTTTTAACCCAAGAACTGTGGGCTAGAGTCTCGTGAGTAACAAACTAAAAAAAAAAGGTTTAAGTCTGTTTGGTTTCATGACAATAAACTCGCTTGGTTGTACTGAATGCTATGATAGTATAATATAATACAACCTTCAATAACATATGTTTGGTTAAATCTTCGATGTAATTGTTCACTTTTGACATCATTGGTCTATTGAATAGCCACTACTATATGTAAAGTTTTGGAGGTATTCTTTTCAAACGGTTTTTAACACGAATTTATTATTCAAATTAAGAGTGGGTACCTGTAATTGAAAAAGACTTTTAGAATAAAAGTCTAAGTTTTTAAAACATTTCATTTACAAATATGTATAATTTTTTAAGAGTTTTCAATTCACAAAGTTTTTAAAAGAAATATATAATGGGAATGTTATGGGTGTTTTTCTAAGGTAATAGACCAGAACAAAATAATTATACACCATATTTTATGTACGAGAGTACCACTTGGGTGATGGAAAGCCACTGAAAATAGCATAAAAATTAACAGAAAAGGTCACAATGTTTGACAGAATACAGAACGAAGTTAAGTTTTTAGGGATGTATTATTTATAGTTAAGGCATTAAAACTGTGGAGGTTTAAAGACGTTGTAATTCGTTTCATCAAACACTGTTTATTCCACTTTTGTAACGGTATAACCCAACCGATTTCAAGGCTTTCACCTCATCATCAGTGGAGCGCAAACAAGTATTGTAGGGCTATACCGTTACAAAAAGTGGAATAAACAGTGTTTGATAAAACAAATTATTAGGGATGATTGTGACCTTATTAGGGATGATTGTGACCTTAAACTGATGTGTTAAGTAAGATGAAGAAGAGCACAATGAAATTGCTTGGGCACGTGGAGCGAATTAAAGAAAAAATAATAACAAAACAAACACAGTGCAAATGTGAGTGGAATACATGGTCGAGAAAGAAGTACAAGATTGAGAAAGGCCAAGAAAAGTATAATTAAATCAACTGAATGATATTTCGAAAGAACAAAAAGTAAGAAACATTGAAGGAACTACGAGTATATGATAAGGTGTGAAAGAGTCAAAATATGTATGTTGAGATATGAAAGTCTGGTATTCTGTCATCTCTGCCTACCCCCAAGAAAACGGCGAGATGGTATTTTTATGTGATTGTTTTCTTCGAAAATTTGTCTTCACAAATTTTCGTAATCAGACTAATGAAGGAATCAGTACAGGTTGCTCTAGAATGAATAAGACGAACCAGTTGTTTATTGACATGCTGGTACTGAACTGGAAGAAGGTGGAAGAATTGGCTTCGAATTAAGATTTATGTAGATCTGTACTGATAAATTTTTCCCCCTCACCCGAAAATGGAAAGAGATGAAAATGCAATTGGTGATACAAACGAGTATGTAAGATTTATTTTGCTTTATCACTTAAACCGTTATTAAGTGATTGAATTGTTATCCTTAAAAATAATTCATATTTAATTTTATCTAATTGAAATAGAAAGAAAAAATATAAAAGGGCAAAAAAATATAAAAAATTTAATTATGTGAAAAAAATTATATAACATAAATCCTTTAAATGTATCCTTCATTCAAATCTCTAATCGCCTCTCAACATAAACGAATATCAATTAAGGGAAGTATTAAAAGTTATATAACATAAATCCTTTAAATGACTTTTTCATCCAAATCTCCAATCACCTCTCAATATAAACGAATATCACTTAAGTAAGGTATTAAAAATTATACAACATAAATCCCTTAAATGTATCCTTCATGCCAATCTCCAATCACCTCTCAATATGAACGAGTATCAAGTAAGGGAGGTATTAAAAAATATAGAACATAAAACCTTTAAATTTATCCTTCATGCAAATCTCCAATCACCTCTCACTATAAACGAATATCAATTAAGGGAAGTATTAAAAGTTATATAACATAAATCCTTTAAATGACTTTTTCATCCAAATCTCCAATCACCTCTCAATATAAACGAACATCACTTAAGTAAGGTATTAAAAATTATACAACATAAATCCCTTAAATGTATCCTTCATGCTAATCTCCAATCACCTCTCAATATGAACGAGTATCAAGTAAGGGAGGTATAAAAAAATATAGAACATAAAACCTTTAAATGTATCCTTCATGCAAATCTCCAATCGCCTCTCAATATAAACGAATATCAAGTAAGGGAGGTATTAAAAAGTATATAACATAAATCCTTTGAATGTATCCTTCATCCAAGTCTCCAATCACCTCTCAATATAAACGAATATCAATTAAGGGATGTATTAAAAATTATATAACATAAATCCTTTAAATGTATCCTTCATCCAAATCTCGAATCACCTCTCAATAAAGACGAATATCAAGTAAGGAAGGTATTGAAAATGATAAAACATAAATCCTTTAAATGTATCCTTCATCCAAATCTCGAATCACCTCTCAAAATAAACGAATATCAAGTAAGGGAGGTATTAAAAAAATCACATAATTTCAGGATAAAATGGAATCAATATTCAAACAAAAATATCACATCTCAAGCGAAAAAGTGATCAGGGTAATCTCAAAGTAGGAATTATATTTTTTTGTTTAACAAGGAGGTCGTACGAAAAAAAAACGTTGAATTCTTTGTTCAATAGTTTCACATGATTGAAAAGTTCCTTATTTCATAACATGGGATATCCAAAGATCATAAGAATGGGGAGATATATTTTTTTCTCAAAATGATTCCGATTGCTGTAGTTAACCTGATTTTATTTTATATTTACATACATAAATAAGTAGCATCACGCAATTTCCCTGTCAGGGTAGACAGAGCCCCAAACTTTTCTATCTGATATCACATCCTTCGCCTCTTCTACATCCATACACCTTCTCAAACAACTTTTTTCTGACTTCCTACGTTTCTTTCCTTCAAATTATCATTCACTTGATGTAACCACTCACATTTGCACTATATATTCGTTTTGTTTGTATTCCTTTATTCATTCGTTTTACATGCCCAAACCATCTCATAGTGCATTTCTTAATCTTACTCAATACATCATCCTTAAATACACATGTATCCCTTATCACTTCACACCTAATTCTGTTATACATTGTCACCCCATGTATTCTTCTCGGTGCACATATTCCCATAACATTTATTCGGCTCCTTAGATTTTTCCACGTACACGTGTTACTTCCATACATTCTTATTTTTTTTGTATGCATGAGAAGAAATCTTAGAAATACATAATTAATGAAAAAACAATAGGCCATTTAATGTGGACACAATTTTTATGGATCTTGGTTTGTTGCCTTTCATTTGTCGTGTCTCCAGTTAACTAGGCTTTTGTCTGTACTGAGGACATTAAACATGGAAAAATAAATTGGTGTTTTTATTCAGATCGTTAATTATACAATACCCCGTTACAAACTCTCATCAAATTGATAAACAGTGAGACTCAATTAAATGTATATATCGCGCTAGTCAAAGTTTGCGGGATACTTCATCATTTCATACAGACCAAAAAGTCTATCTCACAATATCTCACACATAATCACCAAAAGCACAAGAGTTTATACAAACCTTTGCTACAAGTCATCTCTCCTGCAAACCCAAACAGGCAAATTTCTGTCGCAATGACAACTACTCCCCAATCCACTGTCTGAATTTTTTGTCCCCCTTTGCCTTTGTTGCCTGTCATTTGTCGTGTCCCCAGTAAACTAGGCTTTTGTCTGTATCTTATAGACGACTCAAATCAAAATTGGTACTAAAATATCATACTTTTGTGGACTAATTAGTAAATTTTAGTTCTGTTTTTAATATTGAATTGTGAAATACATCATATTTTACTAACTGAATTAAATAATTTATTTCTTCGAAGGCATTGATACAGAGCAATAGACCCATCGCGATGTACAAATTCAAAGAACGTCAAATTTAATATAATTTTGTCGATATACGGAAATAAAATATCTATATATGTCCCGCATTATGAGCGCCTTGAAATAAGTGATCACTTGTTTATTATTTCTTTCTTTATTATTTCCTTCTTCATTATTTTCTAGTTTATTATTTTCTTGTTAATTATTGATACATTTGATTGATTATTTTGTTTATTATTGATCAAATGCCTTTTCAGCTCATCCAAGAGAAGCTATTTTGACATACGTTTCCCAGAACTTTTACAAGTTCCGGGTTTCCGAACACAATGAACGTATTTCTTCGAGTCACTTTCTCCCCAAGATTTAGAACATATAGAACAATTGAATAACTACTTGTTGTTCTATCACAATAATAATTAAAAGTACAGGTAACTTTTATAGTGATTTGTTAAAAAATCCCACATTCAGAACATTGTGCATAAAAAAATGCTTTTAAAAGTGTTCGGTCGAATAGGGTGGGGTATTATAACTTTTTTGCCGTTGCTCGACCTGTGTTGTTAAATGGACTGTTTCTTCTTGTTCAAGATGTGGGTGACATTGCAGCTTAACAAAGCACTTTAAACAACTCTTTTTGGGAGGTTTTATCAAAATCATTATTAAATACTACACACATACACTACACCTAACGCAGAATGTGTTAATTTTACATATATAAATATCTACAAAAGTTTATTTGGATGTTCTCTACTCTTGGTAAGTTTTCTGCAAATTTCTTTCAAAATATGTTTTTATTAACATATGCAGACGCGAAGTATCTAATATAATGGACGAAAAACGTTTTTTTATCGTAACGCACATCTGGTTTTAAAATTCATGACAATATATAAACACGACACATACATATGCACTACACTTTACCTAAAGCGGAATGTATAAGTGTTACACATTGGAAGATCTTCAAATGTTTCTTTGCCCACTCTTAGTAAGTTTTCTGCGGTTTTTTTACCAAACATGTTTTTATTTACATATTCAGATGCGGAGAAATACTTTATTCAATGGCCGCAAACATGACCTTTTATCCAAACAGAAAACTTGTTTTAAAATTCATGATAATTTATAAACACTACAAACACCTGAAGCAGAATTTGTAAGTGTTTCGTATAGGAAGATCTACAAAGGTTTCTTTGTCTACTCTTGATAAGTTTTCTGCGGTTTTCTTAACATATTCATATAGTACCTTATCTAAAGGCCGCAAACACGACCCTTTTATCCTAACGCACAAATTGTTTCTTTGTGATATTTTTAATCTATCAATAATAGTGAGTTCCAATCCTGAGAAATAGTGCCCTTGAGAAGTCTGCTCGAGTCTCGAGTAATATCACCCTTGAGAAGTCTGCTCGAGTCTTGAGTAATAGCACCCTTGAGAAGTCTGCTCGAGTCTCGAGTAATAGCGCCCTTGAGAAGAGTCTGCTCGATTCTCAACTAATAGCGTCCTTGAGAAATTGTTCTTTTTTAATTATTATAGAAATAAAATTATGATAATGGATCTTAAAGAAATATTAAAAAAAAAACAGGATGTCAATCATATATATTTAGATTATATTCTCAACGAGACACTCATATGTTAATAATGGACGCTGTTTTATATTTAGACAAGCACTTTTTTTCGTTTTGTCGTCGGATCATTACAATGGACCAAAATATCAATAAAAGAAAAATAAAACAGCGAATTTCACTAAGAATATGTGGGGTTATCCCATTTGTAGGTGAGCAGTCACAAAGGAGAGGAAACCGAACTCCCGCAGGGGTAGCGAGGGAGACACACAAAAGGCCGAATTACGTCTTTAATATTATTTGTGTGAATTCTCCATTATCCGAAAATTTCCCGACGAATAAGCAAAAAAGAATTTAGTCAGGTATCCTGTCATCGTTTTTTTTTCTCTTACTGTCTTTTCTTCCGCTTTATTTTTCTTTATGGTTGAAATAGACTTTGCTGAACTTGGCAACAGGGTGGTTTCGCAAAATATTCGTAAGCTATTTTATTATCCTTATATTTACTGAAGAGATGGAATTGATATTTGGTTACAAAAGCTAATCTGTCATTATTAAAGCAAAAAAGACAAATTCGCATTTTAATTAAATATGTTTTGGAAAAATTCAAAGGACTTGTGTTTTGGTTTGGTTATACTGATTTTACAGCAATAGTTATATCTTCAAGAGCGTGGGTTGAAAAGTGTCCTTGCGGCCCTACGCGCCCTTCTAATAGTGGAATCTCTGATTGGAAGGTGTGGAATGAGTCCAGACCTTTTAGTGGCTTCTCTCTTGAATAGGTTTTTTTCCTTCGCGTCAGAGTGTGTGATGTAAATTGTATTTTGAATGCTTTTTTTTTGTCGGTGACCTATTATTTTATTAGTGAATTGCTTATTGTTATTTTTTATCTACATATACAAGCGTATGGACCGAAAAATATATAATATCCTCGCAGCTGGGCTCACCCTCTACTGATAGGGGTGTATCTCGACCGGATGAATGGTATGATATATTTTAACAGCTTCTCTCTTAAATGTATTTTCTTCGCTATTATCTTTAGATATATGATATATGCAATTTCAGAACATGTTTATACCGTGTATATACATACTATGTTGCTATCAATAAACCTATGTGTATTTATTTATTCAAAAAGGTGGATTAATTTTGTTATTTTTTACTACATTAAGCACTGACGTTGAATTGCTACTGTATGGTGTAATAACTGCGTGCTTCAGTATCTCTACAGACCATATACGAGTATGTTAAAAAAAGAATACACCGGTTTACTTTTTTTACATTTTTTATATAACTGATTATTTATTGTCATTGTTATATTAAAATTTAAGCGTTCAAGAGTATTGGCTGAAAAAAAATATCTGGCGTCCTGGCTAAACTCGCCCTCGTAATGGTGGGAGCACGTCCCCGCTATATTTATGATATTGATTTATAGATCCCGAGCAGTATGTTATTATTGTTGTCTTTATTGTGGTCGTTGATAGGTGTCGAGGTTGAATATTTCCTCGCCCTTCCAATGTCAATAAAATTGGAAGAGAAAGCTAGGAAATGAAATACGTTGTTTTCTTTAAGTGAGTGAACCGTTGTACATCAGCAAACTACAGCCACACCGATATACTGAATCCTATGACACACCAAATTGAGATGATCGGAATACACGGGAATGTTTTATTCTTATTTTTTTTTCTCTATATTTTTGAAAGAATGATATGACCGAAGTCATAGGTATTTTATACCCTCAAATACTAGGTAGAAAAAAATACATGTGTCATTCGAAATGGGTAGCGCAGCATGGAGTTCGAACCGGCGACCTACCGCACATAAACCCAGTGCGTTACCACGCATGTTACCGTGCAGGTGCGCTTCATTATTATGATGTATGAGTAACGTGACCAGACGTCCCGTTTTGAACGGGACTGTCCCATTTTATAATTACGAGTCCCGGTGTCCCCGAAATAAATTCTCGGACGCAAAATTGTCCCGTTTTCGGAATCCGCGCGAAAATTGAGGAACCAAAGCTTACCGTACGGTCGGCTGGACGCGAGCAGTGTGCGAGAGCAAGACCGACCGCGTCGTCCGTTGACGCGACGATAACCGAGAGTAGCCGAGGATGCCAACGTTCGCGCGCGCTTTGGCTTATTATTGTTATTTGACAGAGTTTTCGTTCGCTCACTTCTCGCTCATTGTTTTGTTGTTTGATGCTCGATTAGTAATTTTCTTTAACTTCTTTTGTTTTGGAATCCTAAGTTAATATGCCAAAACGTAAGTGTTCGTCTAATGTTAGCTTACAAGCAAAATATCCTTTTATTAGGCAAATAAATACTCCCTCAGATGTCAGATGCGAAAAGTGTCGTACAGAATTTAGTGTTTCTCATAGTGGTGCAGGTGATATTGAACAACATTTAAAATCTGAAAAGCATAAAAATGCCGACCGTGCCGCCGCTTCGAGTTCTTCGATGTTAAATTTTTTTAAGAAATCAGACGCGCCAACGACAAAGGATTTGGATATCGCTGCGGCAGAAGGCGTCTGGGCTTATCACACGATACAAGAAAATCACAGTTTTCGCTCCAATGATTGTGCTTCGAAAATAATTCAATCATGTTTTGATTTGAAATTTACATGCGCGCGTACGAAATCAGAAGCTATTGCAGTAAATGTTTTGGCGCGTACAGCGATGAAAGAATTAAAAGATGATCTTGATACGGCGAATTGTATTACAATTTTGACTGACGCTTCAAACCATGGTAGTAAGAAAATATACCCTATTGTAGTGCGCTTTTTTCTACCCTACGTAGGTGTACAAGTGAAAATTTTAGACCTACAAGAACAGCCAGGTGAGACTTCAGATATTATTGTCAATTATTTAAACCAAGTGTTGACAGATTACAATTTAACAGAAAAAGTCGTGGCATTTTGTGGGGACAATGCCAACGTCAATTTCGGGGGCGCAGCTAGGCGAGGAACTAACAATGTCTTGACAAAATTACAAACATTTATGAAAAAGCCATTAATAGGTATTGGATGTGGAGCCCATGTAATTCATAATGCTGTAAAATCTGCTGCAGATGGGCTACCCTTAGATTATGAAAGTATAATTGTGAATATATATTCATTTTTTTATATTTACACGATTCGAGTTGAAGCTCTAAAGGAGTTTTGCGCCGAAACTGAAACGGAATATCAACAAATGCTCGGCTATAGCAAAACCAGATGGCTTGCTCTTATGCCTGCATTAGAAAGGGTTTTAAAAATGTATCAGCCATTAAAAAACTACTTTTTGAGTATTGAAAAATGTCCCATTTTACTAAAAAACTTTTTTGAAGATCCCACATCAGAATTGTGGCTTTATTTTTTACACGCTCAGTCAGCAAGTTTTCATCAAGCTGTATTGAAACTTGAAGGTCAGACTGTATCAGCAATTGAAGCTGCAAAAGAAATCAATCAACTAAAAGATAATTTCACTCAGAAACAGACCAATCAGTTTCTCCCATTTTCAGTCCGTCAATTTATGGTGAAATTGAAAGATAATGGTACTGGTATCGATGAAGAGTTTGTGAAAAGGACGGCTACAGAATTTTATAAAACAAGCCGTGAATATCTGGAGCAGTGGACTTGCTTTCTAACCAAAGAAATGGAGATATTTTTTTGGGCAGATTTAAAAAACGTCCCCGCATGGAAAGACATTCAAAAAGCTCTGGATGTCCTAATTGAAAAGGAATATATTGATAGTAATAAAGATACAGAAGTTTTTGACGAATTTTCATTAATTTCTAACTACATTACATCGCAAAAGGTAACAGAATGGAATAATCAAAATGTTTCCACGGAAACTCGTTGGGTGGAAGTATTCAAACATTTTCACGCCAACAATCTGCAGCATGAAAATTTTTCTGTTTTAATTGAATATATTTTATGTTTGCCTGCTACAAATGCTCCAGTAGAAAGAGTATTTTCTATGATGAACAAATTATGGACATCTGAGAAAACTCAGTTACAAATTCCAGTTTTAAAGGCGATGTTGATTACCAAGGTCAATATAAAAAAAACGTGCCAAGAGTTTCATTCCTACTTAAAATCATCACCAAATGTTTTAAAACAAATTTGTTCCTCTGAAAAATATAAATATAACTAAACATTTTGGATTTCAATTAGTAACTTTAATGTTATCTTAATTTTTCTAAATACATCAATATAACTTTAAAAAGTATTTTTTTTTCAATGACTACCTATGGTTATTTGACTTAAATAAACCAATGTCCCGTTTTGAGTCAAAAAATAAATGGTCACGTTATGTATGAGAGATGCCTTGTGAAAGGTTTGTAAATTAATGTACCGAAATCAAAGGATATGATAAAACATATAAAGAAGTATGGTTAAAATCGAAAGAAGAAAAGAAAAAGTTCGGAAAGAAGTATCGATTTATTTTTTCATGCTAAATATCCTCAGTGAGATACAGGCAAAAGCCTAGTTTACTGGGGATACGACAAATGAAAGGCAACAAACCCAGATCCATTAAAATTATATGTCCAAATCAAATTACCTGTTGTTTTTTCTCAAATTGTGTATATTTCTTGTCATGTGTAATAATAATAATAATAATAATCTATGTTATGTACTCGTATATTGTGGGATGAACATTTTGGTCTGTTTGGAGTGATGAAATGTGAGGGGTTCGATTCACGTGATATATACATATGTAATTGAGTGTCACTGTTTATCAGGTTGATGAGAATGTGCAACGGGGTTTAATATAATCAAAAATCGGAAAGAAATATCGATTTATTTTTTCATGCTATATGTCATCAGTGAGGTATAGGCAAAACCCTAGTTTACTGAAGACACGACAAATGAAAGGCAACAAACCCAGATCCATTAAAATTGTGTGTTCAAATTAAATTACCTGCTGTTTTTTTCGCAAATTGTGTATATTTCTTGTCATGTGTAAAATAAATAAAACAATAAATAGGTTAACCAGAGCAGATTGATGAGTTCTAATGTCATTATATAGACCAAATTATTATATAAATTACCATTTCTCATTTTTTACGTAAGTATGAACAGGAATTCAAGAATTGAATAAGACACTAAAGCTAGGTAAACGTCACACAATATGTAACGTGAAAAGAAAAATTAACCATGTTTTTGGGTCATTCCCTCAATATTTAAGATCACGAAAACTCATTCTACTACAATTTTCTACCAGAATAAGTGTTTTTTTGTTAACTACAGAGTCTTTTTAAAATTCCATCCTTTTGGTTAAATAATCTGATTACTCCATCGTGAGGAGTCCCACCCCCGCATCGTCTACTATTCAAACATCCATACTTTAATCTGGTTTCGTTGCGTCAATCAGGCGTTATCTTCATGAAGCTAGTGCTTCCGCAAAACTGATTACCAAAAATATCTGTGGCAATTCTTGTGCTTGGTGTTGCCATGTCGTTTTGAGGTAGGTATTGCGTTTTTATTGTAATAATTATATTAGGTACTTGTTTTATCGTAATAATTATACTAGGTACGAGAGATAACATACGAACCAATTAATTTTTTTCTAATTTTCGAACTGAATTTCGTAACCACTATAGCAATTTAACATTTTATTCATATTAGTGGTGGATACATGTAGTGTTATTTAGACAACAATTTTATGTTTATTTTAGGCTTTTCCTGTTTGTTAATTTTTAACATGTTTTTTTACGACACTTATTTTTATATATTTATTTAATAAAGTGATATGATACACATACTCAATGACACACACAATTTTCAAAGGCTATTCCCATATACAAATTCAACACTTACGAACTTAAGGACTAATCTGATTTCTGTATAATAAGTGTATGCTAACTTAACTTTGATTTCCTATGTTATTATTTTTATTAATCCCATTATTTAATTTCTTATAAAAAGTTTTTTTAGAAAAAATATATACAACCGAAGTCAAAGGTATCATAACACTCTCGAATACTAGACGGAAAAAATGCCTTTATCATTCGAAAGGAGTAGAACAGTGCGAGAATTGAACCAACGACCTTCCGCATGGAAGTCCAGTGTGTTACCGCACGGCCATGTGCCTCAAAACAACTACATACTAAATAACAATTAACTAGATAACAATTTTTATAACTTATTATTTTAATACTAATTATTTGGCACGTACATGTCCATTCGTTCTGGCTACTTGCATTTCATCACATTCACTCAGACCTTGGTCCTCTCTCATAATACTGTAAGGTGGACTAGTCAGACAACAGATGATGCTTAGGAAGTCTGAACTTATAACGGAAAGGTAGGTCAGATTTACTCTCGTAAGGCCCGAGGGCAGCAATTGGAGGATTGCTGTGATCCTGTTGGTTTTATAGAACTTCACGGTCCAAGCGAGGATTTGGTGTTGGAGGAATTTTTCCCTGTTCGGTGAGAAAGTCGGGAGAAGTTTGTTCTGGGAGGGGTGTTAAAGGTGATCTTGTTCTCACTCGTTAAAGCTTCTGGTGATCCGTTGTATAATTCTGTGTCGTGAATTAACAAAAAGAGTTAAATTAAAATGGCTTGATTAGTATTTTTATTTACTTATTTAACACTTTTTTTGAAATACTATCTGGCGGGCTTATTGCCATCTCTTCTAAACAACCAAAAAAATGTAAAGTTAAGAAAGCTACATAGTCGCAAAAATATTCAGATGACTATCCATCCCCACAAAATCCATCAACACATACATGATCATATGCCCACAAACCCCACAAAGGCGGACAATCATCTGAACATTCCTTTTCATATAAAGTGAGATATGTATCATCAATCAAAGGAAAAGAAAGGGGTGATGAAGAGGAAAGGAAAAACAACTCAGGAATGAAACGCGTTATATTACTGCCAAGAAATTAAGAGCTTTTTCAGTTTCTTCTTAAAGCATGCCAAGAATGGAGCGAGTTTAACATTGGTTTGTAACTGATTCCAGAGTCTCGTTACATAGGCAGTAAAGGACGAAGTAATAAAGGTTCAAGTAGCACAAAATGTTTCTGGCAAACATTCCAAGTACTGAAAAGTGCCTTAAGGATTGCTATTTTAAAGTTTTATACATTTTAATTAAGTTAAGTACGGCACTGTTAAGATGTATTTGTTTGTTATTGTTGAGATGAATTATTTTACTTGTTATACGAGTACATGGGTTATAAACATATCCACAATTAAAATGATATATTAAAAAAACTATTTCATTACTTTGTGTAGTTAAAAAAATTCATTCACCTATCTTTTAACGATTTTATTTTTCATGAAAGGGTTATTGTCGGGGTTTTTATAAAGAACTCTTGAGAGAAGGATTTTTCCAGCACTAAAAATAGAGCTTTCGATATAAAATTCCTGTCAGAGACAAATACCGTTGTATCTCTCAGAACGATGTTATCTTCGAAAGTCGAGCATTTTAGGGGCAAAATAAAATGGAATGAACAATCACATTTCGAGCTCTTACCCTCGACCTTAATTTTTAAACGTTTTGTTTTCTAAAATTTAAGTCTCTTGAAGAAAAAAATAACTAACTTTTGCTATCAAATGACACAGAGGGGACAGAGTAGAGAAGAAAAGCGTTTCGTGTTAATTTTAATTTACGAAATTCACCAACGCCAAAAGAAATTAAGTTAACTAGACACTTGATATCAGTGTAAACCTCACGAGAGAAATGTCAAGTGTAATCCCATACTACAAATAGTCGTCGTTAAGCATTACACAGCCATCCCACAAAAAACAGTTTTTAAGGATTATTTGAAATATTTTATAAGAATACCTTATTGAAATTATTCCCAAAAATCACTTGTCGGTGTATTTTGTATTTATTTTGTTAAATTTATACTCAAAATCTATTTATTTCATATAAATCTTAACTATCTGACAATATTTTCATACAAATAAATGGAATGTGTGTTAGATTTTTTTTTGCATATATACGTCAAAATTTTACTCCGCGGAATATTGTTCGGGAAAAAATAAAATGACTCCCTTTTCGCTTTAAGCATGTTCAAACCGAATAACTCTTTCATTAAGGGTGGAAATCCCCCACGCCGCGGTAAGAATTAAATTCCGAAACGAGAACAATGCGGCTGGAAACGAAAAGAGAAAGCGGGCTTTAATGAATCATGCATGTCGGTCGTGACGTACGTTTGAGTGTCATCCAATTAGTAGAAACATTTTTTAGCCGTAATGGCGCCATGTAGGAAAAATTCATATGAACTTTTATATACATTTTTTTTTATAATTTCAAACTTAAAAAATCGTTTTTTTTATCATCACATTTCTTACGTGCTTTGAATATTTTATCGAAATATCAAAGTTCACACGTGTGACGGATACTGGGGTCACTTTGCGGTTTTTAAAAACAGGACATTTTGAATAGGTTTGAATCGTTTCACGGCTGTTTCTCACATGTTCATGTTTTTTTTATTACCTTGTTCAGTTGACTTCAATAACAGTTTCAATGATTTCAAAAACGTTGCACCCTCCATCCTCAAGGCAATGTAAAAAATATTTCCAAATATGGTAAACACGTCAGAATTGCGATTGCAACGTAAACACGTGTTTGGTACGTTCAGCCAACCGTTTCCACGGCCGCAACATGAATATGGTATACTCGCAACGACCAGTACAGAGAGCATGGTGCGCGCCGTTCATAGGACAATGCCGACTTTACCAACTTGTGTTGTCACGGTTATATTTTTTCCCGTCACCCTAAGGACGAAGACTACAACGTTTTCGAAACGTTTGAAGTGAACTCAAGGTGGTCAAAGCTCAGAAAAAACAACTTAATCATTTTCTTTCCTCGTTTTATCGTTTACACTCTTAACCCTAATTCTCACTTACTGATTTGTAACTTTTCTTCACAAATCATAGCAACACTATCTAAACAAAATATAAAATATCAAAACATATAATTTATAATAAAATACTGAAAGAATAAAAAATACTGAAAGAATAAAAAGTACTGAAATTTAATCAACAAAAAAAAATATTGTTTAAAGTAAATATAAAATCTAAAAAATTGATAGAGTTTCATGATATACTGTTTATCCAAAGAGAAAGCGAAATATGTGTATGACGATATGAAAGGTTGGTGATATTTACTCTCTGTCTACTTCGATAGAGAAACGGTAGGATGATATGTTTGTTTACATAATAAGACCATTCCAAAATGTAAATGGCCAGTCTCCCAGTTTAGATCTGAGATCAAAGAAATGTGAAAGAATTCTCCTGAACAAAATTTACATTAAAAATATCAACGTTACTAAACATGCAGTTACCCAATAATTACATTCTCACAATGGATAAAGTACAATGTGAGACTTTCGTTATAAAACTACCATTGATACATTTGAATTCTAAAAGGTTCCACGAACTTCTAGCTGGAGTGTGGAAAGCAATTTAAGCCGGAGACAAATAAACTTAAAACCAGATCGAATATAATTTTTTTTTCAGAGAGCGTTTAAGAACTTTGGCTTCATTTCAGTGACTGTGATCAAGGAGCCAACGTATAATCTCTTCTACATTTTCTTTAACATTGATATCAATGTTAGGAAGAATTTAATGAAAACTCTTGTCTGGAGTGTATGGCTGCGAAACGTGAACCACCAGCCAGAGCGAGTCCGGGCGTCTGGCTGCCTTTGAGATGTGGTGCTACAGGCGCATGGCCAGGGTCCATTGGTTAGATCACATCCGAAACGACGAGGTATTGAGCGGGGTTGGAGAAACAAGGCAACTCCTAAATAGAGTTGCCCAACAACGATCCAGTTGGATAGGTCAAAACATCAGGCACCCAGGCCTGCTCCTTACCATCGTCGTGGGAATGATTGAGGGTAATAACCATAGAGGCCGCCCTAGATATAGCTACATGGACCGGGTGATCCGGGATGTGCGCTGTGGCAGCTACCAGGAGATGAAGAGACTGGCGGATGACGGAGATGATTTGAGGAATCGAGTGCTTGGTGCAGACCGATCCTAGGATTTTAACCCGGAAAAAAAAACATTTTCTTAATTATACACCTCGTGTAGATGAAATACATTTAAAATTTGTTAAGTCTGCCCTAAATTTCATAACCATATCATTTATGTAAAGTTTCTCGTACATAATAAATTTTCCTCAATGTGACTGACCTCTCTACACATTGTATGATGTAATATGAAAATTTTAATCCAACACTATAACCCCGTAAGCTCCCCTGCGTGCAATAAATTTGATAACACGTATGTAAATCTTTTAAATGGAACCTATTCCACAAAACGGAAGAAAACATTTCTAAGAACGTTGTATAAACCCATTTTTTCACAACGGCGGATCGTTGAGCGGTTATTTATTGCTTAATTAGAAGAATAATTTTTATTGCCTTTGATTTTTGTACAGATAGAGGTTTTTTATTACAGACAAGACAAATATTGAACAATGTAAATAATGGGAGGTCATGTAATACAGGGCTGCCTGAAAGTTTTTTTTTTAATATTTAAAAAAAATATTCAAATAATATAAGACACATCCAAAAATTTCGTTATAAAACCCATTTATTTGTGCATCTTAAGTAATAATTAAGAGTAAGATAAGACGTTTGTCTCCCAGCGCCGAGGTTGCGGGTTCGATTCCCGTTGGAACCCAGATTCTTTCAAAAATGAATCCAGTTTGGCTTTCACTTAAGACCTATTAAACATATTTCTGGTTGGTTGAAAGATATTGCCATTTGATAATAAGTTCGCCAGATTGTATTGTATACAAGAAACTGTAATAAAATACTATACAATAATTGTTAAAAATATTCTGATAGGCAACCAGAATAAGCTTGAATTACAGAAAATACATATAATCAAATACTGCTTGTCACTTACAAATAATATGCTATTTTTTGTAGATCAAGGGCTTATATTTATTTATTTTACACACGATTGATATGAAACTCAAAATAATTAGTTTTATTTTATAAGAAGTCAACAAATGAAATTAGTTGTCTAAATATAAGTTTTATTGATTATGCCATAATGTCTAGCGGGTATGATGGCATAAAAAGTGTTACATCATCATAATCATGTGTGTTTTTCATACACAATATTGTTTTAATTACATATAAAATATTTGCATTACTATATATTATTTTGTTCAACATATCGATTATTTTATAAAGTTAGAGATTTTTTTTATGGCTGTTAGAAACAGTTAAAGGACTTTAATTAAATAACTAGAATAAAAAAATCAGTAGGGTTTCATGAACTACTCGTAGAAATAATAATGAGTAAAATTGATTCTGTCGATATTGAAGTTATAGAAGTCTAATTTAGAAAAGTCAAATGAAATACTTTTGATAGTTGCAAGTATTGAATTATTTCCACCTGTTTCATACAATGAACTTGTCGAACTGTTTTATATGAAGAAACAACTGTCACTCATTCAATAAAATATATGTAGAACTATAAAAATAAATGTATTGGATTTTACTTAAAAATGTAAAACACAAAAAAAAATTCTTAAAAAAAATATATGTGCTCGCAATCCGTGTATCTTTAATATATTCATTGAAGTCTGAGCAGATAAAATATTATAAATAATTCACTATAATTTCTTTACAAGTTATGTTTAAAATGTTATTTCTAAATGTGAAATTTATCATTTTTCAGATAACCACAATGAATAGGTAAACAATATTTGATAAATACCCTTTCATTAATAATTATAATTAGAGTTTTTATTTATTTACAAGATTGATAATGACGGAAGTTAATCTTATTTTTTTTTCAATATGATGCTGCGCTTGCCTTTGTGCTGCTTAATGTTGTCATCTTATTGCTCTTGAGTAATCTTAATTAATCTAATAAATTAGTGTTATTATAAATGTTAGAAGAATCAATCATTTTTACTCTCTTATGCTGCTCTCTTGTTTCAGTATTCATATTTTACTTTTCAAAAGTCAAGTCATATATTTTTAATAAATACATCATATATCATTGTTATTTTAATAAATACATCATATATCATTGTTATTTTAATAAATATATCATTGTTATTTTAATAAATACATCATATATCATTGTTATTTTAATAAATACGTCATATATCATTGTTATTTTACGTCTTCTAATCACATCAAGAAGTGACAGCTGTCAAATAATATTTAAAAACTAGTTGCAACCCGTGAAATATTCACGGAAGTAAAACAAATTCTACATTTATGAAAATATATATTCATAAATGTATAATTTGTTTATATACTCGTATATGATTTATACATCGTCCCCTTTTATACCGGTTCAAAAATTGTTTGCTTGGTATTTAAAATTCGTTCAATATCACGGACCCACCGAGATTCAAATTTCGAATTAATTTCGGATAGAATCCAAGTATTCCTCTCTCGCTCTATTGTATTCAAAATTCAATTCTCGTATTCTTTCTTCGACGACAACCGTCGTATGGGTTTTGGCATATTCATACTATGATATGATTTATTACAAATGATCTATGCAATTAATAATTAAATAATAACAATTAAACCGTAACTTTGACAACTCCACATCTTATAGAGGAACGTAAGTCTGACAGATTTTTTATTGTATGATGATTTAACACTTTTATAAAAATATTTGAGGTGGATTTATTGCTTCATGCAAATTCTTCCAAATAACCGGCATTAATACATAATTATAATCGGTATCCGTGACAGTGTTTTTCAAATAAATTATTGAAAATAATATTTGAGGAACAGTTGATTTACTAAAAGTTTTTCCTCGCATCCATTTTTTGCTAAACATTTCTCTCCATTCATTCATTTGTCATCATTCTTAGATTGCAAGTCTTCTTCCTGGCACTGTCCCAACTCATTGCCTAGGTAGACTGTTGGGGTCGGCTCTTCTCGTTCTCAGGCTGTATATTCTTCGGTTCTGGGTGTCACTTTCATCTAGGCTGTTTCGCTGCAGGATTTTGGAGCATTGAGTCATCCAGGAGTTCTTTGGTTTTCCTCTGGACGGCTGTCGAGGAAGATTCACAGACATTGCCTGATTTACAGTATGGTCTGGTGGTCTCCGTTTTATGTGCCCGTACCATCTCAGCTGTCGAGCTTCCCGCTTATTATTTATGTCAGTAACTCCCAGGCTACCTATATTCTTAGATTGCAAGTGAAGTTAAAATAATTAGAAAATGTATCACGTGTTTTTTGATTATTCTCTACGTGACAGATTTATTTCATCAATTCCCCCTTTTTTTTTTAATTTACACTTAGCAACTTAAAGATCGTTGTCAAAATTTTCATATTTGATATGTTGAAGTTTTAAATCGTTCAAAGATTGATTTTATCGCATTACTTTAATATATTATATTGACTCTAATTATCGCATGTTTGGTTTTGGCGTGTGAATTTCCTATAAAGTAAAAATAAATTAAAATATATCAAGATTTCATTTAAAGACTTCAAATTATATATTTTCGGTTGCCTGCTGAGTTTTCTATTTTGGTGTATTTATATAATGCATAGTTTTAATTAAAAAAATTCTTCAATGACAAGAACTTTTTATTGTCCTAAAGGTGGTTTCGTTATGCTATTTTTTTTTTTTACAAAAGTACCCATAGAGATATCCAAATAGATGAAGCGAATACATTGATGAGTGTATTGTCTTCGGCCCCAATAATAATTAAAAAAATAATTGAGCGTTATGATTAAAAACACTGGAGCAGGCTTCAAAACCGCCGTATTATTACCATATGTGAACAGGCAACAAGACTCATATACGTTAAGCGTGTGCGAGAATTGTTTTCAGACGAATATTTTTACCTAACTGGGACACTTTTTAATTTTTTAATTTATTTATTTAACACTTTTCTTGCAAATACAACCTGGCGGGATTGATGCTAGGCGGCAATCTCTTCCAACCAACCAGACAAAAGTAAAAGATGCAAGTTACGTGATCGCATAAATCATTGAAATGACTATCCGTCCCCACGAAATCCATAAACACGTCTTTGAACATGTGCCCATGAACCCCACAAAGGCGGACAATCCCCCGAACATTCCTTTTCATATAAAGTGGAATATCATCAATCAGAAGAAAAGGAAGGGGTGATGGAGAGGAAAGGAAAAGAAAAATCAGGAATGAACCACGTTATTTTACTGACTAAAAATTAAGATTTTTTTCAGTCGTTTTTTAATACGAGTACATGCCAAGGACGACGTAAAAAAAAGAAGCTGTGAACTGGAAAAGCCAATAAACAATATATGTTTGAGCGTAGCGCTAATAAAGGACTGGAAAGACGCAGAATTTTTTTGACGAGATAAGAGGGGGCGGCGGGACAGTTAAATATATTATATAATAGATACAATATGTGAATTTGGCATCTATTTTTAGGGTAGTATATGGAATCGAACCTCTTTCTCCAGGGTGGAACTACCCAAGCGTCTTACCGACTGGGCACGTAGAAAGAATGAATAATGGAAGATTGATAATAATAATTGATACGAGAAATAAAAAGATGGGAGAATTCTGGAAAAACGTGGTATGACTAAATCAATCACATTCTTAAAGATGGAGAAATAAAAAATGTTTATGAATTAAGAGTGAAAAAAATTTATAGGTGTGTAAACTTCGCGGAAACTAAATATGTATGCCTAGATTTAATGAACTGGAGATATATTTTTTCTGCGTACCCAATGGGAACTTGATCGTGATGATAATGTTTTTATATTGAAAAATCTCAATTTGAGTATTGGAGTGTTGTTACAAGACGAACTCTGTATCAGATTAAAAACTCCTTTATATAATTTTTCTTATTTTGGGTACCACCGGGAATCGAACTTAAATCCTCAAGTGGAAGACCAGCGTCTTTCCAACTACGGCACATAAGTCGTGAATTCATTCCATTAAAAAGTCAAACACCTATGTCAAACGTTTCCTTTACATTTAATAGTTCTTTTCCTGTCCTTGTTTTTCAAGGTTCGTTTCTGGCTTTGATAGATTCTAGTGGTGGCTTAACCATTTTATTTATTTGGCTAAAGGTTGGGAGTCTCCCTTTTGAATTCAATTCACAAAGGCTTTAGACACGCCGAATTTTTTACACGACTTTTCGAATGGATTTCCAGCAAATACACCTTGATTAAACTTTTCACTCCTGCTATATTTGACATTGGGTTGAGTTGTCCTACGGATGAACAAGTTTGACATTGAATTTTTTGTGACGCTGCTCATGGGATCCAGTATTTTTATTGTTAAATGAGATATTTTTATATTAAGGAATAAATAAATGAATTTCTGTAGGTGTGTTTTTTTACCTGTTTTTAAATAAACCTTCTGATTTTCAGGCGCCGTTGTTTTTTCCATCCCCTCCCACGTTCAATTAACAGTCGTATTATCTTTTATCCCCCATTTTATGATTAATTAATCTCTTTGTATATTATTAATTACTTTTTATCTCTTTAATTATCAATTTTTTTCTCCTAAAATGTATTGTACTTTTGCTAATATATTGTACTGTATTTCCACTTTACTGTTGTGAACTTTTTGAATGTTTTGTACTGAATTTCTTTCAAATTGTATTGAATTGTTTTTTTTTCTACAGTTTTCCCCTCAAATATGTTTTTCTAATCTAATGTGTTTTTATATATTTTTGATACGTCAATAATAAAGAGTTTAAATCACAAGTTGGATCTCCCTCGAGGAGAGACTGCTATCTAAATGGCGTTATAAAAAAAAGCCAATTTATCATTATTTTCGTACTTCTAAAATGAAGTGAGAACTTGAGTTTGCAAGAGCAATAAATTGAAGTGAATATGTACAATATTTTTGTAAATACTTTACTTTCTGAGATAATAGGAAGGTAAATATAATAAGATACTTTCAATTGAATTATACTTGCTGGTAATCAATATAATATGTTGTTTTGTGTTTATTAATCATCACGTAGTACTAGAATATAATCGTCAGGCTTCATTTACAGTTTACGAGAGTAAATCTGACATACCTTACCGATATGATGCCCTTGCGGTCGGGCTCGCCCTACATTGGTGGGGTGTATCTCAGCCTGGGGAATGTTTGTGGGATGAGCCCGGACCTTTTTGTGTCTTCTCTCTTGAATGTATTTTTTTTGTCATCTATTTATTTTCTGTGTTTATTTTTTATATATATTCTTCTTCTACGTGTTCAAGAGTGTGGGCTGAAAAACATCTGGTGTCCCCGTGGCTGGGTTTGCCCTATATTAGTGGGGTGTATCTTGGCCGAGGGAATGCTATTAGATGATCTCAGACCTTTTGATAGCTTCTGTATCTAATGTATTATCTGCAATTTATGTGTTTTAGAAGTGTTATTTAAATATTATCTGTACATACTATGTTGCTATCAAAAAACCTATTATTTATTTATTTATTTATATAAGCCCAGGCTTCCGAAGTATTATCTCTTGCCTGACAAGTCCACCTGCAGTATTAGCAGGGATGACCATGGTCTGAGTGAATGTGATGAAATGCAAGTAGTCAGAATGAGTGGAGATGTACGTGCCAAATTATAAGTAATAAGAATTGTTATCTAGTTAATTGTTATTTAGTATGTAGGTATTTTGAGGTGCATATCCGCGTGGTAATGCACTGGACTTCCGTGCGCAAGGTCGTCGGTTCGAACCCCGCGCTGTGCTACTCCCCTCGAATTACACTGGTTTTTTATCCGTCTAGTATTCGAGGGTATTGGGATACCTATGAATTTGGTCATATCTATTCTTCCAAAAAAAAATGTCAGTGTGCTCCGATCGTCTCACTTTGGTGTGCAATCGGATCCAGTATAATGGTAAGGCCGGTGAGTTTACTGGTTTGCAATAGCTCACTCACTTAAAAAATGTCGGTGTGCTCCGATCGTCTCACTTTGGTGTGCAAACAGATCCAGTATAGTGGTAAAGCCGGTGAGTTTACTGGTTTGCAATAGCTCACTCACTTAAAAAAGGTCGGTGTGCTCCGATCGTCTCCCTTTGGTGTGCAATCGGATCCAGTATAGTGGTAAGGCCGGTGAGTTTACTGGTTTGCAATAGCTCACTCACTTAAAAAATATCGGTGTGCTCCGATCGTCTCCCTTTGGTGTGCAATCGGATCCAGTACAGCGTTAAGGCCGGTGAGTTTATTGGTTTGCAATAGCTCACTCACTTAAAAAAAACAACTGACGGCACAGTTTAACTTTCTTACTAAATTGACGTTGGAATGGTGAGGGGATCCTCGACTACGAAGCCGAGCAACGACAACGACGAGTATATAATCGTAATAAGATCTCCTAACTTATCAAGTTAATGGGAATCTATAGCACACGGGTTATTTCAATACCTCATAATAAACATATTCAATTAGAATTGTCAAACTCAAGAATTACTTGGTCATAATAATCTTAAAATCTGCGCAAACATCAAATCACAGATAGCATTGCCCATGTCATTTGTCTAGAACAGTGGTTTTATACTTTTTCATCTCAAGATGCCCTTAGTATATTAATCATATATCTGATACATGGGTGTGAATTATGGGTTCCCTACAAACGGCACATAAGAATAGAAAATGATGAAGATTTGATGGACCTCAAGTAAATAATGAAGATTTGATGGTGCTATAAAGTATCAAATTATGAAATTTTGAGGAGAGCAAACTGCTGTAGTGTTGAGGTTATAGTGTCGTGTGCTCGCTTGCATTAGTCTAAAGATGTATATTGGGAGCCTGAGTACAGACTTCAATAAATATTTTCTTTGGTGAGCTGTCAGAAGATAGAAGAAAACATGATGTACAACTCAAGATATATCTGAATGTACTGCATGAGATGCTCAAAAACATAAATATTCTACACTACATGGAACAAACAACAGAAAATTGAGCCAAATGAAGATCCATTGGAAAGAAAACCGCAAAAGAGTTGCAAATACTGAAGCTTCTTCCTATATATGTAACAGTACATGCCTATCACCAATTATTTTAAATAGTTATCTGCGATAGCTCCTAGTTCACTTTGCACTATGATTTATATTATACTCATCAAGGGTTATGAGTATTGTTCCATTCAGTTAATAAAGGTTTTTTCCACTCCCACCCCCTACCGAAAAGACTTGCTAATTTGTTGAATGTGGGAGCTTTTTGTTTACGTCAGAATTTAGTTGAACAAGTCTTGAGTAACATTAGGTTTATATCACAGATTAACATACATTGTAAACGCAGCTTCGTAGATGTAAAACTTCATAAATGAAACCACGACTCGCCGAGCTTTAGCACTCGGCAAACCACATTTATTATTGACTAACATTCTTTTATCATCAGTTCCACATCGACAAACTTTGTTTTAAATATGCTGTAACAAGATAGTTCAATCAGACATCTTGCTTCATAGATGTAAATTGAGATATAGATAAAGTCTTAAATGTGTTTTGAACTCATGTGAACTTCTCCGTATTATCTTATAATTTATCACATAGGATCAAGATCGCCTGAAATTATGAAAATATCATGGCGCACTCCCGGAAATTAATTATAGCAATCCAGAGCATCGAAGCACACATTTTGAAACCCTCAAATATATTATATAACATAGAAAATATTTGTTATTCATTATGGACATTCAAGTATTTATGTATTATTATATACACCATTTCCCTGTCAGTGTAAGAAGAGATAACAAAGGTCCAGACATCGCTATCTCGATACACATAATTCACTTCGTTTCAATTTAAACACCTTTTCAAGCAACTCCTACGGTTTTCTGTGTTTCCTTCTTTTAAAATATAATTCCCTTGATCCAACCATACTTTTCTTGGTCTTCTTCTATCACGCTTTCCACTGAAATGCACATTATATATTGTTTTGTCGGTCTTTCTCTATACAATGGAAATGGATGGAGAAACATTACCAAATTGTGACTCCTTTAAGTATCTTGGGTCACTCATCTATAGCGATGGAGGATGTGCACCAGATGTAACACATAGAATAAGTGTGGAATGGATGAAGTTTAGATCAATGACGGGAGTTCCATGTGATCCAAAAATGCCAGTAAAGTTAAAAGGAAAAGTATACCAAACGATTGTCAGACCCGCACTCCTTTATGGCTCCGAATGCTGGACGATGTATAACTCTTACTCTAGGCAACTAGAAACTGCTGAAATGTGCATGCTAAGATGGTCAGCTGGTGTGTTCCTAAGAGACAAAATAAAAAGCTCACGCATTCGTGGAAGCCTAGGTATTACAGACATCAACAGCAAGATGGAGGAGAGGCGATTGAGATGGTATGGGCACGTTGGACGCAGAGCACCTGATCACATTGTGAACCAGGCAATATCCATGGATCTTCCTCGAATAACAACCAAAGGAAGACCAAAGAATTCATGGGTGGTGCAAAAAGATAACCTGATGCAGAGGCACAGCCTGGGGGTCGTAGTCCGGGACAGAAGAGCATACAACCTGAGGACGAGGAGAGCTGACCCCAACAGTCTTCGCAGTCAACGAGTTGGGATGGAGCTAGGGAGAAGAAGGTATACACTTGTTCCATACACTTGTTCTACCTATCCAATTAATTTCAAAGTGGTCTTCTTTATTTTTCTCAAAACATCAACATTAATTTCACATTCTTCCTTGATCATTTTATTCCGTATTGTGTTATAAATTGTCACCTTATTATTCTCACAACACTTATTTCTACAACATTTATTTGACTCCTTTTAATCTTTTCCGCGTCCATATTTACCTCCATATATTAAATATGGTACGAAATACTGATGTCAACTATCATCTTAGCTGATTTTGATTCTGTTCGTTTTGAGTTTATAAGTTTTAGTGCCTTGTTGACTTCATTTTCTATTGCTACATGAAATTCGATTTTAAATCCTCTATCAACTGATAATATAATACTCAAATAGTAGTTCGTCAACTGACTTGTCTAATTTTCAAACCTTCTTCATCCTAAATTTACTTAGCTCATGAGCTAAAAAGCTCAAAACACAGCACTCTAGGGCTGATGTTTTATTGCGTAGAGACACTAAACAAGGTCTCTTTTTATTATTCTAAAGAAGACTATACTCGACAAGTTGGAGATAGAAGAATTAATTTCCTCCACGTGCATGAGATGACACTTCATAGATGTTTTCAAGAGAAAACTATCCGTCTGGAAAACAAAAGTAATCAACGCAAATCGTCAATTTGTTATTGTTTCTTGTTAAAAGGTCAAATTATCCATTTTAATTTTAACGTTTTCAAAAATATTAAAAAAAAAAAAAAAAAACAGAAAATATTCCTCAATTTTCAAATAAAACATTTATATTTGTAAATATTGTTTACTGTATTTTGGCATTAGAGTTGAAATGATAGATGCAGCGATTTTTCGTAATCAATTATAATTAAACTAGACGCCATGACCCAATGCTAAGGATACATGCTCAGCACCAAGATATCCTGGGTTCAAAGCTATTTTTCATCTGAAATTATCGCTATCCCTGCGCTAAGTCGATGTTTTTTCAAAGAGCGCTCTGATTGTTAAGGATATGACATAGATATATCCATACCCTTACACCATTTACCGTTCAAGTAGGCAGAGAGAAAAGAGTGCCAGGTTTTTCTATCTCCACGTTTATTCTTAGTTTCTTCTACATTCAGACACCTTCTCCTAAAACTCTTACGATTCGTATATTTTTTAATTTCCTTGTTCCGAAATATTATTTATTTGATTCAGCCATACTTTCCTTGGCGTTCTTTTTCTACGTTTTTCCTGCACATTGGCTTTTTCTACGTCTTTCCTGTACATTGGCTTTTTCTACATCTTTTCTGCACATTGGCTTTTTCTACGTCTTTCCTGCACATTGACTTTTTCTACGTCTTTCCTGCACATTGGTTTTATCTACGTCTTTCCTGCACATTGGTTTTATCTACGTCTTTTCTGCACATTGGCTTTTTCTTCGTCTTTCCTGCACATTGGCTTTTTATATATTTTTTGTAAGTCTCCTTTAATTTGATTCGCCCAAACAATATTTAATATCACTGAGTGTTCTGTGATACTATATTACGAAAAGTCGATATAACGTTTATGGCATTATTTTTTTGAAAAAATTGCTGTAGTTATTTTGCGGATATTGCCATTTGTGTGGATATTATTCAAATTGTAGGTTAAAAAGTAGTAAAAAATACTTAACTTTGCGAGTAAACTGTATTGAAACAGTATATATTTGTAATACAAGCACATGTATTACACGTCTGCATATGTTTTTTAAAACACATCAAAACCAGGGAGCTCTAAGGGCTGTTTTTTTATTGTGTTTTATCATTTTTCAATGTATTAATAACTTATGTATTAGACTCGTAAAATATTGTATAATATATTTTTTTTACTTTGAAGTTTTTCGAGTGTTTTGATAAAAAATATAAGATTTAGGCAAACAATATATGAAATTCGGTATTCATACACTTTTAAAATATTCATTTTGAGGCCTCATATTTAAAATTGAAATATATTTTTAATTGAAACTGTGTATTTTACCCCCTTCACTAACTAATTAACTAGATGTATTGCCCTTTCTAAAGGTTATATGTACTTTGAGATACATTTAAGTATTTATGTATTAACTGTGTTATTATTAAGATTTTTTTAAAAATCTGACTCATTTTTTATGTTCAAATCTACAGTGTTAAGTCTCTTGCACACGCACATCTCAGCAGGAACAGGAAATGATGACGGAAAATGAGATAATCATCTACAACGGCAATACATCTTCCCTCTTTTCATGAGACTAGGGTGCGAGCCCAGAAGATTGTATCAACACTCAACCCCTCTTATAATATCATGCGGTACATCTTACCATGAAAGTGCAATAATATAAGGATTTCGAGGAATGTCGAAAATAACTACATGATTTGTAACACTCCGAAGAGGGTGGATGTGAATATAATGAGATTATGAAAATAGCAGCCTTTCATGTAACATAACATAACACAGTTTTTTATCATTATCGTAAATAAAAATATTGTTTTAAAAAATTATAACTCAATATTTAGGAATGTTTTTATGGCTTTTTTTCCTTAATTTTATTTTTTTATATGTTAAGTGACGTGAATGATGGCCGACATTTTGTGAATGTTGTTATCTTCCTTCTCACCTAGAAAAAGCCGCTGACCACATTTTTATATGTTAAGTGACGTGAATGATGGCCGACATTTTGTGGATGTTGCTATCTTCCTTCTCACCTAGAAAAAGCCGCTGACCACATTTTTATATGTTAAGTGACGTGAATGATGGCCGACATTTTGTGAATGTTGCTGTCTTCCTTCTCACCTAGAAAAAGGCGCTGACCACATTTTTATATGTTAAGTGACGTGAATGACGGCCGACATTTTGTGGATGTTGCTATCTTCCTTCTCACCTAGAAAAAGCCGCTGACCACATTTTTATATGTTAAGTGACGTGAATGATGGCCGACATTTTGTGAATGTTGCTGTCTTCCTTCTCACCTAGAAAAAGCCGCTGACCACATTTTTATATGTTAAGTGACGTGAATGATGGCCGACATTTTGTGGATGTTGCTATCTTCCTTCTCACCTAGAAAAAGCCGCTGACCACATTTTGTGGGACTGTGAGGAAACATAAAGAATCATTTTAACTCTCTAAAAAAATAGGCAGGTGTTCCATTCAGCTATACTGTGAATTACCTTTAGCACGATCAGCTACTCGTGTTTTGTGACAATAAGAGCTAGTTTTCTCCATTTTTTATGAAAATAGAAGAAAGTTGCAAAACTTTCAGCTGAAAAGCTGTAATAATATATATGAAATAATTTATGTATACATGAACTTATCAATTTTATTTTAAGCTTTCTTAGCACTGTATCCGTAGGGCTGGAATAAAAGCACTCAATGCTGATACCACATCTCTAGGTGGTCTAGATATGACAGCACACGGAGGTACGATGTAGCAAAACTAACCGAGCGTATTTTTATGTACCATGTGTACCTACAAGTATGAGAACCGCAAAAGTGAACTTCATGGAGATACCCACTCTGCTTTGGGAATACAATAGGACTTATAATAATAATGATGAAAAAATAACAAAATCAAAACTGATGAAATGTTAATTAGTTATAAACAATAATACAAAGACTTAGTGAAACGCACAGGCTTATCATCAAAATTAAACAATGGAAACAAACATCGAAGTATCTCTGTATAATCTTTAATTCTAAATAATTCCCTTAGCTTTACATAAAAATGAATATGAAACTCACCGGTCAACGATACGTTATTCTTTTCTTGGACACTACATTATTCAATATCGTCAAAATAATCGGACATTAACTCTAGTATGTCGCCCTTACACATTTGAACACCGACAATGTAATCGGATTCCTTAGATAACACAAGAGCGAAAAATGACTGACCACCGCGAGGGAGAGGCAACTCGTAGTGGTCCCGGAATCGGACTTAGTGTTCTAAGTCCGATTCTTCTCTTATGGAGCGTTATCAATTTTTCTTATCAAAGGTCAATTTTTTAAACTCTGTCACCGTTATCGCCAGCTGTTTACACTATGAATGTTTCTACAGTGAAACGTTGTTTATATTAACCTTAACAATATCAATATTTAATATTTTGGTTTGTGAACCTAACGGGTGGTTTACGAGCGCCGGAGGCACATGCAGTAAGGGTTTGTGGTCTAAAGGACTCCAAAAGAACCTAACCTAATAAAACCGAGACGGGATCTGTATGGTTTGTGAACCTAATGGTGGTTTGAGTTTATATATGGTTTGAGTTTTTATATGGTTTGGATTTTTTATGGTTTGAGTTCCTTAACATAACTCGGAAAATCCATTACCTAAACTGTCAGTGAGCGGATTGGCGAGGTCGTCATCCCTCTCTTTGCAAAGTACAAACAAAGTTTGACGACCTCCGTGGCCTGGTGGTAAGACACTTGTCGGCCGATCCGGAGGTTGCGGGTTCGATCCCCGCTGGAACCCAGATTTTTTTAAATAGGATTCCAGTCTGGTTAATACTTAGAGCCTATAAAAACATCTTTCTGGTTGGTTGGAAGAGATTTCTACATGGCACTAAACCTGCCAGGTTAAAGAAAATACAGATTATGTTGCCATCAGAAAATAATATATAAGAAGACAGATAATATATAAGAAGGGCAACACTTGCCTGACATTATTTTTCACAATTAATTTAAAGGTGCAATATTATTACTTCATTTGCCTGTATTAATCAAAAAAATATCTTGAAAATAAACAATGTTATGCTTAAATAAAAAAAACATGCGTTTCCTCTGCGCCACCCTGTACGAGTATAAGAGAAAATTATCAGAAAGCTAATCACTATTTAAAAAGATCTGAAAATTTTACTTATTGGCAATCAGACTGAAATCAAATCCAATCCGTCATATGCTTAGCAAGCACGCACATAGTTACAGCATAAAGGTCAACTTTTTGATTAAGGAATAAATAAAGATTTAAAAAATTTAAAAATAAATGAAAATATAACCAAAATTATAAATGAATGTAATTGTTTAATTTTAATGTTTTTTTTTTATTTCAGCTGGCGAGTTTATTTCCATGTGGCAATCTCTTCCAACTAACCAGAAAGATGTTTTAATGGGCCCTAAGAGAAAACCAGACTTGAATCCCATTTAAAAAAAAAACTGGATTCCAGCGGGGATTGAACCCACAACCTCCGGATCGGTTTTAACCCTTTTACTATATTTAGTATACCTGGCAGGTTTATTGTCATATGTCGATCACTTCCAATATACTAAAAAGATTTTCAAAAGGCTGTAAGTGAAAATCGGACTAAAAAATATATGAAAATCTCATACCAACGGGTATCGAACGTGTAGCCTCTGGGTTGATAGGTCTATATCATCCACTCTATATCTTAGGGATAAATGTAAAGATTTAACACAAAATAATTAATATAAGCAATACAATATAGTTATTATTTTAATTAATATATTCGGTAAACCGAATTTTCACTTCTGCGCATAAAAAATCTCAAATTTTATGTTTCTACGCATGCCGGCAGTCATGCGCAAAGTTGCCATATTTTGTCAGAGTTTGCGCAGAAGTATGAATCAACAAAATATCTAGAATTAAAAAGTAGTCTATATATCCTTAAAAGGGTTAATGAGATACATTTGTAATAAGGAAATGAAAAAAATATAATTCTTTATAGCTATTAAAAATATAACTAATGAGTCGTACAAGTTAAAAACCATAGGAATCATTTAGATACTTTTTTATCGCCATTTACATAATTGTTATCAGGATGAACTAAAGTTGGTTGAAAAAAACTTACTTCTGTATTTTTTTAATGTATCTGTTTGTATTTTTTTGTTAGCACAAAATATAAACATTCGTTTTAATTCATTAAAAAAGACTTCACATTTACTCAAAAGCTTACGGAATAAGAATCCTGACAAAATAATTAAACGGCCACCAAATTATAGATAAGGTTAGGCGTGCCTACATTTTACATTATCAAAATTATAGATAAGGTTAGGCGTGCCTACATTTTACAATATCAAAAGTTAACTTGCCTTTTTAGATGGACATCAAAAGCTCCATTCCAATTTAGTAAATAGCTCCACGTTTGACAACAGAATAATTATAAAATCGCACATTAATCACCACCAACCGACCAACCTAACACACTCGTTCACTTTACATAATTAACCGACATGCAAGAACCAGTCTAAAACAGAGTTTATTTTACAAAATTAAACAAAAATCCAAACGACATTTTACGAAATATTGTTCAAATTTAACAAACTGTCTTCAAAACATGTTACACGCACATTAAAAACACTCTGCTATTAAAAATATCTATGTCCGTTTTATCTAAATATTTCAAAACTGCCGGTAAAACGTGACACGCTTTTCCCGGATAGGCTGCTTTTTCCTTAATTTTTTTATCGCTTTTTTAGGTAATATTTTTTTCAATTTCAATCCGATACAGCGCACAATTGTTTCGGTTGTGACAAATCGTGATTTATCTGTTCAGGCGTGCTTAATTTGAAGTTGATTTTCCAACGTGTGACGCAAGGTTACAAGGAAGGGGTGTGAGGGGGTGTTTTTCGAACGACGAAGCGTGCATCCCCTATAGCGTTCAGGGGGTAACTGACTGCCCGGGTTTCCTCCCTCATCGCTTTCCCGCCTTCCCTGACCTACCCTGCCTTAAAATACCCTCAATGGTACGGAGGCATTTTCCATCCCTATATACCATCTACAAAACATCGAAATTTCACAAAATTCACACTCATTCTTGTAAAAAGGAACGTAGAACACGTATATATAATTTTTAAGGTTATTTCTTCATTAATGCATTTTTGTCTCTGAACGTAAATTTAACTTTGTCTTCAATATAGCTTGTATGGTTAACCATTAGGATCATAGTGCTCGAATGCTGTTTAACTACAAGTTTAGTTGACTTCTTTGAAAAGTGCGAATTTATGAAATCAAGCATAGAATTTTATTGAAAAGACTCTTTCTTATTTTGAAAGAGTGGCATTGTTTTACCATAACAATGATTTATCTACGAATTCATTTATTTTACATTATTAATTACTTGAATTATTGATACATGTCTGTTACGTACTTTCTTGTATAAATACTTGATAAATCATTCATTGTCATAATCAACTGATCACGTTATAGTGTTCTTTTTACGTTTGGTTCTTTACGTACACATATTCGTATAATGGCACGTGCAGGATTTCTCAAGATAAGATCAGTTTTCTGCTATGATAACTTGAACCTTAAACTTCGGAAACGCGTGATTACGTGCAACTTTGATATATTTTACTTAACGGCGTTGAAACGTGGACTATGAAGACCAGAATGCAAAATAAGCTAGACATATTGTTAATATGTATTTATCGAATTCATAAAAAATCAGTGGATTAATCACAATCGAAATAATGCGATGGATAAAGTTTCCGTGTACAGTTCTCTTTCCCTTATTATTTTTATGGATTGATAAATAACTTCTTGTTTCAACAAATCAATGAATGATCCTTTGTATAAAAAAAAGTTAGGAATTTAAATCCTCTTTTTGCTTGATGTTATTATGGTTTGATTTTTTTATACAAATGACCGCTCTGTATATATTTCTTTATTCATTATTTGGTTTTGTTTTATATAAAAACCTGCAATAGGACGGGCATATAGTAGATATTTCCAGTGAGCACTTTGTGTAAGTAGTTCTGTAGTCAACGAAAATCTTATACGAAACCTGAATGATTGTTTGTGAGAATAATAAACTCGACGGGTTCGACTGTATATATCGAAATCGTTAAATAATATAATATATTACAATTAAAAAGTATGTCGTATGCTAAAATTTCTTGATTACGGTGTCGTGTGTTGTTTGGATGCCAATAAGGAGATTAAGAATCAGTTGGAGAGACTCCAAAACATTTGCATCGAATAATATTTAACCAAAGCAAGAATGATCACGTGACAGATTTTCAGAAAAGACTTCAATGACTTAAAATCAGGCAGCGACGTTACCTTTACGTTACGTCGATATTATTTTGCGTGCTTAGCAATTTTAATTCTCCTTCATATATTCGCGAATAAATCCACTTTCTTTCAAGACACGGACATTATTTTCGATCAGGCTATGAGAGACTACTTTGTGTATCAACACACCATACCACATGTCACACATCTCCATTTTCCGTTCACTCAACGCGACTATGGGATGATTTTTTTTAATATTTCCCAGATTCGTGAAAGAGAGAATTGAAAAAAAAAGAGATGCGTGAGACTCTCGCGCGGTAGAAGTAAACTTCTTAGCTTCTAAGAAAAGTTGATTTTATGCATTGCTTTTTTTCCATTTGATAATGATTTTTTTTTTAGGATAAGGAACTGGTAATGTGGAATTCAATTCAAGAAAATTTCCCTTAATTCAATAAAAAATGGTTATGTGGAATTTCATTCCAGAAAATCTCTATATTTAAAAAAAAATTTAAATTTTATTGATAAATAATAATAATTTAAATTTATATTTCTTTATATTATTTATAACATATTAATATTGTTGTGTTATAATTAATTATAAAATTATTTGTTTATTAATACAATATATTATTTTAATTTTATAATAATGTTAATGAATAATATTATGATAATAATATAATTATTAATATTATAATAACATGTATATATTATTATAATTATGAATCATGTTAAATCAAAATTATGTATTAAATAAATATTAAATAAAATAAACCAATTTAATATAAAATAAAATTAATAAATGTTAAATATATAATTATAAAAATAATATATAACAATTTTTTATTTTATTTTTTTAATAAATAATAATTTTTATAATAATATAATATACTTAATAATATTAAAATAATATTAATTATTATTAATTATAAATAATAATTAATATTAAAATAATAATTTATTTATAAATAAAATAATAATATAATCCACCGTTTCACTTTTCGTGACGTTCAGGCCAATTTGCCCTACCGCGCCAATAGAAGTTTCACTTCAAAAAAAATTATCATTGAAAATATATTCCATCTTAATTTACCTTTGTTTCTCTTTTCATATCCTTGAACGAACTCCTTTCCTATATTTATTCAATCATTGTTTAAAGATTGGTCATTTATACTTTTTTTACGTGAAATTAAATATATTTATCATGTTTGTTTTTCGTTGTTCTTTAGTACCTCTCAACATATCGGAATTAGTGTATCAGAGATATTGACGAACGTGGTCTGAGGAAATGCCTTCGGTCCCAGTAAGCAAGCCTTCGGGTTTAGAACTTCTGGAATATGCACGAAACTCACAAATCGTCATTGAACGTGTAGGCAACACTATCATTCGACACGTACAAGTATTGTTACTAAACGATTTTTTTACCAGATTAGCATCCGTTTTGTTTTGGTACCAAACCCAAAACTCCCGGTTGAAAGTCAAGAATATTACCTCTTGGCTACGGAGTCATCATGGATTAAAACAGTTCAGTATATCAAGGATGAGTTGCTTAATTGTTATAATTGCTGTATATTAATAAGCCTGCCAGATGTAAGATAATATATTATATATAACGATATACGCAGAATTAATAAAATTAATTATTTTAGCAAAATTTAACATTTTGTGAATAACTTAAAAGATGATTTTAAACGATACCGCGTATCTGTCGAAGTCTTTTTATGAACTATTTTAAACGGTTTTTAATCGATGATTGTATTTTTTTATCCCATTTTGTATTTTTTTAATGAACATCTATCTGATTCCGTTTTACATACTTTGTTTTTAATAAGTTAGTTATCGATTGTTATTTTGGGTTTGTATTTTTTCATTTTTTTTACTTCATTAAAAAGTTTTATACCGACATCTTGAGATATTAAGTGTTGTAGGGATGATTTAGACTTTTGGTTGTATTTTTGCTATGAACATGTTAAACTTTGTTAATACCCATCTAAATTCTTCTTTCACATTTAAGTGCAGTGCCGCCTATCCGTTATTGAATCTTTCGACGGCCTCAAATTGTGTTGTTGATTCATACATAAGATCTTTTGCATTGTTGTAAGATGTGTATACTTATATCATTTTTTATTGTTGCATTTATTTCAATTGTATTCTCAAAGACCCACTAGAGTGCAGAATTTCAGTACGTGACAAGCCAATTGAACAAGCAACCCAGTTCAGATATCTTGGCAGTGCACTGCTCAGCCTTCATGACTTCCCCAGAGAAGTAAGGCATCAGGTAGATAAAGCTGCAGTTGTGGCGGGCTGCCTTAAAGATGTCATATGGAGGAATAAAGATATGAGAACGGATAGCAATGTGTGAAAGTGTGAAAGCAAGATCAAGAAAAGTATAATAGAATAAAGGAAAGTAAGATAAATCGTAGGGATTGTAGAAGAAGATGCATGGATACAGAAAATGCCAAAGATGTGTGTCGTTGTAGCAAAGTCTTGCGCTCTATATTCTCTACCTTCCCCGACAGGGATATAACGTGATGGTATGTATGTATATTTGTTTTATTATTTTTTTAATAAAATCTATCTTTTGTAATAATATATATGAAATGCGTACTACTGAACTTTTTATTGTTAGAAAGTACATTGGTTTATTGACTAATAAAGAAACACTTTTTTATTTGTTAAGTAATACGAGTAATCGTATACAGTAAAAACATTTTCCAAAGGCTAAACCTATATACAAATGTATATCTTAAGAACTGATCTAATTTACGAGTATATATTATTACTATAAACTAAATTAATTTTAAATTTCCTACATGTCATTTTATTGATAAAGACATAATGTTTTCTTGACTTTGCCATCCATAAATAATAAATAAAGATAAACAACAATGTCAATGACAATAATATCGATTTCCAGAAAATTAAAACATTGATGTCTAGACGGAATATTAAGGTTAGTATTATTTAAGAATGATAAATTATTTTCAGTGTAGGACACTTCTTTACCGTTAATTTAATGTTGAATTTTCCTCATATACTAAATTATTCAAAATAATAATTGGATATTTAGTCGATCAAGTCTTTCAATTCTGATAATATTTTGTGAGTTGTGTAATATTTCTGTGAAACATTATAATTTTCGACGAAAACAGAACAACCTGGTTTATTTACATCGAGCGATTTCTTCCAATGAAGTTGATTTATATTGAATAATCCTTAAGCCAAAACCAGAGAGGAATAATTTCTAAGAAAATTGAGTACCATCGAAAAAGAACGTTAAGTCTGTTCTCAGATTTTTTCTTTGTTATGAGAAATTGAAAAACTTTCAATGGAGTCTTAAAATGATTATATATAATATATTCCCTTTTCACCTCATATGATATTATATGTGACAATCTACGTGACCTTGTGGTAGAATAATATTCCTCAACTCGTAAGTTCCATGTTCATTCCCCCTTAGTGAACTAGAAACAATCTATTGTTCATTCCATTTTTTTTTTCACTAGTATGTCATATAAGAATTTTCAGGTTAGTTGAAATAAATAGTTCCTTCATGCAATAAAATAATACGATAAAAGAAAGGTGCAATTCATAATTTCATTTAACCTACGATAAAGACTTACGCCATTTGGTTGCTAAACGTCTTACTAAAGGCCCGTTCTCACGGTTCAAGTTTAGTTGACCGATTAAAGTTGATCAACAAAAGTTGAACACAACTTGAATCTGTTTTTGTTCACACGTTTCAATAGAAACTGATTCAAGGTCCATTCTCACGGTTCAAGTTTAGTTGACCGATGAAAGTTGATCAACAAAAATTGAATGAAATTTGTGGTGAGAACCTTTGTTTCAATAGAGTTGATCAACTTTTTAGCTGATCAAGAAAAAATTGACCCAGTCAAACTTTATCGTTCAAGTTATGAGTCATCCACCATTTGATTTCAAGTCGAAACCTGCCTTGAAATGTGTGAATTCAAGTTGATTGTCAAGTTCGCTTTCAACTCGATAAATATAAAAACAAAGATGCAAGAGAAAATGCTTTCGACGCCATTTTTAACTTAATTAAATTAAAACTGGATACTGAATCAGTGTCTATTGAAACGAGTGAACAAAAACTGATTCAAATCGTAGTCAACTTTTGTTGATCAACTTTAATCGGTCAACTAAACTTGAACCGTGAGGACGCGCCTTAACCGATCCTTTTCCGCGTTGGTATTTCAAGTTCGATTTCAAATGGTACCTAAAAAGAAAGACCCAAATCTAGCAAACGAGCTCATCTGGTTACAATATAAACACGCGCTAGACTTGCGTGACTGTTGTTATCTCTTCACTTGCGTGGTATTACTGCCAACACATATGATGATGAACACGAGTTCTATGCCTACTCCAATAATTCTTAGTCCGAAGACTCAATAAACGGGGTGAAAGTAACGTAGGTGAAGCAAACTGAGACGTTCTGTTTGTATTGTATTTATTACACATCCTTAATAAATACATTTCTTATTACATCACACATTGATAAACATGCATTTCCTCAGTATTTCATTGGCTCGTTTCGATCACTTTCCACATTCACGTTTCGCTCACATATGACAATGTAAGCACTGATTACTTTGTTACTCCATTAATTCCATTTATCACCGAGACACGTCATTGTTCCTCTTATACTGAAGCTTTCTTCAGTTGTTTTGATATAAGAACATTTATATGTATTATATACTCGTAATTAGTGAAGTTTCTAATTTCCAAACTACGTCTTTTTATTCAAGTGTAAAAACAGTCCTACAATAAAAGTTAAAAAATAACATTTTATACAATATTTAACCAAGGCTTTTAATGATACATAAATAGTTGAAATAGTGTAATACCGGAAATGGGTAGAATTATAACAAAAATATTGCGATTTTTTGTTGTTTTTCTTTCTTGCCTGACATTCGGCCCTGGGCTTCCTGAGTCTAGGATTTTGGTGTGTGACAGTACCTATACATACGTACTTGTTTTTAAAAGCGGATTGTAAATATCACCTTTTGAAATTTATAAACGAGATTCTGATGCATAAATTTGACACCACGGCGTGAGTCATTGTTTTTTTTCTTCTCTTTCTTCTCTCATACTTTTCGAGATATTTGTAAGTATGTTTTTTTAGATGTGCGTTCTTTTGTTTATTGGATTATCATATACAAATATAAGCACATTTTTTAAATATTTTCTTAGATAATTTTTTTATTCTTTTTGCATGCTAGGGTCCTTGATTGCCTGAACCTTGACCTGTCTCAAGTTTGTATTTTATATGTGATAGGTGGTATGCATATGCGTAGTGTTTTTGGATGTTTTTTTTTTATAGGTATACGATTCATATAAATGTTTATAATTTTTGTGACAACTTTTTTATACACGTATATATTCATGCGCACTCAAATTTCTAATTGAGTAGGGCTCATGTAACCTTATTTAATGGTGGATAAAATATACCGTTCATTGTTATCAAATTCAATAATTAAAAAAAAACGTGAATAACAATGTAATGTTCACCCCTGGCGAAAGAAATATTAGTTGGCTTAATGGATACAAAGAACAAAAGAGTATCAGGGCACTTGCATTTGTGCTGACAATGAAAAGAACAGCGGCATGGGCCGGTGTATTGCGTCGGCGGGGACTCCATTTGCTCCCAGGTGAGATACGGCATGAGCGACAGGGGCGCACTCGAGCCGAAACGGATGTTGGGGGTTCGGGTCGATCGTGGAAAAAAGCACGTTCGGGAGCACTCGACATACTTTACGCGATAACTAATAAGTATGGTGGAACAGGGATGGAGTGACCAAAACAATATAATAACATTTTCATGTTTAATATACATTCTTGATTTAAATGACTTCAACTTAAAAATAAAACATGATCACATTTTGACCTTGAAGTAATTGATTTTTTAAGTTGGATGTGTGTGGGAGGAGGGGAGAACACGACGACAAAAGGACAGCATCTGGCAAGATGGCTAGACCAAATCAAAGAAATGGCAAGTTTCTCATCTAGTGCTGCGCTCATCTTGACTCATCACCAGGAAGAGAGAGGCCAATTATCCAGTCCATTCCAGATTCTTCAGGTCATAAGCGATATGGAAAATGTCTTAATAAAAGAAACAGTTAAGTTCAACTACTACAATACGATACAATAGGCTATCCCTTATGATCTTGTATGTTTGTCAGTCATCTTATGAATCGGAGACACATATACATGTATTGTGTGTTAGTTATTGCACTTTAGCAAGCACTCAGTTTACGAATGCAGCCCTCTAAATATTTACCATAAGAAGTATACGCGCTACTGAAAAACATGAACTCTGATGTAAAACGGTCTAGCAGTAAAACTAGCACGGAAATTAATCCGCCAAGAATTGTACCTAAGGCGCTCACTTGCTTAGCGTGAATGCTAACTGTTAGACCACGGCCGTTGGCATTTAAATCCAGAGCACTAAAAACTAATTATGCGAAATGTTTCCTATATTATGCAACTGACATCATTCTATATTCACAATAATAATATTTTGAACTTGTCTTTCCGATGTTCAAACACTTTGAAAACATCTAAATTTCAGTGATGGTCAATGCTTCTATAGCCACAATTTCAAAGTACCCTTCAGGCTTGTAAGAGCCCAAAAACTCGTATATGAGTTTTCATCTTATGATGGTAAAAGTTTAGCCTGTTCAGGTAAAATATTGACTTTATACGGGAAATATAGTATTCGCAGTGTATATCCATCTATTTGTCATAATTGCTATAGTCTTAAGTGGATCATAGCCTCCAGATGCAATTATCTCTATTGCTTTTGGTTCAAATCCAATTCAAGCGCGTACTGGGTAACTCGATCATATTATTTGACTTTAAGTCTTCCAATATTTCTTTAACTGAATAGTTTCTCAAACAAGGCCTCCTTTGATTTTCATATTTCTTATGTCAAACGAGCTTTTTTCAGAATTTTGATCATGTTTGTCTACCCATATAACATATGTTATGTAGATTCTTTTCAAATCAAATAAACCCCTCTCCACACTCAAATAAGCCACACAATATTCGACGAGACACTTCTCTCAAACAAATTCAAAATTTGTTCATACCCCATATCAACTCATCCTGCTAATTGTAAAATATGGTATAGGACTGAATAGTGAATAATTTATTTAGCACTTATAACTTTACATTACATTTCTAGGAAATATGGCTGATATTTGAAATTTCTAAAATGTGTTTTCCAAATATCTAATGTTTTAAGGTACCATATATTTTTTTCTTTGTATTTAAAATATGCTTGTCTTCAAATAAAATAACCGTGTTTCTTTCAAAATATGTTAGATGTTCGAATGCATGGTCTAATAGAAGGTATAGGGGGCTTTTGTTCGAACTTATAAACAATTTATCTTAGGAAAATATATTGTATTAAATAGAGATAAGTAGATATTTTTCAATTTAGGGAGAATCAAATTATGAGAGTCCATAAATAGGACGTGACTTTGCTCCCAACCTAGAGATAAAGAGGGCAGGAGAAGCTCCCTTTGTTGTCACCTGGTCCTCGTCAATAGCAAACGTATATCTTATCATCTGGCCTTCATCGGTAACAAACGTATCTTGCCTACCAGAGTTAATTGGAGACAGGCGTCTTTTGCCTGCCACACTTCGTGATGTACGGACCGTACCTTTCTTGCTACCGAGACTTGGCTAAATATTGAGTGCAGGCGATCTCTACACTATAAACCCTAGTAATCGATACGTGTGGGCACTTCATATTTTATTGGCATTCTGAAGGCTTAGCGTTTTCATCAAAGAGCTTGTCATTGCGGCGCCAACGACGACAGGAGCCTGCATCTGGGAATGGAGTTGTTCCTAAAGTGAAATTCTTTAGTCTACTTCTCCACTGAAATTGAGGATATACATTTGGCCACTACTCCGCTGTATCTGTGGTATAAGTTCAAGGCAGTACTGATCTTTAGCTTCTCACTATGCCCCTGAACTCATTACTGGACATTTGTTAAAGCCAGGTCTTTAATTGAGTTGGTAACTTATAAACTGGTAACTTATTCCTTTCTCTTTTCATTTATTGGGTGTTAACATAAGTTATGTCCGTTTTTTTCTAATTTAAAAATGAACACCAAAAGTCAAACAAAATGGTAAAGGTTATACGTCATTTGAAAGAAAATTTTCTGTTTCTGTTCAATTCTACGGTAGTTTGAAGGGGATCTTCGTGAATAATATGGTTTAAGCGGTCTTCATCGAAGTCCACTGGTCGTCCGGAACGCTCCATGTCTTTCAGGTCGAAATTACCGTCTTTGAAACGCAAAAACCATCGACGAGCTATCCTTTCATTTATAGCGTCTTCACCGTACACTTTGCAAATATCACGAGCAGCTTTGACAGCTTTATTCCCTCGATTGAACGCGAACAGAAGGAGGTATCGAAAATGCTCATTTTCGTATACTTGCCATTCCATTTTGAAGGCTTGTAATCAAATAAAATAATATATGTAACGTAAAAGCAAACACAATAGCTTGTAGAGCAGAAAATTTTCTTACGAATGACGTATAACACTTGCCATTTTGTTTTACTTTTGGGGCTCATTTTAAAATTGAAAAAAAACGTACACAAATTATGTTAACACCTAATAGATTGATCAAAGTCAATTAATTGTTTCGTTAAAAACTATCTTTTATTTCAAACACCCGCACTTGATTCTCCGTACAAAAATAATAATTTCAAATATAAACATAAGATTATGACACTCTTCTACAAATAATTCAAATTAAACTTAATTACTCTCTCTCTGAAACGAAGAATTAGTAACAAGATAATATTGGCAGGGTTATGTTTGAATAATGAATGAGTTACGACTTCCCTGTTCAGCTTCTAATGGTTACCCCATAAGAAACCGATTACCAAGTAAATAGCAAAAAAATCTAAATTCGTTTCCGTTTTTTATTTATATTTTTGAATATTAGTTCTGTGATACTGAAGTGAGAAATTTGTTTGATACAAGGGTCCCTCTCAGAAGAGCGTAAAATTAACCTACGCGTTGTCACGGAAAGCAGAGTATTAAAACTCATTTAATAGAACTAACAAGAGTGTTTTTATTTTTTACAGTAAATTCCAAGCACTGTCAACCTTTTTCGGACGTTAACAACCTTTTTTATAAATTATGTGATTCTATGGTATGTCGAGAAACAATAGTTTTCATGGTGAAATTTTTATCCCTTTTTATAAATGAAAAACAAACATGAATTGAGAGAATTTACTTTGTGGGAATATCAACTCGAATATGCTGATTTCAACGTATTCTCTCCAAAATATGTTTTATTATTGTTTATGCTTTGCCTGAAAATGTGTTTTTTTTTTAGTTTATAATTTCTTACCCTTTTCTTTCAACTCTGAATATTTGTTCTCTGAATAACCGGACATAAAAAATAGTACTGGTTGTATAATTAAATTTTTTTACCAACGATATAATTCACTTTGATACAATTTATTTTGTATATTTTACGAATACTTTGCTAACTTCCTTATTTAGTAGTTTATCAAAGACTGTTTTACACAATACTTGTCCAATCAGTTTTACACAATACTAGTATTTCGACCGCATTTATTTTTCTTTCATTTATTTTTACGGCTGCAAATGCTTTATAAATACAGAGGATTATTAAAGTCAAAACTATAGATTGTTTTTAAAAAAGTGAAATACCACAGTTGAAATAGTTAAGGGATGAATAAGAGACAAAACTTGAAAATCAGAAACACGTTCCAACACTTTTCATATGATTGTCTCCCGTTTTACGGAAATTTTGTCTCGAGTTTATTTTTAATGTAAACACCAACGTACTCGTATTTTCAAAGTTTTTATTTAATTTAAAAAATTACCATTTTTCTCACGTTTAGTTTAAAAGAATCAATTTAAACTCGAGCTTTCAACAATTTTTCAAAAAGAACGCTGCGAAAGTTTTCGCCACATAACACCTTAATACTAGTTTTGGCAATGAGATAAAGTTTATGTGGTTGAAATCGAGGCTTACTATTTTAATAAAAGTTGTATAATTGAAATAGCTTGTGGAGCTTTTTACCCAAAGTTCTCTCCCCGAAACTTAAGCTCTCTGTGTGAATGGGATAGGGTGACTCAATCTGGTGAAGGATTAAGAATATGTGAAAAAGTTTTTAGACTCATTTTTCTTTCGGTACTTGCGGAATGATTCTATCGATTGTTGTCAATTTTTCAACAATAGTTTTGAATTAAACTCCTATTTTTTTCGGAATGAAAACTATTTTGTTTTATTTTCTTATAAAATAGCTATTAACTTTGTTAATGACTGCACCTGATCATCCAAGGCAAAATAGAAGGCCGAAGAGGTGTTGGCAGGAGGCAAATCTCCTGGCTCCGCAATACACATGATTTGACTGGCATGAGGGGCGTTGTTGATCTTTTTCGGGCTGCCGGGGACAAATATGTCTACTCTCAGGTGATATTTAACGTTGTGGGGACCTGACATGGCACTGGGTAGAACAAGAAGATTAACTTTGTCGATGCTATAGTGACTATACGTGCGGTCACTAAACCCACGATACGACCTTTGCCCCACCTTTGCATCAAACTCGCATGCTTCACAATGCGAGACAAACAATGGGCAAAGTTCACACGGTCGGTCATTCAACTCACTACTAGCGGAAACCGCATTCCGTGAGGAAAGGAGACACCAAGATACCTTCCGCGCTGTCAGTCAAAACAATTAATACCTACGCATCGACAATAAACATATTGTAAGCGCAAATACGAGACAGCGATATATCTCGTGCGCATTCCCGCACACGTTCGAAATATTATAAAAACCGACGTTTATTAATAAAATTCCTCTTTGCGTATTCCGATTTCGACAAGTTTTTATTTATCAACAATCATCCTCATCATCTCTCCTTTAAGGCTTTAAGAAACTTGATGATAATATTGCTCTTTTATTTCACTTTTATCACATAACGTAAGTATTTATGAGTTTGGTCACATATGCAATATTGAAAAAGAGAAAATAAAGAAGGTAAACCAATGACTGAGATCGTATATATTCTTGAAAAAAGAGATAAAAAAACATTCAGATGTGCTCCGATCGTTGCACTTCGGTGTACCACCGGATCAAGTACAGCGATATGGTCAGTGTGCAACAGCCCACTCACAAATAAATAGCAAGTGTTTTTCTCATCCTTGCAAAATGTTTCTAAATTATAACAAAGCGTTTTAAACTCAGGATTTTTCAGTTTAGCATTCATTATTTCTACTAACCATCTCGTTAGTTATTTCATGTATGTATTTAACACTTAATTGTGAAACAATCTATAGAGTTAATTTTCAGGTGGCAAAGTCTTTCAAACCATACAGGCAAAGGTAAATAAATTTATATAGTTACAAAAAATAATAGAATTATTGTCAATTTTTACGAAATTCAAAAACGATTTAAATTACACCGATAAAACAGAAATATCGCCATTCCATGGAAGAAAGAAGGGATGGCAGAGAAGAAAGAAATATCAGGAATGAAACACTTAGCAAATATTAACATGAAATGAATAGTTTTTTAACCAAATTAATCATCCATTTAAAGATTCTGGATTTTTAATATATGTAACTAAGTAAATAAAATATTTTTTGGTCACACTAATTCCAAATCTGGAATCTATAAACAAAAGTTGAAATGAAAATTATATATGCAGAAAAAGGAGTGTTCGTGGAATATAAATTTGTTTATTCTGCCCGGCTAAGGGTTGGGATTCTGAAAAATGTACTTTTACGGACAACAGGGTTTCTAGCTCTGAAGTCAGTTGAAAAATAATCATTGCTCAATATTTTTTAAATGTGTTTTCAAAAAAAAAATACAATATTTGAATAATGTATTCATTTATCGACTGAAGTTATCTAAGAAAAGTACAATTGCCTTTTTATAATGTAATATTGGTCTCAACATTAAAATATGCAAGTAAATCGTGGCAAAAAGGACGAAAGTTATATAAATGATATTAAATTAGATCGTTCTATAGAGCCTGTGAAAGAAACAATTCAAGGCAGAATAATAAATAAGGATATAAGAAAATAATGTAGATTTAAAGAATTTACAGTTGTTAAAATGATGAATGAACGATTTATTAATGAAAAAAAAAAATCTATTCAAAATAGTAAATATGTTTACATTCACTCTTTTTTTTCATTTGTATGGTTGCCTTTCGACATATTATATTATGTACATATGCTTTGAAGACGCGGACATGTCATCAATGAACCACCATGTTTAAAGTCAGTCATCTTGCACGCCTTGGATACACTACCGCACGTTAAGAAGCAACAACACATGCACACGATGCACACGTCTAGCGCAAATGAGTATTATCACGACTGTCTACTCTATGACTGTCCCTTTTTCTTCTTCGGATACGATCGGGATCCCAACCTGAAACCTCGAGGCTGAAGTTAAATGTTTTATCAACTAAGTCACAAAGGTTTTCTATTACACATCATTTTTTTAGGATAAGTTTCAATTCATTAATTAAAAAGTAAATTCCACTAATCAGACGTATTTACTCACATATTCAAATGCCGTGATCTCAAAATATAGTTTTCCGAGTTGTTTCCTTACAGAATTTATGTAACAAGTAAAACAGTTTGTTACACGTACTGAATTATTTATTTGGACAGTATACGGTCGATTTCGACTATTAAAATATTTACAACGTATAGAATGTATCTGGATCTGAGCCGGAAATATATATACATATATTGAAACGAAAGTGTTGATATTTTGATGTCAAACATGACACGAGCGATCGAATAATTTGTTGGACCCTGAATACATTACATCTCATTTGCAATACAATGTTTTACATTATTATGATTTTGTTATGTTTTACATATGTATCTTGAATAATAACACAAAAATAGAATAAAATTATAACATTCACTAATTAGGTTTACATCTACGAAACCAGCTTAAGCTTTTTGAGCCAACAGTTTCAATGCATACTTAAAAAAATCACTTTCAAGCAAAATCACATGTCAGCATCCCTGATTATTGCTTTATTGTGTATATCTTGTATTTCTCGTTTTTTTTGCTTTAAAATCGTGAATGTTATACAATATTTGCAAATAATTTGTATTCATACTTACATATTTAGCATATATGTTATATACTCGTATTAATCGCTTTTTATTGTATTGCGTTTTCGTTGAATACAGTACAAACTGACGGATTGTTGCCAATCTCTTACGACGACCCAAAAATATGCCACAGAATCTTAAAGTAAAAACCAGACATTTAATAAAAAGAAAAGTTACAAATGGGAATCGAACCTGAAACGTCTGGTTCGAAAAAAAAGCAACTTATTTACTAAACCACTGAGGTCACCGTTTTATGTAAAATATTTGAAAACGACGATCACTGCGTATTTTTCTAAACAAGTCGACAACCTTTGTAAATAAAAATATTGGTTTATAACACATTTGCGAACAAACCTGATAGTCGAGGATTCGATTGCGCTTGGTATCTGTTTTTTTTTATAATTCATTTTATTTTTAAAGTTTCATATTTTACTTTCCCATCTGAAAAGAACGACATACGAGTAGTTTAGAAAAATATCGAAAACCCTTATATATCGGAAATAGGTTTTTCTCGATAGAGATAAATATACGAGTATTTAAAAAAAATAAGGGTATGCACAATAACCATAGCATGACTGAATGCGGAATGAATTTAAACGTAAGGGTGATGTGTTGAGTAAGATGAAGAAGAACAATTAGATAGTTTGGGTATGTAGGACGAATGAATAACAAAAGTCTAACGTGCAAATTTGATTGGAAGGCGAAGAAGTGGGAAAGAAAGACCAAGAAAAGTATGATTTTGTAAAACCGAGTTGATATCTTAAAAGAATGTACGAGTTGTAAGAAGGTGTATAAATGTGGTAGAAACGAAGTATGTATATCAAGATAGGACAATCTGGTTCTCTGTTCTCTCGTCCACCCCCGAAAGGGAGTGAGCGTGATGGTATATGTGTATATATTATATTTTTGAATGATTGAAGAATATCGAATACATTTATATTTTAGAAATATTTTTTTCTAGATGAAGTAATTAAAAAAAAGTTAAACATTTAATAGAATTATAAATAAGTATTGTTTAAAAGTATTTTAACTATAAATCATCAAATGTACTTCTCCACAGCTTAAACGTTGAAATTTTAAAATATTGAAACGCCATAGATCAACTTGTGTTTTATATAGTATATATATTGTTAAAAATGGGTCAAATAGGAAGGAGGCTAATAAGTCAAAATAATCGTGAAATAAAACAGTAATTACCGAGTTACAACATAACTCAAAAGGTACATTTGTTGAGCAGGCAGCTTCATTAAAAATTGATAAATGCTAAGCCTTTGTTAGGAACTTTATTGTGAATGACATAACGTAAGGGACAGAGGGTTACTTCGTGTATAGTTAATATGTTTTCAGCCTCCACAATGTTTAAAGTCATTTGGAGATAATTAAGAACTAATGAACAAGCTGAATAATAGAAAATACTAAATGAACCCTGTCGTTGGGTCTGAACGCATTGGGATCGTTAAACAATCAATGGTTTTTTTTTTGGAATTTATTTTTATTTTAGAATAATAACTTCATAATATGTTCTCGGATAGATATTGTTTGGACCAAATATTCGTTGCTTACTTCGTTCCAAACGTGCAAAATGTATATTACTTTGAAAGGTTTAGTGCATTTTTCCGGCAATTGTTTGAACATTTTTCTTTGACGTTATTTGAAGATGGAATATTGTTTTTAAGAACTTGATGTTTTTTTTTATTCCACAAATAAAAAATGTGATACAAACAAAATAATATATGTCCAGTGTATGATAACACTCAGTGATCGTGTATGTCAAATTTGGTTAAAATGAATATGTCACGGTTATTCGACGGTGCGTCCGCTTTGAAAGACAAACTGTCCCTGTTGACCAAATCAAGGCTATGATCGATAATAACCAACGTTCAATGAAACAAAAAAAAATCTGAGAACTGAAAATATTTAAAATTACCGTACGAGCCTTTGGTGTGATTTTGTGTTGGAATTTGATCTCAAAATATGTAATTGCTTAGCGAATATCCCCCATAGGTTTATTTTTTTGAATTCCTCAATAAAAATCTCAGTTCTGAACCGTTACTGAAATTGGAATAAACAGTATTTGGTGAAACAAATTACAGTATTTAAACAAACAATATTTTTATAGCTATCTGTACCGGACGTATGCGTCACTCTTTTATATGTGAATAATATTAGTAATTTTAAATGTAAGTTATTGATATATTTTGATTTGTATGTGTATAGATTCTGGTTATAATTTGATATGTAAATTATTGTTATATTTGTTTGATTTTTGTATGATATATTTATGTTTGTTTGCGTCCATGCGTTGTCGCGATTGCAATGGAAATGTTGACTTATGGACGGTCGTCGAGACTATATCGCTAACTGGTCGGTCTCCGCATTGCGCAAACTCCCAAAAATTGTGGTATTTCGCGAGGTGTGAGCGCTTGCGATGAGCGATGGACCGTTTATAAGAAGGGTCCCTTTCAAAATAAACTACTTATTCTCAGTATGCTCTACCTACTGTGTTTTACTTGAAACCTGCTACTACCTGCAATAAGAGGAATCTCTTCACCCCGGTACCTTCTCTCACCGATCTACGCCTTTGGAATTGACCTGAATTCTCAAAGCATTGCGCAGCAGCCATCCACCTATATTTACAGTTATTTGTACCGGTGCCGTGCACTATTACAATTAATTTATTCAACGGAAACAAATAAATGAAAAATTAGTTTTATTCCAAGCTTGTTTTACCTTCTCCATGTTCTAAATACGTACAATTTTCAATGTTTCGCTAGGATAACTTTAACTTATTATAAGATCCTTCCGGGGGGCGTTGTTCCAAACAAGTTTAAGAAACCCTGGCATGGCCGTTATAAGTAAAACTTCATAAAAAGTTAATAGTGGGGATCATATATTATTTGGTTCAATTTCGATTCTTTCACATTATTTTTGTCACGTCACGTCCCTGAGCGCAAAACTTGGAAACAGAAAAAAACACATTTTTTTTATTTTAGAAAATTTCAAATATAATAGAAGAGAAAGAGGTTTTATGTGGCCACTGTACGGTAAGAAATGTTGAAAATGTTGAAAAAATAATTATTGACACCCATTACTTTAGTTCAAACACGGAATGAAGTTAGTATGAAAATAATGTCAGATTGAAATACATTTTAAATACATCACTTTTGCCTTATAGTTCTTGCGTTTTGCATAATTGCTTTAGTTGGTAATAAAATAATTAAAATTTTAAATCATAAAAAAAATATTAAAATACGATAATATAATTTAAAAAATTGAGTTGCAGTTACTGTTTATGATTTCATTGCTACTTTAGACGAAGTTAAACAGTGCTGAAATCGCCCATGTGCAAAGATAACACCTTATTCTGTCACACCTGGTTCTCCCTTATGTGTATATATTAAAGTTTTATCGTAAATGTTGTTGAGCTCAGGAGGGTCAGTATCAAGCATTTCCTCAATCTTAGGTTTCACTGGGAGACAAGTTATTCTATTTTCAAATTTTTAAAACTATAATTTGCTTTGTATATGATTTTATTGCGTTTGAAATTTTTTTTTCTTTCAGTGTCGTTCATTTCTGTTTCTTTCAGTGCATTAGTGATTTCATGTGTCGCTTGTATTCCAGATTTTTCAGCGGTTTTTTTTTTCAGCACAATGTAAGAAATATTGTTATGGGTTTTAAAGGTCACTGAAGTGTTAAAAAATTAAGATTTTTTAAGGATATCACATTTAGAAAACTATCTCAGAAAAAACTAAGTGCATACTTAGCAAAAAATAAATATTTTTTTTTTCCTGTAAAGAATATTAATTTTTGCCGAAAACTTGCATTCAAATTTATATTTTAATCTTTATATTTCAGTTAAAAGTAACAATCATAAATATATGACTTTTGTGCGCGTTTTAAAAGAAATTAGTAGCTGCAGTTCTAATGTTTCACATAAAAAGCACGATTCCTCTGAAATCGATTTTGCAGTGAAGCTCTGAAACCAATAACTAATGTCAGACTTCCTCCGTCATTGGCATGTTTCAAAAGTCGTTTAAAATAATCTTAATTTCCAGTCAGTAATGTTGCGTGTTTCATTTCCGACTTACATTTCCTCTTCACTAACTCTTTTTTCTTTCGTCGATCAATGATATCTCACTTTTAGTTTTGTTCTTTATATTGCTTATGAATTTTGTGGACGGCATTTGTGGCCTAATCGATAAATGCTTAACTTCCACTGACAATTTCAAGTTCGATTTCTGATGCTGACTAAAAAATCAACAAAATAAATGTGTCAGAGGTAGCAATACACGCTCTTGCCCAGCACATGTGGGAGTGTTGTGCCTTCACATGCGGTAATGTTACAAACACGTGTAATGACAAATCGCGAGTTTTAAGTCTACTTCACTAGTTTTAAACCTGAAGGGTCAATTACTTGAGTGAAAAACAATATTGTTTGTCTGACACGCTTTTCAATATGTCCGTACCATCAATACGTATACGAGTTTAAAAGAAGAAATATGTTTATTTTACAAAATAAGAATAATTTTCCATTGTTTATTCAATATTTTATTAATATAACATACTCTCATTTTTTATTAATCATTTTTCTGTCTGATTATTTGGAAATGATAATCACCCGGTAATAAACCCGCCAAAATTAATTATATGGTCAACCGTCGAGATTCATATGAACTTTAATACAGAAAATCAACTATGTAAAATAAGTTTGTTTTCCTCAAAACCGTTGATTATCTAACATATAAGTTTATTTTACAATTTTACAGTGAATTCGTTATCTTTTGTTTAAATTATTCAATTTGTTTATATATCTGCCAATAAACTTTTAATTTTATGTTCGTTCCATTACCAACTAAGTAAGTAAATTTTATTTTTTTCTTTAACACTGAATTAGGTAAATTAATCATAAATCAGTTAAATTCGATATCAAGTTGAACTACAAAACAGTTTGTATAAATTTATGTTGAACCCAATACAACATTAATATATTGTATCTCCTTCGCAACGAATCTGTTTTTGTGAAAGGTTACATTTCTAAAATTTATGATCATGCAACATGTGCATTCCTATGACCCATATACGGTATCGGATCCCTAGCAGAATGTAAATCATAATATTTGTGAGATATATTATTTACGAACGTGGCTTTGTGTCTGAACAGTGGCGTTGCTTCAATTACTTACCTACTGACCCCTGGGAAAATGTATCATACTTTAGGAAAGTACCTTACAAACACGTCGGCGCCTTGATAAAATGTTTGGAATCCAAGTCAAGCAAGCGAGTGTCACGGGATGGGTTTCCAGTGATTTCAATTCCTTAAATGTTTTACTCGCGGTCTGTTCCGCAAATTCTAAACAAGGAACTGCTGAAAACGGACTGTGTAATTAGTTTGAAATGTTGAATACCTTTATAGTAAACAATTCTACAAAACAACTCTTCATACATGCTATCACGTAATTTCAATGTTGTGGTAAGCAGAAAGGATAGAATTCTGAAATTTTCTATCCCGACACATCCATACAACTTATCTAATAGCTCTTTCTGTTTATCTTATGTTTGAGCTTTATTTATTTTAAAACTGTATTTACTTGTGGTGGAGCGAACGCCACACCATCAGATGATGAAAAGGGAATTGAGACTCACAGGTGCTGAAGGCGGGAGTCGGATGTATGGGCTGAGCTCTGCTGCTGTTCCAGGACTCTGGAGCTTTGTTTGGGCTGAAGAGGTCGGTCACGGTGGTCGAAAACTTATTGTCACTGGTTCGTTGTTGAAGAGTATTGCTTGATATTTTCCCTCTTGATGTATTCGGTGTCATCCGGATGACGGTCTGTGCCCAACTGTGTTCGTCGACACGAATCTGCTCGTCGCATCAAAATCGTTATAACTCGCTACAATACCATCTTTAGAACTCGCGACAATACCATTAAATCGCGTGACAGGGCCGGTAGCGATAATAGAGCGGCCCAATATCGAAACGATATTTCACGTCACGCTTTGGCGTGAACAATTTGGTCCAACCATACTTCGTTCATACAGTCGTTCTCTACTACAACTCAAGTTATGCTCTATCCAGCTAAGCATGCTTTTAACATATCCAAATCACCTCAACGTGCTCATTTTTTTTCTTTTCTAGCACATCAAGTTTTACCTTATATTCATCCATAATACTTATATATCTTATTTTGCCATGACATATTATTATTCACAATACTTGCTTTTCACTGCATTCGCTAGACTCTTTTCATTAATTTTTCACATTTTGCTCTCATTATCAATGTTATATCATTTAAGCAGGTCTTGGTATGTCTGAAAAGAACTGAAAAAAACTAGAAAAAAACTGAAACTCTGTCGAAGATTTCGAAAATTCTTTCCTCCAAGTTCATAAGACATACGGAATAAAATTAATACTTCAATTTTCATTATAATTTAAACCCAATTTGCGTCATGTTTAATAGTTTTCGCGCCACAGATTCGATTCTAATACGAGTATTGACTTTATTTCCAGATTTTTTTCATATGAAAATATATTATTATTGCGCATTGGATTTAATATTTTAATAATTATGTTGAACTCCATTCATACACTGTAGTCTCCATATGATATTTATTTTACAATACTTCTACATTTTTTTATGTGTTGTATTGTATAACAATTTCAGTTTATATAACCTAGCAGGTTTATTGAAACGCTGTAACCACTTATAACTAACCAAAAATAAGTACTTACCACATCACTTGTTGTTATTGCCTGACTGGCTGGCATCACTGGTTTTGTTTTTAGTTTAGAAAAACGTACTTCTATATCACAAAAAGTATTTTTTTGTATCACATTTTCACAATATACAATCTGGCGGGTTTAGAGCTATGCTGTTATCATTTACAACTTACCAGAAATATATTAAAGCACTAACAACATCACTGTTGAAAAGTTTGAAGAAAGAGGAACATTAACATACTTGTGTTATAAAATTATTCAATAAGCTTTTTGATTACACTTCCGTTGTAAACTATTTCAACCAACCAGAAATATTTCAAAGAGGTCTTCATTGAAAACTAGACTCAAACCCTTTTCAACAAAAGTGGGTACCCACAGGAAGCGAAACAGTTACTCGAACCCGGTCGGAAGATAGGCAAGGGAGATTGTGAACTCCGTTTGTACTAGCAACCGTCGAATAAAATTAACTTATATTAGGAATATTTGACATAAAGCACGTATTGTCCGTTTATGTATTAATCAAAATGATAAAATAAAATTAACTTATATTCGGAATATTTGATATAACGCGGGTATTCTCCGTTTAAGTTTTAATCAAAATGAGAAAATAAAATAACTTATATTTGGAATATTTGACATAAAACAGGTATTCTCCGTTTATGCTTTAATCAAAATGAGAAAATAAAATTAACTTATATTCGGAATATTTGACATAATGCAGGTATTCTCCGTTTATGTTTTAATCAAAATGAGAAAATAAAAGGAACTTATATTCGGAATATTTGACATAAAGCAGGTATTCTGCGTTTATGTTTTAATCAAAATTAGAAAATAAAATGAACTTATATTCGGAATATTTGATATAATGGAGGTATTCTCCGTTTATGTTTTAATCAAAATGAAGAAATAAAATTAACTTATATTCGGAATATTTGATATAACGCGGGTATTCTCCGTTTATGTTTTAATCAAAATGAGAAAATAAAATTAACTTATATTCGGAATATTTGACATAATGCAGGTATTCTCCGTTTATGTTTTAATCAAAATGAGAAAATAAAATTAACTTATATTCGGAATATTTGACATAATGCAGGTATTCTCCGTTTACGTTTTAATCAAAATGAGAAAATAAAAGTAACTTATATTCAGAATATTTGACATAATGCAGGTATTCTCCGTTTATGTTTTAATCAAAATGAGAAATTCTCCGTTTATGTTTTAATCAAAATGAGAAAATAAAAGTAACTTATATTCAGAATATTTGACATAATGCAGGTATTCTCCGTTTATGTTTTAATCAAAATGAGAAATTCTCCGTTTATGTTTTAATCAAAATGAGAAAATAAAATTAACTTATATTCGGAATATTTGACATAAAGCAGGAATTCTCCGTTTATGTTTTAATCAAAATGAGAAGTTCTCCGTTTATGTTTTAATCAAAATGAGAAAATAAAAGTAACTTATATTCAGAATAATTTGACATAATGCAGGTATTCTCCGTTTATGTTTTAATCAAAATGAGAAATTCTCCGTTTATGTTTTAATCAAAATGAGAAAATAAAAGTAACTTATATTCAGAATATTTGACATAATGCAGGTATTCTCCGTTTATGTTTTAATCAAAATGAGAAATTCTCCGTTTATGTTTTAATCAAAATGAGAAAATAAAATTAACTTATATTCGGAATATTTGACATAAAGCAGGAATTCTCCGTTTATGTTTTAATCAAAATGAGAAATTCTCCGTTTATGTTTGAATCAAAATGAGAAAATAAAATTAACTTATATTCGGAATATTTGACATAAAGCAGGAATTCTCCGTTTATGTTTTAATCAAAATGAGAAATTCTCCGTTTATGTTTTAATCAAAATGAGAAAATAAAATTAACTTATATTCGGAATATTTGACATAAAGCAGGAATTCTCCGTTTATGTTTTAATCAAAATGAGAAATTCTCCGTTTATGTTTTAATCAAAATGAGAAAATAAAATTAACTTATATTCGGAATATTTGACATAAAGCAGGAATTCTCCGTTTATGTTTTAATCAAAATGAGAAATTCTCCGTTTATGTTTTAATCAAAATGAGAAAATAAAATTAACTTATATTCGGAATATTTGACATAAAGCAGGAATTCTCCGTTTATGATTTAATCAAAATGAGAACATATGATATTTCAGAGTTTCACTCATTTTAATGTAGATAATTGGATATTAAGCATCTTAGATAGAGCGTAAACACGGTATGAATCATTACTGAGAACGGGCAATGTGATCGGTCCGAAACGTTGAATAATCTACATTAAAATCTATGACACAGTAAGTAATATTCTCTAAATCTTATTTTCCAATCGAACCCAAACAATTTGTTTTGAATATTCATGATTTTTACATTCAAGTTAGATTAGAGGTGACAATAAGTAAAATATTAATATTATTAATTAAAAAATATGTTACTATTACTTATGAAAACTGGATCCCTAATATGCTAAATTCACCAACAGTAAAATTTTCATACACGGAAAAGTGGCTAGAGAAAATGTAAATATCTCCCATAAAAGACATTTTAACTTTTAATAAGTGTTCCCACAGGAATGAAGGGCACGAGTCAAGTAAAAAACCGCAATATAAGTATAACTGAAAATCGCTTTATAGTTTTAACTAACTTATTCCTTTTAAGTTAAAGTTAGTATCAGTTACAGCTTAGAAAGTTGACTTCTGTATTTGATTCTTGGTGTATTTCCTACTAGTTTTATTTTCAACGGATATTTTTGTTAGTTTAAAGCCGTTTATTAGCAAATATGAAGTAATAAAGATAGCTTGATATTTTTATGAGATTCGCTATGTTTAGAGTTTTTTTTGCATGGTTGAAAAGTAAGCTTTTTATAAATTTTTACTCATGTGCATTATAATTTTAAGTAGATTACTCAACGTTTCAGGTTAATCGCAGAATCTATTCTCAAGAGTCACACGTCAGAATCGATCCTCAAGAGTCACACCTCAGAATCGACCGTCAAAAATCACTCGTCAGAATCAATCCTTAGAAGTCACTCCTCAGAATCCATCCGCAAGAGTTACGAGTATATCTCAGAATCGATCCTAAAAAGTTACACCTCAGAATCGATCCTCAAGAGTCACACCTCAGAAGGCGTATCGGAGATATCAACTGAAAATTGAATCACACAGTGAGCTATATATAGCTCCTAAAAACGTAGTTTCTAATCATATCTTCTCCAAGAAGAGTCAGCAGTAGATTTAATAGAACTTTGGTTTTGATCTGCAAAGGCACATGACTTTGCAGATCACGACAGATGAGCCTCCCGGCGTAGTCGTAAAACACTTTTCTTCACTCAGTAATTGAAGAGTTAAACTCATAAACCATTCAAGAGCCAAAAAATATGCAAAGAGTTATAAAAAAAAACTGTGCGGTATTTGAGTAAACTATTTGATATGCCCAGTGATATATTTGGTTGTAAAACAGAATCACTTTTAGTTTGAATTCACATATATGCCATTTATTGATAGACTGTTTTTACTGTCTGTCAATAAATGGCATATATGTGAATTCCATAAATGGCATATATGTGAATTCAAACTAAAAGTGATTCTGTCTGACTTGTTGATAGACTGTTTTTCTATAAAACAAATTCAAAATATGGTTGTTATGTGGTGTATAAGTTTAACTATTCAAATAGGGATTCGGTTACCATTGTTATAGAAAGAGTTCACTCTCTATTTTTTTATATATATCATATATGCCTAAAAACGTCTCTCTGATTTATTGGGATAAATTTTCATATGAGAATAAGTCTAACACATTTAAATGAAAGATTAAAAAAAAGATTTATTCAAACTTTTCATTCATCTACAGAATACATACAGTAATTTTTCCTCGAGTGATAGCCAGTTATTATAATTTTATATGTAAAACTATGAAGACTATATGTTCCTATATAGACAGTGTAAATTAAAATGTTGAAGAAATTAGAACCTTAATCACTAGAGGTCCGATACACCCGGAAGCTGCACCCAGTTATCTCACCGCTGTTACTGAGAAAACTTTCTTAAAAGGCAGGAACAAAAGGCTACTTTGGTTAATGGAGAGGAGGTTTCATTCGCTAAAAGCATAAAAACTTTTGTTTTTGACAAGATAATGAAAGGTAACAGATAACTCTTAAGAAATGTTAAGGAAACAACTTAAGTAAACAAGCTCCAAGTAAACAAAGTGTTTTATTTTATCGTTCTTTTGATAAACGCATTGATGGCACAAGCATCTGATAACATGATTTGTTAAACAAGTTTTCGAAAAAATACAATATCGACCGTTAACAAATTATCTTCGAAAGCAAAAACAGATAACAAATACTGTAAGAACATTATTCCAGTAATATTATCTTCAAATACAGGTCCTAATACCTGTTATACATATAAATATACAACAGCCTAAAAAAGTTTGAGATTATAGCCTACTTGTTCAAAAACACTTCAGCCTATATCGAGTATAAGTCTCCTGATTTCTTCCTCAACGTATCTCTGTCTCCAGCAACGGTAGTCCTATTTATATGTTGAGGAATACCATACGAATAAATAAATAAATCCCTTCAATTTTATATATACTTGCATTGGTCCATGTGATAAATTTTCGCATAATTTCTGATTAATGAATGTATTGCTAACCAAGAAAACCATAAAACGGTCAATTACTAATCCGTTAGTTGTCTATCATAACAACCTTGGTCAGTATAACGCGTTATTAATCCGTCATTGCTAACGGCCCGTTACGCCCGTTTTGTCGTTACGTTGCTCGTTACACTATTATGTACATTTCATATGACAAATGAATTACGCCTATCAAATTAAAAACATGACTTTTTTATGAGACAAATTAATTTAACCGCCTCAAATTAAATTTTTCATAGCCTTTTTATGTTTAATAGATTATGTTGACAGTTTTGCTGATATTATGTTTTCAATTCCATGACTTTTACATTATTTGAAATCGTATTAATTAAATGGCTAATTTATTACGTAATGTAGGTCTCATATCTGAAATATAAGTTATGACATGAAGTTAAACTATTAATTTTGAAAATATTCACGTTATTATTTTGAAGTTCTTTCATTAGATACATAGAGGGTCTTTCAAATTGAGCGGTTTCTTTAATGCTTGGATAAAACACAGATGGCGTGTAATGTATGGAAATGAAAACGATGGCGTGGAAAAGTGTAATGTATGACATTCATAAAAATAAAGTTGTATACAATACAACAACGCATTCAACTTGTATTATTTTATGTATTGGGATCTCCGGAAACGGTTATGTTAATTAACCACCAAGATCACGTGATCTGACACCGTTGGACTATTTTCTCTGAGATTACGTGAAAAGTCAGGTCTATAAGAATGACCCCCAATCAATTTCTGTGCTGAAGGACGAAAGTGTGCTAGAACCGCAATTATGCTAAAATGTCATCAAAAATGTTGACAAAATAGTGGACATCTGTGGAGCTGCAAGAAGTGGACGTTTGGCGGATATTGTTTTTTGTGTTTAAATGTCACATATTATCTTTAATGACCAATAAAAAGTTTTTTGACATCAAAGCAAATTGGGGGGTTGTTCAAGAATTAAAAGTAAATAGAATTAAAAAATCCGCTCAATTTGAAAGACCCTTTACAATAAAACAATTTTAAAACAAAGCAAGTTCCAACAGAAATCAAGCCCTAACTCCTGGGTTAGAAGACTAACGTTTTACCAACTGCATCACAGAGTTCGTCATAATACAATATTGGAAACCTCCGTGGGTAATTCATTTTAGTGATGCGTACATACAAAACAGTATGGCCGGGAGACAACAGTAGAAGACTTGGTCCCATTTTTTATTTATATACGAAACGCTCGAATGTTTTTGAACATATTCCCACGTTTTCTAACCAGACATTTTAAGGAATAGATCGATTTTTACACCATTGTTCATAGACAATCAATGAGACCTATTCATTTTTTAAATGTTTGGCTAATTTCAGTCGTATTTATTGACATTACATAATTTAATAAGTTATTATTGATTTTTTTTGTATATTTATAGTAAAGGAAAGAAAATTCCAAGCAAGAAATTAAAAAATACGAAATACTTCAGTTTCCCCTTACAATCCACCCAATTTCTTCAAAGAAGATTTAAAATGTCTAAACTATAGCCTTCAGTAGGTTTCGAAAAGCATATTTTCATGCTTTTTAGAAATATTAAAGGCTTTGTTTAATTTCAATCACGTGTGATCTTACCTGAAACCTTCAATTTCCGTCAGCGCGTGCTTTCATTTGTAAGATATTTTATATCCTTTAACATGCTCAGAAATATTATTTGTACTGTAGATTCTTCTACAAATTTTATTTGCCTGAAAATGATCAAACTTTTTAGCGCATACGTACTATATTAATTAATATTTATTCGTTAATAAAAAAGAGCTTCACGTCATCATCTTTTCTCGTGCGGTTTCTCTCTCACAGTAGTATGTTCAAGATTCTCATTCAATAGATAACCTCAGGAGTATCCTCATGGATTTTCTCTTATACTTTCGGGTGTGAACAGATTGAACTCTCTTCTTTGATGTGACTGGCAGTTTGGACCGTTTCACATGAGCACACTTGGGCAAGCCCTACATAAGCAAACCGTGTGCACTGCAGCTGTGGACAATTCAAAATTCACTATTATCTTTGTGACCAGTCAACACCTTGGCTTAGAATATTAGGTTCACCCATAAAGTGACGTGGCCTGGTGGTAAGACGCTTGTCTGCCGATCCGGAGGTTGCGGATCCAGATTTTTTTAAATGGAATTCCAGTCTGGTTTTCCCTTAGGGCCCATTAAAACATATTTCTGGTTGGTTGGAAGAGATTGCCACATGGCAAGAAACACGTCAGGTGAAATAATATTTTTTTTTTAAAGTTGAGGTTTCTGACATACGACCGCTTTTACTGCTACCGGCAGGTATTTGGTGAGCTCTCATTCCTATCAGCTAATCGTTGTGCCTCGATACAGAAAGGTCGTGCGTATCTAAGGCGAGTCGGTGGAACGCAGGTTACACCTAAGTGCATTGATATATTATATTTTAGACACACCTTCAGTTACTCCTTCATTAAGGCTCCTTCACGCCATAAATTAGGATACAGCAGGTTTGCATGAACAGAGAACCGTACCAAAAGAATTGTATTTAGACTATTTTCATTGCCAATAAGTTGAAAATTTGTTGTTTGCAAAATTGCAGAAAATATCCTCATTTTTTTCCCAATATTTTTTTTTATTTCATTTAACATCAACGGTACAGAGTACCTTGCAATTCAATACTAAAGCAAACACCACGAACCGTTTAACGTTTAACCACGCTTTCCATAACGTTTAACCACGCTTCCCATAACGTTTAACAACGCTTCCCATAACGTTTAACCACGCTTCACATAACGTTTAACCACACTTCTTATAACGTTTAACCACGCTTCCCATAACGTTTAAGCTGAATTGGTTTCGTCAAATCCTTCGAAGTTTCATGAAAAATATTTTGTTACTTTTTATTTGGAATATATTTTATAATTGATATTTTTCAAAGTTAACGCATCTTGACTGACAACGGTAAATTTTAAAGGATTTTCTTATCAAAGAATACTGATTAATCCTGTAAATATTATAAAAAAATACGCTATATGCCAGGGATGGCGAACCTATGGCACGCGTGCCACAGGTGGCACGCGAGACGATTTTGCGTGGCACGCGAATGAGGAGAAAAAATAAAAGTGTATAAGAAAAAATAAAAAAAGTTATAGAAATAATATTAAAAAAATATTTAAATAGCGACGTGTATTTTCTTCGTTCATAAATAATTTCAGAAACGAAGGATATGACGACATTCATGCATAAATAAATCGCATTGTTTAATGCTTCCCGCGCGGTGCTAGTCCCTTGAGGTGTATATTTTTTTTGTAATGAACTTCGCTCCCGGCACGAGCCGTTCCGAAGTGTTTGATTTATCCACGACATACGTCGCATTAATAAGTTTGGTATCTTTACCAGAAACTACTAAAGGCACAGATGTTTGCAAAGCAGTTGTAGAGGCTCTTTCTAGAGCAGAAATAAATTTGTCGAAAATCGTTTCAGTAAGTACAGATGGTGCACCCAGTATGATTGGCCAAACAGCAGGATTCGTCAATTTATTTACAAAGTTCGTTGGCCATCCACTGTTAGCATTTCATTGTATAATACACCAGGAAGCGCTGTGTGCAAAGGATGGTCTTAAATCTTTTGAAGATGTGATGAAACTTGTGACTAAGATAGTCAATTATATTGCTGCGCATCCTTTATGCAAAAGAAAATTTGAATCATTATTAAATTAGGTCAATTCGATGTATAATGGATTAACGATGTATAATAACGTTCGTTGGCTTAGTCGCGGCAAAGTACTTCAGCGTTTCGTCGAGTGCTTTGATGAAATTTATATGTTTTTAAGTAACCAGAAAATAATTCAGTATGAAGAATTATCAGATGTTGAGTGGATTTCGAGATTGATGTTCTTTACTGATTTTTGCTCCCATTTGAATGATCTAAATGTGGCAAAATAATTACTGTTATGTTTGATAATATAAAAGCATTTGAAGCTAAGTTACAAATATTTAAGCGTGATATAATGACCAGAAATTTTAAGTACTTTCCCAACCTAAAAAAATACATGATGGATCTGGAAATCCATGAAAAGCCAGACGTAGGAAAATTAATAGAATCATTTGAAAATGCTTTAGACGCAACAATAGAACAATTTTCAAGAAGGTTTGTTCAGTTTCGACAACTTGAAGAAACTATAAAATTTATTACCCATCCAGACACATATAAGTATCAACAATTAAACTTAACAATGTTTGAATACATGGAATTAGATGATTTTGAAATGGAATTGGTAGATTTTCAGTCGAGTTCGATATGGACACAAAAATTTAAAGACTTAAGAATTGTTTTGGAAGAAATTGAGCGAGATCGATTCGTTGGACCAGTCCAGAGGAATGCCGAAAATGAAGTACTTACAACTTGGCAATCCATCCCGGAAACTTTTTCTTGTCTTAAAAAAATAGCAATGGGCATATTAACAATTTTTTCGTCGACGTATTCCTGTGAATCATTATTTTCTTCAATGAACTTTATTAAATCAGACATAAGAAGTAGACTTACAGACGAAAGTACTACTGCTTGTATTTTATTAAAAGCTACCAGCTATGAACCCGATATAAAATATTTGGCATCTAGCATCCAACAACAAAAATCTCACTAATAAGTTTTGAGGTTCACAATTTTTTTCAAGTCTATTTTTTTATTTATTTCTCTTAGTTCGCCATTAATAAGTACTTAATTATTTTCCTCGGTGTATTAATTTTTGTTTTTTTTTTTAAATCTGAAGTTACACAAACATTTGATGCATTTTTATTTCCATGGCATGTGGCACGCGACACATTATAGTATTGAAAAAAAATTTTTTTTGGCACTCAGTCTCAAAAAGGTTCGCCATCCCTGCTATATGCTATCAATTCAACAGACAAAGTGCAAAATGAATTGTAAAAAATCCCATTAAAAATCGGTGTCAACAAATAATTCCTCCAAGCAAATGTGTTCATTCTTGGAAGTCTAAAATGAAAACCTGTGAAATGCAGCTGGCAAGGTGCTTGCAGATGAGGTACCACCTACTATAAGCCATATGGATATCTCTTAATCGCCTACACATCCACGTGGGTAGATCAAAAGAAAGTCCCCTCAGACGGTAGATTGTCACAGAGGATCCACGACTATGCATGTATGGTAACATTCAATCAATATCGCATCTGATGGCATGCCTACTGTGCCCTCGTAACTACTCAGAAGTAAATCTACTGAAAGAAACCCCCAATGCCATTACAATTGCATCTTTTTGGGCTGATACAATATAGATCTGGTGTTGTCGATAAGATTGGAATGGAACAAAGAAGACGCGCTTAATGATAGTTCCTGAGAAATGTATATGTTAATAATCCTTCAAAAAACATGTTTAATTTTTTTTCTCAAAAAAAAATACGAATGTTTCTCAAAAACTGAGTTCATCATAAAACTGCTTATAAAGTTTCGATACGGTGTCTGTGTTACACGCCATGTGCCACCCCTTCAAACCCTTGCACCCCTGAGTGTGGTGTTTTTTTTTCTTCTTTTATTTCCATTTTGAGTAAAATGCTCGGATAATAAACAAGGTTAGCTTCGGTGAATTATATTTTGGAGAACTATTTAGGCTTGTGACTGTGGGTTTCCTAGAACGCTAGAGGTCAGGGCGTATCAGGGTGACCAAATTGTAAAACATGAAACTTGTACAGAGGATTCCTTCTAAATCCTTTAAAAATAAAAAATATTTTTTGGGATTAAATAAAAAAAAAAAAAAAGTAAAAAACCTGTCTAGGATATAAGTTTTAGCCTATGCTATAATATTTTTTGTAGAATTATCATTTCAGTCGAAATATTGTAAAAAGCATTATAAATATGTCTACGAGAATGGAGTGTGGAAATTACAGAGCCATAATTGCATGTAGTAAGTGAACTCTACGGAAACAAAATCTATAAGAAATAGGGAAAAACAAGACGCAAATGAAACGGGAGCGCAAGATGTGCAGGGTGCCTTTTTAAGTTGAAGAGGATGCGCGAATTAGATTTATTTTGTATGCTTGATGAAAATGTATAGCGAACGATAAAAAGGTATATGTGTATTGTGCATTTGCGGACTCGTACATGACTGCGTGATAAGAGAGAAAGTAAAGAAAATATAACATGTTTATGGTATTGAATGTTAATTCACATGTAGTATTATTATGTCGCATTATAGTTAACGGTATCTTAGCTGAGTGGTTCATATAGCAAAAGAGATAATGCAAGAATGTATTTTGTCCCCCTGGTTCTCATGTGTAAAAGAACTACAGAGTTAAATGAGTCGCATACTATTGTCGGATGGAATATGTGCGCATTGCTATATGTTAATGACGTGGTAGTTTTAACCGGTTAGGTGCCTTAAACGAGTTTACTCGCTCTTTATTGCCGTGCCCGTGGGGCCGGCCATACAAAATTAGCGAGTTAAATCGCTCAACTTTATACCTGTTTCTAGCCAATGTCTAGTACTAATTCTAATAATCTAAAATATGGAACATATAGAGACATCTATTGAAATGATGAATAAATACTATACTATTACAGTTTACAGATATTATCGAATTAACAGAGATTTACCTAAAAGCTTCGCATGACAGTCGACATGTGTCTCTAATACAGGGTTGTCAGTTTTGCATTTTACTTATTTAACCATTGAAATGATTTTATAGTTACATTATTTACTTTCCATGCGTTATTAAAATAATTAATATTTTCGTGTTACGTACACTTTTGATTATATCAAATATTTAATTAATGTATGTTTCCGTATTTTCTGTGATAAGCTGTGACAACCCTGACATTTTGTTAAAGTTTTAGTTGTGTTTATATGAGGGAACGGCAGCACAAACGACACATATTGTACATATTTGGTTAGTCTTTATAATATCCTTTGAATATGTATACAAAATAGATAATTCTATGAGGTTCTATTTTTGCTAAAAAATTCACGGCCCTCCGGGATCAGCCATACCTTGCGGCACCTAAAGGGTTAATAGAGAAACGAAACATTTGACAATAAATATTGTGAAATCCAAAGTCGTGATATTAAAGTGTTAAAAGAAAAGTCAATACTATAAATGTGTGAACAGTGAAAGATTATAACAAGTTAAGCGATTCTAATTTTTATGTAGTATTTGTTGAGATGATGGAAGAGTTACAAGAGATAGAAATTATAATAGAAAAGAGTCAATGCTTATCTAAAACATCTATACTTGATCCGTGCAGTATCAATATCTTCTGATTTAATACTCCACAATAATATTACATTATCCATTTTGATGTTTGGGAAAGAAACATAGATGTGGAAAAAACTAGAAGAAGCTAAATAAATGTAATGTGAACACTGCGAAAAATAAATAAATGGCAGAATACGGAATTAAGTGATATAAATACGAACTAAAGGCTGGTGTGATTTGTAAGATGAAAAAGAGCATATTTCTGGTTGGTTGGAAGAGATTACCACATTGCAATAAACTCGCCAGGTTAAAAAGAAAAAAGGAAAAAAAGAGAATTTTTTAGAGGTTTTGGGCACATAGAACGAATGGGTCAAGAAAAAAATAACCAAACAAATAAAAAGCGTGGTAGAGGAAGATCATGGTAATAATATTTTGAATGAAGGAAAGTAAGAAATAATAATAAAAAAAAACGTAGGAGCTGTAAGAGAAGGTGTATGTATGTGGAAGTGGCAGAATATGTGTGTCGAGATAAGAAAATCGGACGTTCTGTTCTCTCTGACTACCCTAACACGTAAACAGCATGATGGTATGCCAAAAATTAAAGGAATTAAGTTTAAAGTTATATTATTACAAGAAATTTTTTATCGCCAATGTTTAGAGCTTTATTGTAATAAAAAATGTCCAATATATGTGTCTTCAATAAAGGGTCACCTTATTCAAGTATATATAGATCGGTGACCTGAACATGCGTGTCTCAATTATTAATGGGCGATTAGCCTTGCGTCGGTCTCCAGATCTTGAGGAAATCTCCATCAATTCTTGATACTTTCATCAAAAATATATCCAGTCACTCAGCTAGAGTAACGTCAAAGAGCTTTCAATCCATATGTTTAGACGAATGATCTTAACGTTTGAGAAATATGAAAGAAATTTATATTCTTCCATTCTGTCTCGATAAATTAAATATCGGACATTTCTTTCACGAATTCCTTACCGAAGTTTCATAAATTTGAAATGTCAAAACATTAGGCTTTTTTTTTTGTTAAAGTAGAAATCAAAATGTAGGGCACACTCAAAAAGATTAGTGTTAATAAATATTCAGTTTTTCTTCAACGGGAGAAAATCAGGAAAATAATGTACTTAATATAAATTATGGTGGTGTATGTATGATAAATAATAGATAAAAAATATATTAAATACAAAGAAAATGGCATTTTAAAAAGTAAGTTGTCGTATTTTTAGTGTACAGATAGAAATTAATAAACATTATGTTGGTCCCCCGCTGAAGGCAAATGTAGAAAATCGGAATAATTGTAGGAGTGGTTTGATAATATACTCGTATGTGTCGACGCTTTTCAACCCCAGATATGTCCACGCAAGTTCAAACCGAGCAAAACGGTGTTTTGTCCCTGATCACTGAAAACTATATACATATATATATACGAGTATATATAAAAATGTGTCTTTTTTAGAATTGCTTTATAGATGGCATTGTTTAAAAAAAAAAGTCCTAGAAATTCAAGTCAGTAGAAAAAATAAAGCAAATTTGAATTTGGACATAACCACTTTTGAAAAACGCCCATTGAAAATGCGTGATTTTGATACAACACCGCATGGACATACCCGAGTTTGATTGTTGTTGACAGTACGACTACCCTACGACTGATCGGTCATCTTGAATGATGGCGCTCTCTGATTGGTCTAAATAGACATGCCTAACTTTGATAAAAACAACCTCGTGGACATATCTGAGTTTGAAAAAAAAACCTCTTATTTCAATCACCATTTTGCATTGATTTCACGAGGAGATATCTTATTTTGAAAAATGCAGATTTATCCAGGACTACATAAGCTACATTTTGGTATATTTATCTCAAAAATGTCATAATGTGGACATACCTAGGATTGAAAAGCGTCGACATATATATATAGATGTAAAGAATGTATGACCAGCACTCTACCCTCTGCGTACCACGAAAGATTAACGGCATGGTTGTACGGTTCCAATTTTTTTTTAATTTTTGACGTCCTTTTGAAGACAAAACGTATTTTTTTTCTATGCATGGTGCTTTTTTACTCCTGCAAAAGAAAAATGCGACACAAACAATAAGGTTTTCTTGTGTGTCAAATGTGATTTGAAACATTCCTTTATGGTAATAAAACAAATGTAAATCGTGTTTGCTCCGGAAGGTCGATTGCCCCTGATGACAGTTTGATCGAGAATAACCAGCATTCTACAAGGAGATTGCTGATATGCTGAACATACCATCGTCCATGCAAGTTATATCTTTATATATGTAGAAAAAAAATTAGGATTGGAATATTTTGGCACAAACAGACTTCGAGATAACAAAACAATAAGAACGTATTTTATTTCAGTTTCTCTCTAATGTACGAGTATATAGGTCGACATTGTCCATTGAAATAAAATAAATTTAAATAAAAAATAATAATTTAGGGTGCCCATCAATAGAAAATATAAGTTGATGTAAAGTATTGAAACACTAATATGACACGTACAAAACTATAATCAGAAGAATAACACACATAGAACAACATGTACAAGTTTACAGTAGGCCAAGGTCCAGGGTCGCATCTTGCGTTTAGAAGGATTCTAAAAAAACTTTCAAACGAAAAAAAAATCCGTTTAGATAAAATAAAGAAATTTGTAATAAATGTTCGTGGGCGGAGGTTTTCGATATTTTCAGTATCGTTATCTCTTTTTTTACTTGCCATTTTCGATGAAAGTCTTGATTTGTTCTTCGTCAGCGGTAAACAGCCTTCAGAGCGGACACAATATATTGAGTGACGTATCACATTAACGTAATATTTTGAACCACAATATACACATTATTTAAACAAAAAGTTTAATGTGTGTTCTTTTTTTTCCTTTGCGGTAGTAACAAAATATCAAGAATAAAAAAAACATTAAGTTTTTTGTATTCAAAATGACGACAAATAAAATCGCTCAAGTAATTTGTATAATAAATTACCGAAAAATGCGGTAGGTTATTACGTTTCATAATAATCAGCTTATATGGATTGAAGTCAGTTTTAAAAATTCTGTTCTAACGATATATTATATAATATATCCGAAAAACACGAAGTTCTTACGTTTCATAATAATACAGAATCAGCTTATTTGAAATGAAGTCAGTTTTGAAAATTTTGTTCTAACGATATATTATATTAATATATATCCGAAAAACATAATATATATCCGAAATATAATATATATCCGAAAAACACGAAGTTCTTATGTTTCATAATAAAACAGAATCAGCTTATTTGAAATGAAGTCAGTTTTGATAATTTTGTTCTAACGATGTATAATGTATCCGAAAAACACGAAGTTCTTATGTTTCATAATAAAACTCAATCAGCTTATTTGGAATGAAGTCAGATTTGAAAATTTTGTTCTAACGAAATATAATATATCCGAGAAACACGGAACAACTTTCCGGACTACATATTAAGAAAGCATAATTCACTATCTTTATAAACATTAAGCAAAACCTGAAAAAATATCATAATATGAGTCTAAAACTGTCTTATTTATCATAAATTAAACTTTTTTTGAAACAAAATAACTAAGTGGAAATCCATGAAACAAGAAATATTTTAAAATAAACCCAATTCATTAAAAACTGCAGCTGACAAAATCACTCATGGTAATCGATCAATGTTAATTCAAATGTCAAAACGAATAATACGCTAACAAGTGCTAAACTTTTCCATTTCGAAATATTCCTCACAAAGCGCATTCATAAATCTCTGCTAAAACAAATACTTCACTCACAACTGGCGCGCGAATAAAAATCAACCCTATTCCAACGCACCGCGCCGTGCACGGGTAATTAGTGAACTTGCTCGTCTGAGACGGCCATAAAACACAACGGGGGGATAACTATACGCTGTAAAACATTAACAGCAGTTCAATAATGGATGGGTTTTAAAAGGAAACAAAAAAAAACTGTTAACATCTTTGCCAGAAAAATAGTGCACATTGAAGAAAAGTGCAAAAAATCTTAAGTGTAATTAGAAGACATTTCATTTATGTTGATTTCATAAAGAAAATTAATGCTTTGGAAAAAAGCTTTGTGGGGAAATGTCATTAATTTAGGTTATAATGAAAAGTAAACCGATATTTAAAAATAAATCTTTTGATACTTTTCTCAAATAATTGTATTTTTTTATATGATTATTAAATCTGTTAATATGATGGACTCCGTAGTCTAACATAATTGGCATGACTAGAGGTGCATGGCCGCGCGGTAGTGCACTGAACTTCCGTGCGGAAGGTCGTCAGTTCAAACTCCACGCTGTGCTGCCCCCCTCGATTGACACAATCAATCTTTCCGCCTAGTATTCAAGGGTATAAGGATGCCCATGACTTCAGTCATATCCATTATTTAAAAAAATATATATAAAAACATGTGCTCCGATCGTCTCACTTGGGTTTGCTCTCGAATCCAGTACAACGGTGTGCAACGGCTGACAAAAAAAAGAATTTCATGGCCCAGCTTCGCTTTTTAATTTAATTAACCTTGGAATGGCGAGGTGACATTCGACTACGAGATCAAATAACAACGACGAATGAACGACTTAATAAGTTGCAATGTCTTAACCCCAAGGCTTTGAAATCTATTCTCATTTTTTTTATTCGGTCAGGTTTTCGTTTCTGACTGATTTTAAGATTTCCATACGGCAATGACCCCTCCAAGTTATTCAGTACACATCAAAAGTATATCACGATACATCGGAATGTTCGGATAATAAAAGTATACCACGATACATCGGAATGTTCGGATAATAAAAAGTTTACCACGATACATCGGAATGTTCGGATAATAAAAAGTATACCATGGTACATCGGAATGTTCGGATAATAAAAAGTATACCACGATACGTCGGAATGTTCGGATAATAAAAAATAAATGGAAATTAGGACATTTTTGGTAGTTTAGTCCTTGTCTTAAATATTTATCTATTTTTTTAATGGATAATAGTATTATATACAATAAATATGACAACCTATGTGGCCTTGCCAATAGAACGCCTGTCTTCCACCTGGGGGTCTTGGGTTCGATTACAAATCTTCTTTTTTAAAGTTTCTCTCGTCTTCTGAGGTTGGCGATCATTATAGCTACCTTGACTTTTTAGGCAACAGGTCCAATTTTTTTTTTGGAAAGGCTAAACAAACCTTTCCAATAAACGCTCAAGCTACATATATCGGTAATGTCCGAGAAATACGACATTTCTTCCCTATTTACCCTAGTTTATCATTTAACTTAAATTTCTTTCTAAATACTTAAGACATTTTATTTTTAATTTTGGGAATAACTATGTAAACTTTCACCACTAGCGTTTCTTTATTTATGTTCTTATTTTTTTAAAGTTAAGATAAGTAGAGTTCAATATTATTTCGTAATGTTTCGTCATTTAGTAAACGCTGGAAGTAGAACATTTATTAACAGAGTAAACGGTGCTTTGACTGAGTAGTTTAATATTCCAAAAAGGATGAAACAAGAATCTGTGATGTCACCCCGGTTGTTTAATATTTACGTAGATTCGTGTATAAAGGAATTCAATAAGTGGCATTCAAACGTTGAATTGGAATGTTCGCGGATTACTGCAAACTAACGGCATGGTAGTGTTAGCGGATAGTAAGGATGAATCATTAAGCAAATTGTATAAGATGCATAAAGAGAAAGATCTGAGAAGGAATGCTGCAAAAAACAAAATCATGATGATTACGAAGTATGTAAGAAAACGCAAATGCGATATATGGGTGAGTAATGAAAGATGAGAGCAAGTTGAAGAATTCTGCTATCAATATAGTATTTTCTCATGTTATGGAAGAGTAAAGAGGGATATTGAACACTCGTAGCAATAGGAAACAAAGGTAATCGAGCACTAAAACATATAAACTCTAACCGGACAGCATTCAAATCTGTCAAAATGACAGTCCACACTAGTATTTAATAACAAATTTGAAATGTGGCGTGAAACGTGATTGTGGAAAATATTGAAACAAGCCGAATAAGTGCCGAAGAAAGTCAGATAGTTTGAGCACAGGGAACGAATGAATAAAGAAAATCTAAGAAAATAAATACACAGTGCAAATATGAGTGGAATGCGTGGTAGAAGATCAAGGAAAGTATAGTTAGTTCGAGTGTAAGATATTTTGAAAGAAGGAAATGTTAAAGTCAGATGAATCGTAGGGGTTGTATGAGAAGGTGTATGTATGTAGAAGAGGTGAAATATATGTGTCATGATAGGAAAGTCTGGCGTGGCCTTCTTTCTGTCTACCTCGATAGGTAACGGCTTGATGGTATGTATGAGTGTATGAGTAGATTGAAATATTTATGCAGTTACATCTTACGGTCACAATACTCGTACAACCACAACTAAATTAACTTCATACCCATCATCTTGTCTTCAAGAACAATTCAATAAACATAATAGTGTTATTAACTATACATTTATTTATTATTATGTATATTATTACTATTCTCGCCCATCTAAGATGCCTGCAGAGCTCAGTTTTGGGCTGTTTCCTTCCAAGTAGCAAGAGGTTTCCTACGTTAACACGCTTAAACTGTACGTCAAACTTAGTCGATATATCCAACTCCTGTCTAAGTATGTTGAACATCTTAGGATCCAAAATATGATGATATTTCTTTATGGCTTTAGAAACGTGAGTTAACTAAACATAAGTTTTAAATTAATATAAAATTATATGTTGTTTATAGTTAAGGCATTAACGTTGTGGAGGTTTAAAGACATTGTAATTTGCATTAAAAAACAGTGTTTGATAAAAATAAATTACAAATAATATAAAATTAACTAGGAAGAAACCTTAGATAAACATAAGTGTAGGTACTTAAAACATAAATGTACTTTACAGTCATAAAAATACGAAGAAAAACACAAAAGTATTCTTCCCATGGATATTATAGAATTCACTGATAATCTTAAAAAAAATGTACCCATAGTATTGTTGGGCTTGTATCAATTTTTATTTTGGGCCGCGGTGATCCCAAATAGTGTCACTCCTTTTAGTCCCTTTTCTAAATCATCCCAGTTACAAACTGCAATTTTATCCTCTGTGACAATTGGCTCAATTATTTATTTTTCTTTTCCATCGCAGAGCGTTAAAATTAATTGCAGCACTCAACATTTTTGGCATCCATCTTGCGCCTCCTATATTCATGTAATGACTATCGGGTAGAATTCGAAACACAGTGATTTTTAGTAAGTTTACATATTCCTTCGATTTCTTTTAATAATAGTCTTCTATTTTGTAACATTTGCTTTTGCCCAAAAGCAACTGTTTCTGGAGTGAGTGATACACTGATAGATCGACTTAAACATATTCCATATTTTTTTATATTTTTAAAACCTTTATTGCAATACAAGCTGCCAGGCTTATTGCCAGGCGGCCATCTCTTCCAACCAACTAGACAAACGTAAATGAAACAAGTTACGTAGTCGCATAAATCATTCAAATAACTATCCATCCCCACGAAATCCATAAACATATACGTGAGCACATGCCCACGAACCCCATAAAGACGGACAATCACCCGAACATCATTTTTCATATAAAGTGAGATATCATCAATCAAAAGGAAAGGAAAGGATGGTGGAGAGGAAAGGAAAAGAAAAATCAGGAAATAAACACGTTATTTTACTGACTAGAAATTAAGAGTTTTTTCAGTCGCTTCTTAAAGCATGCCAAGGACGGAGCGAGTCTTATATCGGTTTGTAACTGATTCCAGAGTCTCACTGCATGGACAGTAAAGGACAACTGAAGATGAAGATGTTGAAGAGGCCTTAAGTGAAAATCAGACTGGAATTCTTTTCATGAAAATCTGGGTTCCAACGGGATCGATCCTGCAGCCCCCGAACAGGAACACAAATGTTTTACCAGCTTTGTCTCGATTGTTAAATTGGTAAAACGTGTAGAAGAATAAAATAAAGAAGATATATGATGTTTACTCTACTTACCCAAACAGGGACATTGTGTGATGGTAATGATGATGATTCAATTAATGTATTGACTGTAACTAAAGCGCCATTGACCTTATTTGCTGAAGCAATAAGACTTTCAATACCTTTTTATTGTTCATAAAACATATAATATTCCTTTGTCTTGTACTTTCAATCAAAATTTTATTCCCGTAACGCAGGAAAAATCCACATATTTCACAAATCATTATTTTATTTCGAAACCTCCCCTTTCAAACATACAAATGTATTTCGATTGATATTTTTTAAAATCAAAACACGACAAATTACACAGAATTGCATGTCTGGGCTCAATAAACCCTCATAATGACAGGTGTCCAGGCTGTCTCCAGCAGAGAATGTCATAAATCTTGTATGACGTAAAAATATTTCCATTTCGAAAAAAATAAAACAAAAAACGAGAGATTTTCAAGTCGTTGTAAATCAAACGTTCGAAATAAACTGTCAATCTTACTGACTGAATATAAGTTAAAATATTTGGTTCTGGAATTAGGTCACACTTGTGACAAAGTTTCAAATTGTTTTCCTATACACCAATTAAACAAGACAAATTCGTGACGATAAAACGAAATTAAATATCACTTTTATTTATTTATTTTATTATTACACATGACAAGAAATATACACAATCTGCGAAAAAACAACAGGTAATTTGATTTGAACATACAATTTTAATGTATCTGGGTTTGTTGCCTTTCATGTGTCGTATCCCCAGTAAACTTGGCTTTTGTCTGTATCTCACTGAGGATAACTAGTATGTTATATTGTATAATTAGTATGTTATATTGTATAACACTTTCGTTATATAAAATACAACCTGGCGTTTTGATTGTTATGCGGTAAGTATTTACAACAAAACACAAAGATTTAAAAAAACTTCTGACGAGAAATCAGATATACGATTTTTTTTTTAAATAGGTACCAACGATAATCGATAACGTAACTAATTGGTTGGAAGATAGGTGTCTTACGAACAACAGTATAGGGGCCATTATTACTTATGTTTGATTGAAATAAACAAACATTGGCATCTGGCCAACTCATGTACTCCCAGAATCTCGCTACTGATCGTTGAGGTTGTCTCCTCCCTCCCTCAACCCTCAGTCCCCCCCCCCCCGAATGTTTACCGTTAGACGTATGTATTTCGGTACCAGTTCGAACAAAATTCAGTCTTGTTTTTGCTCCCCTGATGATGAGGTGAAAGCTTTGAAACCGGTAGGGTTATACCATTACAAAAAGTGGAATAAACAGTGTTTGATAAAAACAAATTACAATGCCTCCACAATGTTAATGCCTTAACTATAAATAATATAAAATGAAGAAAAATAAACAAAGCTATGTTACGTTTGAGTTGTATTGTATAGTATGACTATTTCGTTGTATACAGTACAACCTGGTGGGTTAATTGTTATGTAGCAATCTATTATTACCAATGAGAAAGATGTTTCAGAGTCCTGAAGTGCAAAGCAAATAAAAAAAAATAATTAGGTACCGAACGATTTCGTTTGAAACCTTTTTATGATTTTTTGTCAATTTGGTTTTTGGTAGCTGAAAATCATCGCAACTTCTCGTGGGATAATTATTAACTTCTTCTTACCCTACAACACATCCTCGTTTGGACCGTGAAGTTCTATAACCGTGAAATTAACAAAATCACAGCAATCCCTTAGTCGCCGCCCTGGGGGCTTACGAGAGTAAATCCGACCTACCCTTCCGTTATAAGCACAGGCTCCCGAAGCATTATCTGTTGCCTGACTAGTCCATCTACAGTATTAGCTGGGACGACCAATGCCCGAGTGAATGTTATGGAATACAAGTAGCCTGAACGAGTGGACTTGTTCTTGCTAAATAATTATTTATAAGAATTGTTATCTAGTTATAAGTAGTATGTAGGTGTTAATTGTTTTTAAAAAATCATATATTAAGATTATAAAAAAATTAAATAAAATGACATGTAGGAAAATAAGATTAAGTAAGTTCATAAATTATAATTCATAAATGAGATTAGTTAAGTAATAAATTTGTGTATAGGTATAGCCTTGATAAATATTTGTACAATAATTTATTTTGTTTCTTCTCCTTGGCTCCATCCCAACTCATTGTCTGCGAAGACTGTTGGGGTCAGCTCTCCTCATCCTCAGGTTGTATGCTCTTCTGTCCCGGACTACGTCCCCCAGGAGATTGCCTGGTTCACAATGTGATCGGGTGCTCTACATCCAAAGTGCCCATACCATCTCAATAGCCTCTCCTCCATCTTGCTGTTGATGTCTGTAACACCTAGGCTTCCACGAATGTGTGAGCTTTTTATTTTGTCTCTTAGGGACACACCAGCTGATCATCTTAGCATGTGCATTTCAGCAGTTTCTAGTTGCCTAGAGTAAGAGTTATACTAGTACATCGTCCAGCATTTGGAATAATTTATTTTGTTTAATAAATAAAAAAGACTGGCAACTACTAATCATGTTATTTAAAAATACGGACAAATACTCGTACATAAAAATATATTAAAGATTGTTTTACCTTGCACATATCCGCTTGATAAAGCATTTTTACTTTTCATTCAATAAATTGAGTTCAGTTTAGTTTAAATCAACCACCACATACTGTTATGGAATAGGAATGGGTTATAATAAATATGACTTAAGTCATAGATATCTTTATAATTCCAAAGACCAGACGGAAAAATGTCAGTGTCATTCGACGGGAGCAGCACATTTCTGATATTTTGATAGTATTTTCAGATGATGGACGAAAACAAATAAAATGAACAAGGATTAAGTAAGATCAAGCAGAACACATGAAATTATTTGGGCATATTCAAGGAATGAGCGAAGAAAGACTAACAAAGCAAATATGTCTCATTACAAAAATACATAATACATAAAATGAATGAAAGCGTGATATTTTTAAATGGAATTATTTTATGGATGGGGTATAAATTTTGGACAATACGAATGATGTGTTAAAGGATGAATGTGAACTTAAGACTGGTGGGTTGAGTTATATAAAGAAAAGCACTATGATATTGTTTGGACATATAGAACGAATGAGCGAAGACTAACAAAACAAATTTATGGTTAAAATTTGAGTGTAAGGGGTGGTAGACATGAACGAATAAAGTGTGTTTCTTCATATTAATGATATTTTGAAACAAAAAAACCGTAGAAAGACAGAGAAATCAAAGAAATTGTGTAAATTTAGAAGATGAGAAAAATGTGTCGTGAAATAAAAGTCTGGAGTTCTGCCTTTGTCGACAGGGAATCGGCATGATTGTATGTACAAATATGTTTATAAATATCAAACCTATGACAAACAAATCTTTCATTTTAACATAGCGATATGAAAGTTGCATGATGGTATGAATGTATGTATGTACATATACACCATCAATATTATTTAGAAGTCATATCCAGATTAGCCTTCTTAAATTAATATATTGCCTACATGATAATGTTACACGACGGGTTAAAATGTTAAGTATAATTGGTTCAAATATACATAGATATTATTTCCATACGTTTTATATAGATATATATTATTTCCATACCTTTTGTAATATTTCCTATATTGAAGCAAACATTTTTTTTCTATTTCACATGGAGTATTTTAAAGTCGATAGTAAAAACTTAAGCGTGTGTACTAAAGGCAATTATTTTAAAACTGTTTCATTGTTACAGTATTCCGTCAAATGTATCCATCAAAGTTGATTGCTAATGACCCATTTAAAGTTGTCACTAGGATTATATAATATATGTATATAATATGATACCTAGCCTTAGTGGACATTATTTCATGTGGTTGTCGTGAGCTCGTTATTAATCCCACTAATTATTGAAATAACAAAGAAAAATATATTCAATTTACTAATAGGAAGTTACACAAAATAAATTCCGAATCATTTGATAAATATATATTTTTTTAAAAGGCAATCCAACCCCGCTTGGATGATTTGTGTCGTTAACAATAGTTTTTTTTAATATTTTATATTGTACACACATTTGCCTAAGTCTTTTCTTCTTCAGTTTCAATCCTGGGGATTGGTTACGAGCAAAACTCTGCATCTCCTCTTCCCCTCCGCTCGGTCTTGAGCGATTCTCTTGAGCTCTGTAAAGGAGGTGCAGTTCATATCATGGCATATAGTATTTGCTCCAGATACTCCCGGCGAGGACGCCCTCTGCCAATCGATCCCTCAACCATTCCCTCCAGTATACTATGCAGGAGATTTTCGTGTCGCAGCATATGACCCATCCATTCTACACGCCTTTCCGATATGGTGTTGACAGGTGCCTGGTTTCTTTAATCCTGCTGAGAACTTAATTTGTAATGTGGTTTCTCCAGGAAATCCTCAGGATTCGTCTATAGGCCACATCTCGGAGGCCTCCAATCTTTTTCGATCTCTTTGTCTACAAATATAAAAAAAATATATCTTAAGAACTAATCTTATTTATATATTACCATATAATTATGAACTAACTATATTTTAATTTCCTGTATGGCGTTTTATTTTTAATAATTATATATAATATAATTTCTTAGAAATAGTTAACACCTGCATGCTACTTATAACTAGATAATAATTCTGACAACTAATTATTTAACAAGTATATGTTCACTCGTTCAGACTTCTTGCATTCGATCACATTCACTCAGACGTTGGTCCTCCCAGCTAATACTGTAGGTGGACTAATCAGGCAACAGATGATGCTTCGGGACCCTGTGCTTCTAACGGAAAGGTAGATCAGACGTACTCTCGCAAGCCCCCAGGGCAGCGATTAGAGGATTTCTGTGATTCTGTTGGCTTTTATAGAATTTCACGTTCCAAGCAAGGATGTGGTGTTGGAGGGTTTCTTAGCGCTGTTCGGCGTGAAGTTGCGAGAGGTTTGTTCTGGGATGGGTGTTGGAAACAATTGATCTGTAAACAGATATTTTTTCGGAGAGAGAAGAAATGCAACATTAATTGGACGCGATAAAAATATGGTGTTTAGTTAATCTAATATGTCACGTATCAACAACTTAAAAACGCGTGATGTAATATATATTTTGCTACTTAAAACATCAAGGATATATTTTTTTAACATTTCAAATATTTCATAATTAGATATTAATAATTTATATTAGTTCATATAATATATTATTGCACACTTTACAATAAAGAAGGTTTATTGCCAAAAGATAAACTCTTCCAATCATCCATCAAACTGTTTTACATAGTTTTAAATTAAAGCTGGAGGATTTAAAATTTTCAAGTTGATAATAAACATTCAAAAACAAAACAACGTGAACATTGATAACATCAAATATCCACATCAAACAACGTGAACATCAAACATCCACAACATCAAACATCCACAACACCAAACATCCACAACATCAAGCATCCACAACATCAAACATCCACAACACCAAACATCCACAACGTCAAACATCCACAACATCAATCAACGTGAACATCAAACATCCACAACAACATCAAACATCCACAACGTCAAACAACGTGAGCATCCAAAAACAAAACAACTGTTTTAAACACGTCAACGATGATGTGAGTCTTATATAAGCTAGTAGATGTAATAAATCTAGTAAACGGTAGTCTTGTAACAAATATGGTATTGTAACAATTTTTTTATTCCAAATTACGTGATTCTCAAAGTATGTTATTACACCTAACAAATGTTACATTATGATGTCATTAGAAGAGACACGAATACTTGTCTATGAATTTCGAATTGCGGAAAGATTACTTCACCAAATACTTTGTCGGGGCAAAGAGTTGTGATATCGCAAATTGGCTTGACGATCTCAAATCCAACCGAGAGATGGCAAAGTTTGAAGTGCTCCAAGCTAGGACTTGATATGGCATCGCTTGCGTAGCCACGTCTCTGGATCAAGAGTTGGTACCCACAGTCTCTTAAAAAATCAGAATGCTTGATAAAGCCTCGAAACACACGATATAATAAAAACATTACAAAACAAGTATGTGTGAGTTGAGTGAATGAAAAGGAAAGTAGTGGCTGCGACCATTTAATAACACACTTTTTCGCATCTGTATATATTTAGTAAAATATATTTCAAACCCGCAAAAAACTCACTAAGGGAAGATGAAATTTAAAGGCACCTTTATAGATCTTCCGGTGTATGATAGTAAGACATTCAGTTTAAGGTGGATTGTACTGTATATTCATATGTGTTGTGTTCATATAGAAGTGTAATCATACATTTTGATAAAACCTTGAAAAAAGGGTTGTCTTCAAGTGTTTCCTAAAACTCTACACCTCACCCATATTTCTAACACGTAGAGGCAGACCATACCATGCTGCAAAATCAACAACGACAAAGTCTTGACATAATAACCCATCATGTTGTATCGATTTGGAACAATTTATTCGATGAAGAAAAAATCGAGCTCAAAGTTTCACTTCTCGACATACAGAAAATCTACGCCAACCAACCTTATTGCTTCCCTAAATTCAAGCTTAAGGCGTCTCTGGTGCACTATACAGCACATTTTTAGGAAGTTTTCCTTTATCCGTTTTCACTACATGGCTGAGTATGCTTAGCCTTTTTAATTTAAGGGTCGTTATAATACTAAACAAACGTCTTTATTAAGAATTTCTTCGTTTGTGAATTTATTTTGTCACATAATACCTAGGTTTCTGTGTCAACACCACATGTGGAAGCTATACAATATCTAGTAGTCTACATGATATAAATAATATAAAAAAATGAAATGTTCATTTGTTTGTTTTGTGTTGTTAAGTGTTCATTTTTAATTTTTAATGTGAAAATTGAGTTGCGTTAATAAGTTTTCATTGGCTGATGTTGCGTGTTGTAAAACATTTAGACACTTCTTGAAAACAAACTTTCTGGTCAACTTGATATCAAACAACGCATATATTCCATCTTTCGAGCTTGTCGTAAATTTATTGTTACATTGTAAACGCTCGACATACATATAGAGAAATTCAGTGTGTTTACGTATGCTTAAAATGTCGTCTCCTAAACAGTTATTCTTTCACTATAAATTCCTACTGTTTGTTATTGCCATAAAGTCTTAGAATGTTTCAATGCAAGGGGGTATTTTGTTTTCTTTCTTTTCTAATATTTTGACATAGTGGGTACATATATATATGTTATAGAGGCACGCGCTCGATGCTGGCAGAGATGACTGGAACTGATATGAGAAAATATTTTATTGCAAAGACTGCCGACGTTTGTTGTTTGCTAAAATTTCGTCTTGAATTACAAGTGATCTAATTAAATAGAATATTTATCAAACGATTGTACCACTATTATTTTGGCGACGAAATTTTCGAAAAATTTACTACCTAATGATTTTGAGTTCTTTATTACTTAAATTTAAGTTATCCGTCATTTTTATTTATTATACAAATTAAAAATAACTTGGATTACTGTACCAGGAAGAAACGGTTCAAGCAGAATATTAAAATGATGGAATGATTAAGTGAATAAATCGACTGAAAGAAGACTGTATACTGCTATGTAAACGGCAAGTGATCGAAAATGGTGATCCACCAAAGTTCCATTGATGAGTAACAACAGTGGATCCGAATGCAGGGTATGAATCTGTGGTGGTCGCACACATGGTCAATGACCGATGAAATGACCTTTGCGTTCCTTAGCAATGCAAAACAAACAAGTCCGAAGTTCACACGCCGGACATTCAACCCGTAGCCGGGAGCGGACCGCATTCCATGCCGGAGCGAGAACGCACCACATCTGTCGCGCCGGTTCCGTAAATAAATTATCACCTACATACGACATTAATCGATTTGCTAATGCAGAAACGAGACGAAGGATATCTTGCTCGCATTCCCGCACACACGCGGAAATAGTATAAATACCTAGGTTTACTAATAAAAACTTCTTCTTCCGCATTGCGACCCAAAACGTGTTTTATTTATCAACAAATCATCATCATCTCTTCCCTTTAGGACATATATCCTAAAAATGTTTTAGCGGAGTGTTGTAGTATTAAAGGTTAATATAAGAAATTCGTAAAAAAACGAATGATACCACTTGGTCACAGAACTTGCCTAGTAAAGTGGTTTGCTATTTAATAAAAAAATGTGAGTGTTTTGCTTAACCATATACTCGTTCTCGATAGCTCACATTTCAATAAAAAATATTTAAATTGTAAATTTTGTATTATAAGTAGTAAAACATCGAATTAAACAATAATTATTTAATGTAATAAACCTTCCAAACATGAAAGAAAGCACACTCCAATATACAATGATGAACTTCCACAAATAAGACGAATATGTAAATGATGTATGATATAGTTACCTGAAAAACAGATTGGAAACGATATTGTCACGATCATACTGAAAACATTAATACAAATCCGCTGTCAGCTGTGACAGCTTAGAATTCCAAATTTAAAAAAAAAAACAAAACCATAGATAAAAAAAGCAGTTTTTGAGTCAAACTGCTTTTTTATTCTAAACAAACCTTTACAAATTTTTAATAAATCTTTTTTTTTAAACCATATGAATAGAACTACCTAGATACTATGAAGCTGACATCACTGGACACTGGCGTATACTCCTTCATATATAGGAGTTCACGGCCATTATTCAAAGAGAGAGAGAGAGAAGTTGTCTATCATTGCTCCCATAACATAAGTTGTTTATTATCTAGATTCAAACATTTATTTATTTATTTAAATATCTACATTAATGTATTAATAAAATGTACAAACTGTCAATAATAAACATAATTTACATATTGAAAAAGCTACATTAATTTTTAAATGTTTTTTTTCTTTAAATTATTTCAGAACCATAAATTCAAACAATTTATCAAAAAAATGTAGATTTTAAAATGTAATATGTTTTATAAACAAAATAATTTATTGATTAAAAATGATCATCTCATGAATTAACTATTTTGGTCATTTGTACCGTTTCGTGCAATAGGATACATTTTTTATCAAACGACAAAGTAAACTTGTAAAAACGTAACCAAATTCCGAAGCACTCATACACAATCTCGCAAATATTTGTATAGAATTTCAGATACATGTAATTTTTCACAGAAGGAATAAAACATGAAAAATAAATGTAGGATAAACAAAAGAAAATTTCCAATATCCACTTAACTGTCAATAGACACAATGCTTTGAATACATTCAATATTCATGGGCACGATTTATTCTGTCGTTGTCGATGGAGGATGTTTCTCGTTTTTTGCTGATGTGAAAAATATCATTATCTAGTTGATTATATAGAAAAAAAAACACTTTAATGTTTTAAACTATGTGTCATTAGAACAATTTATTGCTTAGTAATAATAAAATGACTATTTATTCATTTCCGTGTCCGAGCCATCGATCGTTAATTTTGCCACATTTTCCGGTAGGTAAAAATAGAGATCATTTGCATCGATTATACCTTCCACATAGCATTAAGTCCTGATATTCGGTTTAGCTAACATGTGTTGTAAATTTGGTGCAGTCCCACAATGACATTTCACGCTACTTTAATTTAAAAAATCACATATCTCTATGTTCACCTTGTATTAAGTCGCCCCAAGTCGTTGTTTATTCAGGGTTTTTCAAGTAGACCAAGGTTGAACTTCAAGTGTCATATTTTCCAAAAATGCTGTCTATCTACTCGTATATATGTTGTCTTTTGTTTTTGTTCTTTTCACTTCAGAAAACGCAAAAAAGGACCATTTATGTAACGCCGTTTAGATGGCCGATTTTCATGAAGGGTACTCGAACTCGAAAATCGAGCACACTTTTCTTAAAATATTACAAAACGTATAATAATTTGAATGTAAGGATATGAAGATGGTGGCTGCATTTATTAAATTGTGTACTTCTCCGCATCTGGATGTGTTTATAAAAAAACATATAAATTAGGACATTGAATGAAATGAAGCAACAGGAAACTAAGCACTTTTGCAATATACTACAGCATGCACTTACTTTGCTATATCAAAGTAGTATAACTGAAAATTCATTATAGAGTCTCGGTGCCTATGTTGATGTATGGAAGTGAATATGCTTTGAAAAGTTGCAGAGTATTGACATTTGTTTTTTCTGCGTACTCTGCAAGGGACATGGCGTAATGGTACATGTAAATTTGGTGAGGTGCATGGCCGCGTGATAACGCACTGGATTTCTGTGCGAAAGGTCGTTGGTTCGAACACGGTGCTGTACTACTCCCCTCGAGTGACACAGGATTTTTTTCTGCCTAATATTCGGGGGTATGAAGATACCTATGACTTCGGTCATATCTATTCATTTTTATGAAATTGTTTTCAAAGGATAAAAAACGTGCTGATGTGCTCCGATCGTCTCACTTCAGCTGTGCCACCGCATCCAGTACAACGGCGTGGGCGTTGAGTTTGCTGGTGTGCAACGTCTCACTTACTTTATAAAAAAAACTCCACTGAATTAAATTTAGATTTGTGATGGAATCCTCGTCTACGAGGCTGAGCAACGACGAAATATGTAAATTTGAAGAAAAATTACAATGAAACCTTTGAAGACTTCGATGTGTAAAAACAATAATGACACATTCGATGGATTGTAGTGAATGTGTGAAGTGTTTTTATGTTATCATCAACTTTTATAAGACTTCTCAAAAGGTTTGTTTTCGAATAATTCCTAATGCTGCTCACACCATTCATACATCTAACACTTAATATTTACACAGCGACGGCAAAACAGTGTCAAAATATCCCGCCTTATTGGATCGATTTGATACAATCAATTTATTCGATAAATATTAAATGAAACCGACCTTCAAGTTTTGCTCACGTCAAAAACAATTTCTCTCACACAAAGATACGAAAAACACAATGGAGATATTCTAATAAGGCGCTTGAATATAAAAACACAAAGTTTGAAATATAATCGTTTGTTATTTTTACTTGTTGATTAACTTGGTTTATTGGAAAAAATTGGATATTTGTAACGGGCAAAAGACCTTAAAACAAATTGCAGTATATTTAAAGCTAAATGTGTTTACTATGACATTTTGGAAGATTAATAAAGGTTTCCTTCTAGTTTGTCATTCCTTGGTAAGTTCTCTTACTCCCTTACTTACGTATCTAATCTAATGGCCGCTAATCTAATATTTATTATTATGTATATATTTATGATGTACATATTATATTTATTATATGTATATTTCTTATGTAATATTTTAAATCTGTCAATAAATAAAGATTAGTTAAGTAATAAATTGTCTATAGGTATAGCCTTGACAAATGTTTGTACAATAATTTACTTTGTTTAATAAAAAAAAATAAAAAAAAGTAGGTTTGAATCCCGATTAGAGCCCTTTAGGAGAGTGCGTTCTAAGTGGCGCAAAATTAATGATCCTTTTATTATGGCATACATACAAACATACCATCATGCCGTCTCCCTGTCAGGGAAGGCAGAAATGAGAGAGCGCCAGCGTCATCTTTCGCTCCTTCTACATCAATACATATTCTTATACAGTTCCACCGAATTCCTTGACTTTTCTCATTTCCTTCTGTCAAACTTTACACTTTATCTAATCATTCTTTTTTTTCTTTAACCTGGCGTGTTTATTGCCATGTGGCAATCTCTTCCAACCAACCAGACAAATGTTTTTATAGACCCTAAGTGTTAACCAGACTGGAATCCAATTTAAAAAAAAAGGGTTTCAGCGGGGATCGAACCCGAAACCTCCGTATCGGCAGACAAGTGTCTTACCAACAGGCCACGGAGGTCGTCATTCTTTGGTCTCCTTCTCACAGACCTCCTACTCACATTTGTAATGTATGTGTTTTGTATAGGATCTCTTTAATCATTCGTTCCCCGTGCCCTAACCATTTTAGAGTGCTCTTCATCTTACTCATTGCATAAACCTTTAATTCATATTCATCCCTAAACAATTTATACCGTATTCTGTCATACATTGCCACCCCATGTATTCTTCTAAAAACACAAATTTATACAGTATTTATTCCACCGTTTTCAGTCTTCTTCATCTTAATGAAGTTGTAACTAAAATAATTTTGTGGACTTTCATCTTGGCAGATTTTGATACTGCACTATTCGAGTATATGTGTTTTAGTGATCCATTCACTTTTTTCCTGTTGCTACATGCCGTTCGATATTCCTAGTAACTCTTCCATAATCTGAAGAAACACTTTTTTAATATCACAATTCTTCCACTTGTTTTAATTACTCCCCCATACATCACATTTCCTTTTTCCTTCGCAGTTTTCTATCACCATGACTTTGGATTTCGCAATATTCATTTTACATCTTACAGATCTTTCATTTTACATTTCCCATACGATTTGCTTCCGATTTTATATTTTATCCAATATTCTCCACCAACACAACTTCTTTTATTATTATTGTATAATTTTAATAATAATAATAATTATTATTATTAATTATTATTATCATCATTATTATTATTACTATTATTAGTATTAGTATTATTATTATTAGTATTATAATTTTTGGAAGATTATAATAATAATAATAATAATAATAATAATAATAATTATTATTATTATTATTATTATTATTATTATTATTATTATTATTATTATTATTATTATTATTATTATTATTATAAATATTATTGTTATTATTATTATTATTATTATTATTAATATTTTTATTATTAATATTATTATAATAATAATTATTTTTATCATCATCATCATTATCATTATTATTATTATTATAATTATTATTTTTTATTTTTTTATTTTTTATTATTATTATTATTATTATTATTATTATTAATATTATTAGTATGAGTATTATTATTTCTATTATTATTATTGTTGTTATTATTATTATTATTATATAAAGTGGAATTTGCTATCAACCCTTCATAAATTAAAAAAAACAATGGACTGTTAAGGTGGTTTTCGTCGTAAAAAGGGTAGGTTGATAGGCCACATTTTTTAATGTTTATTTTATTTCGTAAAAAAAATACAATACAGAGGTCAAAGCTCTCTTTTGTCATATTTTTTCCCAACACAACTTTGAATAGATTTCGGTTTCGAATCGTTCGTATGACACATTTTTGGGCAAACCATAAAATCCGACCCCGCAAAATGATTTGAGTTATGGGACTTTTTTCGGTGTAATCATGTTTGCTCTCTTTACAAATTCCAATGTAATCAGGGTATAGGCATTGTAAACAGCGCGCCGCGGGGCGGGCACGACAAATCACGTGATAAATATGTCAACGTCTCGCCTCGACACATTGCGCTCCAGCCCGGGAGCGGACATGTACCTTTACATGCGTGTATGAGATTTCTCAATTATTTCACATTTCCATTATTCGTGTATTTATATAGGCAAGAGTCATTTAAAGTTAAAATGTTGCCTATTTTAATGGATTTTGTTAAATTGTATTTCCATTCACGCAGAACCTTTTTTTTAAATTAATTGCTTTAAAAAATGAGCAATTCATATTTGAAGGTACAAATTTTTTAGTGAAGCGATCTCGGTTTTTATGATTTTAAAGTTTATTTATTTAACACTTTTATTGCAAATACAAATATAATCTGGCGGGCTTATTACCAGGCGGCAATCTCTTCCAACAAACCAAACAAAAGTAAATGAAGCAAGTTAGCAAATGGCTATCCATCCCCACGAAATTCAGAAACACATACGTGAGCATATGCCCACAAACACCATAAAAACGGACAATCACCCGAATATTATTTTTCATATAAAGTGAGGTATCATCAATCAAAATAAAAGGAATGGATGGTGGAGAGGAAAGGAAAAGAAAAATCAGGAATGAAACACGTTATTTTACTGACTAGAAATGAAGAGTTTTTTTCAGTCACTTTCTAAAGCATACCAATGACGGAACAAGTCTTACGAGGGTTGCTACTTAATTTTTGAGACAGACAAGTAAAAACAAATATTTATCATCGAAAATTGCTTCATTGTTTTGCAAAATACTCTCCATGAAGATCAATCCACTTTTGCATGCGTCTGAACCAATTTTCGAAGCACTTTTTCCACTCCGAATGAGGTAACTTCAAAACATGCGTTTTGAACGCATCAACCGCTTCTTCAGGCGTCGAAAAACGTTGACCTTGCAATTTATTTTTGATGTTCGGGAATAAAAAGAAGTCATTGGGTGCCAAATCAGGGCTGTACGGTGGATAACTCATCAATTCAATGTTTTGAGTGCTCAAAAAGTCACTTGTTTAAACCGATGTGTGAGAGCTCGCATTGTCATGGTAGATAATGATCCGTCTTCGGCGATTTGTTTTCCTCATTTTTCCGAAGACTTCTGGCAAACAAATGGTAATGTACCACTCAAAATTGACCGTACGACGTTCCACTAAAGGCATTGTTGCGACATGACCATTTATACCGTAGAAACAAGCCACCATTTGCTTCGAGGTGCTTCGTGCGCGAACAACTTTTGTTGGATTTGGCTCATCTTGAAAAAGACCCATACAGCCGACTGCTGTTTAGTTTCTATATCATATGCATAGATCCATGATTCATCGCCTGTCACAATTTTATAGACGTCTTTTGAAGCACCGCAATCGAATTTTTTTCAACATTTATTTAATCCAATCGACACGAGCCTTTTTTTTTTGAGCGATTGTCAAATTATGCGGTATCCAACGCGAACAAATATTTTTGATGGCCAAATGTTCATGCAATATTGAATGTATGCAAGTGAAACTAATGCCCAAACATGCCTCAATCTCACGATATGTCACATGACGATCTTGCAATATCAGTTCACGCACAGCATCGATGTTTTCTGGCACAACAACCGATTTTGTACGACCTTCACCAAATTCGACCTGGAGCGAACTACGACCACGATTGAATTCGCAAAACCAGCGAAGCACAGTGACCCGGGATGGTGCTTCATCATTAAAAGTCGAAGCGAGTTGATCAACACACTGTTGTTGAGTAAGTCTACGTCGAAAATAATAAAAAACCATCGCCCAAAAATGTTCACGATATAATTCCATTTTTGGCTGTGATGAATTTTTCAAGTCACTGTAAACAACACAAATAGCACTCGTATGACAAAACTTTCCGAGAACGTATACCATTAAAAACGTCAAACTTTACGATGTTGATGTTAGATTTGACGTATCTACACTGGTGTTGCCATATCTCAAAACTTAAGTAGCAACCCTCGTATATTGGTTTGTAACTGATTCTAGAGTCTCACTGCATGGACAGTAAAGGACGACGTAAAAAAAGAGGAGTTTATTTCACCGGCGTGAAGGTATTCAGTCATATTCAAGGTAATCGGATACAAAGCACAATAAAGTAATATTGTACTAACATATAATATAAAATGCGGAGAAATACGCATTAGTTTTAGATTCAGGCCACCGCAAACTTTTTCCAGGCCGCCTTTGAAGAAATGCCTGGAGCGACCGCACAATGCTCCGATATTCACCGTTTCTGTGGCTGACCACTCTGCTCATGTGGTTTCATCAAACGGATTTTTGAAACGTAGAATGGAAACTATCAGAAAAGCCACGATATGAATTCTAAGGAAAACTCACTGTAGGATTAAAAAAAATCTACATTGAATATTATTTTCATCGAGTTCCTTATATAAATACTCGCCATATGGATGTTTTCCGTTGTGAAATAAGTACCTCTACATACATAACATATAAACACAACGTATCATTTGTGGGAATGGCAAAGAGAACACATCGCCATTTTTTTTCATCCAGGTACACAACTTTCGTGTCTTCCACATTTGTACATTTCGTCCCGCACAATCATCCATCATTATTCATACTTTCCACTTAACCTTTTTTCAAAATCTAGTTCAGCCAAGTTTTCTTTGGTCATCCTCTATCACACATATCTTGCACTTCTTACTTGTATATTCGTTTAGTAATTATTTCATAATTCATTCGCTCCACATGTCCAAACCATCTTAAAGGTCCTTTCTTCATCATACTTAAAACATCCATTTTTTTCGCGGTCACTATTTTGCCTAACAACAAGCCTTTTAAATATATTTGGTAAGTCAGAAGAATTTTCCGCTTGGCAAATTACCTGCCAAGTTGTATCGTTCAACGAAATCGTAAGAAATACAAAATGTGGGGAAATTAAATATTTATATATTTTTTAAATTTTCGAAGAAACGAGAACAGAATATAAAAAAAAATGTTTTCTGAATACAAAGTCAAAAGAGTACAACCAAATTGAAAATATTTCTTGTCTGCGTTTTTTTGCCGTGCGAGTCATGTTTTTGGGCATTTTGGGTTCGATAAGATTTTTTACCTTAATTGCTTAACATAATTTAAAGCTTTGTGGGTGCTACTGTTATATGAAAGAAAGTTGTACAAGTATTTTACCAGATAACTTCGTAGAAAGAAACACTTGAGTTGTTCGAAAGTGGGATATATTATTTAAAAAAAGTAAGAATACATATTTATACTATAGATTATGTGTTCAAGAGTGTGGGCTAAAAATATCTAGTGTCCTAGTGGCCGAAATCCTAATTGTGGAGTTGTGTCTCACCTGCGAGGGTGTTGTGGGATGAGTCCAGACCTTTTGGTGCCATCTCTCTTGAACGTGCTCTCTTTTCCTTTGACTTAGTATGTGTGTTTGATTGTGGGGTTGTATCGGACGTATGCGTCACCTAAAATATGAATTTATGTATTTTTCTTGTTGGATATTTCAATGTATAATTTCTTGTTTGATGTACTTGCTGTGTACCGACTGTAATTAAATGTTCCTTATGCGTGGGCTCCACGAGAGCTAGTATCAAAAGTCGGCCGCCCCATGCATGCGAAAGCATGCCAGATATGTAATATCTCGCAAGCCATGACGGCATGCACGGGCGAAAATAGGCGCTTACGGTGAGCGATTGGCCGCACATAAGAAGCGCAAAACGTCAAAAAATACATTCTCAGTTTCTCGAACGTCAACTGTATTTTACTTGCGACCAACTTCTACCTTCTAAAGAGGAATCTTTTCACCCTGCTACTTTTCACCAGAAAATCATAAATATAACCAAAATCTTCGAGTATTGAGCGGCAGCCGTGCACCTATTTTACAGTCATTGTACGGTGCGGTACAAAATGGTCCTTCGAGCCGAATCTGCTGAATTACTGTGCTATATAGGGGTGTGTATTATATTTGCATGCCATTTTTATTACCTGTGAATTTACTAACTGAAATGATCGTATTGACTACTTATTAACTGTATTTTATTTTCATTTACATGTACAAGGGTATGGATGTATTAAAAAATTTAATGTCCTTGCGACAGAGCTTACATTAAATTTGAAAAAGTGTATCTTGACTAATGGGGTGCTATGCGATAAGCCCAAACCTTTTGATAACTTTTCTCTTCAATTTATTTTCTTCTCCATTATACGAGTATATGCAAATACTCGTATGTACATACTATGTTGATATCAATAAACCTATATTTATTTATTTGTTTAACCAAAGATAAATAAGTAATACTAGATTTCGCGAGTTCGTTTAGTCATTGGCATGTTTTCAAAAGCTGTTGAAAAAATTCTTAATTTCAAGTGAATAATGAAATGTGTTTCATTCCTGAGTTTGCTGTAGTTTTCACAGTACTTTTTCTTTTTGCTACGATTTATGAAATCCAACAATTAATTTTAAATGTTTATTGTTCATGAGTTTTTTTTACAAATACATAATGGTTTAATTATTTTTTGCAACCATGCACTCGTTACTTCCTTCATTTACTTTTATCTGGGTGGCTGGACAAGATTGCCACTTGGCAGTAGTTCAGCCTATTTTTTGTGCAGTGAGGTGTTTAAAAACTAAAAAAATTCCTTCTACCTTTGAATACTAGGGTAAAAAAATGTCTGATGTATTCGAATGGAGTAGCTAATCGCTGAATTTGAAACAACGACCTTACATACAGAAGCCAATTGCTTAGTAGTTAATCGCTGGGTTCGAAACAACGACCTTCCAAACAGAAGCTATTTGCTAAGTAGCTAATCGCTGGGTTCGAGACAACGACCTTCCACACAGAAACCAATTGTTTAGTAGCTAATCGCTGGGTTTGAAACAATGACCTTCCAAACAGAAGCCATTTGCTTAGTAGTAAATCGCTGGGTTCAAAACAATGACATTCAACATAGAAACCAATTGCTTAGTAGCTAATCGCTGAGTTCGAAACAATGACATTCTATCCAATTGCTAAGCAAAGGTTTATAGCAGTCGTATTTTTACTCAAAAATCCAGTACATAAAAAAACGTCACAAAAACCACCATACCTGCATTTACTACGATTATTATGAAATAACTTTAAATTAAAATTCATAAAATCCATTTAACTCGTCTTCTTCCAAATGTCCTTTTTTTGTTCTCATTAAAAGGTAAAATGCTACTTTCGCAAAATAATTTTAAGATCGATTGAAATTAATTATATCTTATCTTCACCATTGCCTGCGGTTTCTGGACTAAGAGCGTCGATGAATCTTACTTTCCCTACACGATCTTACCATTGAGCAGGTAAGATTGATATAAATAGACCTAAAATGAGCCGGATAAGGAGTTATACACATATATATTTTAAGTTTCTTGGTGATATTTTTTATCATGAAAATAAAATTTTAATGTAAATTCATACCGTCATGCAATTATCCTTTTGGAGTAGGCAGAGAGGACATAAATGCTCACCCCTTTTTTATATAGACAGTTCTTACTTCATCCACATTCATATGTTTATGTCAACATGTTCTTATGTTTCTCATGTTTCTTAACTATCCTTTAGTCAAAATCTCCTCAACAATATAATTCCATTATTTCCTTATAACATACAACTCTAACGAATAAGTTATCCCTATTCTAATTAATCAATTCATTCTTGTGGCTCTCGTCAAAAATATCCGTTGCTGGTATGGGCGTATTGAAGAGTGTGACGTGGATACAATATTTTCATCGGCGCTGTAAAATATTTTTTTTTCATACTTTAGTAGTCACGTAACTCGCTTTCCGTAGTCGTAAATGTTTGTAATAATACGGCACGCCGAAAAGTTGCAATAACCTTATGGACGAACTCTTAATAACAACAAATAAAAAACGTATAATATTGCGCTGCTGTAAAATATCAGACCTAACCAGATTGGTAGCGTTATGTTTGAGTGCCATTGATAATTATAATCGAACACAAATCCCAAGCTGAAAACAAGCGTTTGGACAACTAAGCCACAGAGGACATCGTCGTTTCTATTATTATAAAATATTGGGTGTTAACATAAGTTGTGTCTGTTTTTTTTTTTCAAATAAAAAACAAACACCAAAAGTAAAACAAAATGGTAAAGGTCATTCGAAAAAAAAAATTCTGCTCTACAAGATGTTGTGTTTGCTTTTACGTTACATATATTATTTTATTTGATTACAAGCCTTCAAAATGGAATGTCAAGAACACGAAAAAAAGCATTTTCGTCACCTCCTTCTGTTCGCGTTCAATCGAGAGAATAAAGCTGCCAAAGATGCTCGCGATATTGGCGAAGTGTACGGTAAAGATGCTACGAATGAAAGGACAGCTCGTCGATGGTTTTTACATTTCAATGACGGTAATTTCGACCTGCAAGACATCGTGTTCCGGGCGACCAGTGGACCTCGATGAGGACCGCTTAAACCATATTATTCACGAAGACCCCCTTCAAACCACCATAGAATTAGTTGAGCAGATGAATTGTTGTCACATTACTGTATACCACCATCTTAAATCAATGAGAAAAGTACAGAAGTTAGGCGCTTGGGTTCCACATGTTTTGAGTGAAAACAACAAAAATCAATTGTCGAACGTTGATTTTTGAACGCGAACAGAAGGAGGTGTCGAAAATGCTTTCTTTCGTCTACTTGACATTCCATTTTGAAGGCTTATAATCAAATAAAATAATATATGTAACGTAAAAGCAAACACAATATCCTGTAGAGCAGAAAATTTCTTTTCGAAAGACGTATAACCTTTACCATTTTGTTTTACTTTTGGTGCTCATTTTTAATTTGGAAAAAAACGGACACAACTTATGTTAATACCTAATATTTGACGCAATTTTAAATATTTGTATAGCATATATTTAGTTTAAATCATAAAATATATTTTTTCCTCAAAACATAAGGGTAGAATTAAATATTTTTCCTTAACAAAATTTCACGTTTCGTTGAACAAAGAAAGAAAGAGAGAGTAAGAGAATAACTGAACTGAAATGTACAACACTCGTGATATATAGAAGAAATTTCATTATGAAAATTTTCAAAGTAATGGAAATGTTTAAGATTCCTTCAAGTATATTACGTCTGTCTGGCAAGATGCCTTCGCTATCTTGTGAGAAATCTACGAATCGTTTTGAATAGTAGGATGGTTTTCTACAGGGTGACATACTCGTATGCTTTCTTCTACTTATCTAAACAATTTACGTATACAATAGTTTATATTCAAATACATTTTAATTATTATAACGATAAAAAAAAACATGGAGAGGTTTTGGTAATGTCCAATCGCACCAAGATAAAGCTAATCCAAACTTTAATATTTCCAATATTCTTGTATGACGCTAAAACATGGGCAATATAAGTCCGAGAACGCGAAAGAATCAATTCCTTCGAGACGTGGTGTTAACGTTGGATGCTGAAAACTCCATAGACCGCCATGAGAATAAACGTCTTTATGTTCTTCCAGGAGTGAAATGTAACAGTACGGTTTTCTCAATACATTTCCAGCACTTTTTCAGACGTAACCTGGAGAAATTAATGTTCATAAGAAGTGCGCAAGGAAGATGAGGCATTGTGTTACACTTTAATTGTATATAGTATCATACAATCTAGTGGATTTATCAATATTTTACAACCAACAAGAAAGATGTTTAAGATGACTGAAGTGTAAATCAAATTGATATAATTTAAAAAAAATAGTAACTAACGGGGATTGAACAGCAACTTCAGAATATGCTGATAAAATTACTTTATATTTTTTCATTTGTTAAAAGCTTTGACTAAACAAAGTGAATCAAGAACTGTGAGTAGTATTTTTTTCAAGTCACTTGTGTTTTTCTACATCAAGAGTACACAAGGGGAAAAAACAGTTATTTTAGTAATTATTATTTTCATCACGAATATTCACAATATTTATACCAAAAAAGTACAATAAAAAATGAGGAATGAATCTGTGTGACAAAATTTCCAATAAAAAAATATATCAATTGATTCGGTATTCACATTATACAAATCAATTTTTAAACATAATGGTTTTTAATGCATAACCGTGAAAAAAAATCTACACTTAACGCCTGAAACCAGGCATCTTTTTTTAAATTTAAGTGTGTAGATTTTCTTTTCACATTTAATTGTTAAATCGTTTAAACACTTATTAACTCTTGGCTTTACACTAATCTTAATGGTTTTTGTTGAGTGTCAGTCAAAAGCAATATTTTTTTGAATCTTATTTATTTTTTGAAAATTTATGTGTAGTTTATTTATACCCGCAATACATTGTTTCATACTTTTGATTTATGTTATTTTGACAGTTTTAATTTCATTGGTTGGTTTGCAAAAAATGTAGCAAATTATTCTGACACCGGCGTGAACCGTGGATGAAACAAATAAATTAATAATAGCTCCACAATAATGTTCATATTTTGAGTAAAATTGCATAGGTGTTTGGACCGTGTCTAGCAGACAGAAAATTTTTATGATTGTCTTATATACTATGTTACTTACATCTTCAACAATATACAATACATTATGTCCCAGTCACTCATTTTAATGTGTATAATTTTATTGTTTTAAAATATTGTCATTGTTTTGTATAGCTTTTGAAGTTCTACTTTTAAAGTATTGTTTAATTTACTACAATGTTGGTCTATTTCTCCCGAAAATATATTTTTTTTTAAATTATTCGTTTGTTATATTTTTAAATTCGTGTTATTTTAACTCTTTATTGAACAATATACATTCCGGTGGACTTAAAACCAAAGGCCATATCAGCCATACAATTGAATTATACCAATAAACATGTTTTAAGTTAAGAGTGAGGTATATAGCGGAAGATATTGGACAAGGAAAGAGTTTTAAGTTAAGAGTGAGAAATATAGCGGAAGATATTGGTCAAGGAAAGGGTTTTAATTTAAGAGTGAGAAATATAACGGAAGATATTGGACAAGGAAAGGGTTTTAAGTTAAGAGTGAGGTATATAGCGGAAGATATTGGACAAGGAAAGGGTTTTAAGTTAAGAGTGAGGTATATAGCGGAAGATATTGGTCAAGGAAAGGGTTTTAAGTTAAGAGTGAGAAATATAACGGAAGATATTGGACAAGGAAAGGGTTTTAAGTTAAGAGTGAGAAATATAGCGGTAGATATTGGACAAGGAAAGGGTTTTAAATTAAGAGTGAGAAATATAGCGGAAGATATTGGTCAAGGAAAGGGTTTAAAGTTAAGAGTGAGAAATATAACGGAAGACATTGGGCAAGGAAAGGGAATTAAGTTAAGAGTGAAAAATATAGCGGAAGATATTGGACAAGGAAAGGGGTTTAAGTTAAGAGTGAGAAATATAGCAGAAGATAATGGTCAAGGAAAGGGTTGTTAAGTTGAACTAGTTTGGTTGCTGGTTGCGATTATAAACTTAGTGGAGTGGTAAATGATTGAATTTTTATAAATATCCACTATGAATATTTTTATATTGGCTGGAGTAGAAACTACACATATATAAATATATTTTATTTATAGTATTTATGTATTACAATGTATAACATGGCGCATGTGTTGTCGTGTGGGTTTTTCAACCAACGATAAAATTGTTGAACAGTTTTACAAAAGTTCAAATTTAAAGTTGAAGGATTTACAGTGGTGCCTTAATTTACGATTTAACATTTACAATAAAGACAAATAAAAAAGAACAAACACAAGCGTAAGAAGTTCATTGCTGGGCAGAAGATGGAAAATGGGATTACAAAAAAGGATTATGGAAAATGAGAAAATGCACGCTATGTCATTGAATGGAGATGTTATAATTTTTAATTAACTTTTTGAAGCATGAGCATTATATTTTATCATTTTTTAAATACATTTTATTTTATCATATTTAAATAAATATTTTAGTATTAATTTTGAATAAATTTCAGTTAGCTGATAAGTTTTGGGAAAAATATGTTATAAGTAAACGAATGGGAAACGTCTGATTTGAGAATTTTATTTTTAAATTATTTCAATTCGGAAATCAAGTTTATACATTTTTATGTTTTTTTAGATCCAATTTTTTTTCCTAAAATTAAATGTAAATGAAAAATTCATAACAATAGCAAATAAAGACTAAAGCTAGCCACCTTTACAAAAGGGGTATTTTGAAGCATCCCGTCTGCGAATGTGGTTCATATGAAGCTATTGATCATGTGTTTGTCGATTGTCATTTACATGATAGATATGATTTAGTAATGCCATACATTTAACACGATTGATGAATGTTGCGTTTCACCTTGTTTCAAAGAACTTTTCCATTTATAGATTGATTGTTAAATCATCGTTGTTTTATCTGTTAAGTTTTTAAATTGTCTTTTATTTTATTTAGTTTATTATTATGATAAAAAATGGTCCTTTTTGTGGCGGTATAAGTCATTATATTTAAGATGCTGTCTGTTAAAAATAATAATAAAGAATTACAAAAAAATAAAACTGATTCTTGTAAATTTACGGAGTTTTGGTTGAAATTAATTAGACAAGGTTGTGTTTTACGAATATAATTTGTATTTTTATAATAAAAAAAAGTTTTAATTAGAGGTAAATAATTGAGTTTGCAAGACAACATAATAATGTGATGAAAATTCATACATCACATATCAAAATATTAATAAAACAAAATGTCAATATAATTCATATTCCAAAAATTGGTAACGTTGAAATGGTAGTCTTCAACAAAGAGGCAATTCCACTTAAGCAAACGACAATCTGAAACATAACAGTTAAATTCAAAAACGACAGTAAAGCACCAGGAACAAAGCGAATGGATCACAACATTTCCCATCTCCAACTTGAGCCGCGATGCAAGGAACATTCTCTGCGAAGTAGTGATAAAATAGAAGTTAAGTTTATACTTGAGATGCTGTAAATCATTGTATTGCTCAAGAATTCCCGAGGAAGAATTGTTGAACTTCTCTTGGCAGCAGTGGTGGATATTTCAATGCTGAGTGAAAATATTTACAATTTAAGGGGCTTGATAAAGACAATGAGGTATTTAATGGTTACTTTCGCTGATACTCCTCATTTTCCACACGAGATAGCATGCAAATCAAAAGTCAGGTAAAAAATAAGGGCAACACTACTTTTCGAACGATATAAACTTGTATAAGTACTTGTTGGATGTTTTTCATTAATATTGTTTGTAATATAGAAATTAACTACAATCATTATCATCAGCCTGGTTGAGTTTAGTGTAGGTATAGGCCAATTCTCTCCTCTTTCACTTATTTGTGTATTAAACACATTGCTTCCAGCATTTTTTTTTTCATTGATCATCTTGCTATGGGTCTACCAACACTTCTTTTCTCTGTCATTAGTCGCCACTCCAACACTTATAGGGATATAGGGGTATAGGGGATATAGGGATATAGGGGATATAGGGATAACAGGTAGACCTAGGTCCACCTGTTATCCCTATATCGTGCAATGTTTCCTACCCAGCTGTATATACCTCTGGGTATATACAGCTGGGTAGGAAACATTGCATCCATATTTGCATCACCTTGAGAATGAAGATTGTAATATTTTCAAATCATTAGAACTCATTTTAGAGAACTTAACACGGTTACAACTACAAAAAACATTTTATGTTAGTTCTCAAATACCATAAACAATGAATTATGTGATATTAATTGATAACGAAATTATTAAATTCATTTTTGTCATTGGCGCCGCTGGAGACGACTGTGTAAGTTGATTTGTGATAGATGTAGTCTATTAGATTTAGAACAATCGATTTCAGACATTTACAAACTTGTAAAAAAGAGTGAATTTAGTAGTAATTAAACACAAGACACATAAGGGTCATCAATATTGTAATTTATAGATACCGATTAGTGTAGGATGTACTCGTATATATGTCAGCACAAAAACCAAGGGGTACGTACCCTCTACGTACTTTTTATGAAATATAAAAATTATAATGATTTAAATGTTTATTTATTAACTAAAAATATAAACAACTATATAATGCCCTTAACAGTAACAGTAACTAAACAAAAGACAAAATTTCAAAATCTACAAAAGATCTCCATAATTGAGACACGTAAGAAATCACCAATGCATTGATAATAAAACTGAAAGAAAAACAATTATAAATACAGTCAATCAAATGCAATCAATGAAAATATAAAATTAATAAAATTACAGGAAAGCAATAAAGAAAAAAATAAAATGGAATAATAACCAATATCAAAGTCGAGACCTAAGATTGAGGAAATACATGAGAAGGACACTCCTGAACTCAAAAACATCTACATTAAAAATATCCACCAAACCAAATATTTAGTTAACCGATCGTTGCCATCTCACGACTGATGAATTATTTTGCACAACTGTCGTTATCAAATTGCAATCGACGCATTTGAATTGTAAAAAGTTCTGAAAGTTTTAAGCAATTGTGTGTTTGCCAATTTGAGTCAATATGTCGGCTTCTCAATGATATTGTAAATAACCTCATTAGAACATTTAATATAATGTAATACTTGTATAATATACATATGGACCAATCCAAAATGTTATTCATAACACACCTCTTCAGGTTTGACATCCCTTATTCAATTTCCAGCGGGTCCCGCGCTGCATCATTTGGATCAGTTGTTGGTTTTTTTTTTCTGTTTACGAAACGTCTAACATTCCCTCAGAACTTGCGGCACCAACAGAGAAGGATCTCCGAAGAAGTTAAAAAACTTTATCATCCCTAATTAAAAAAATATACATTGCTCCAAATTTATCCCAAAATATCGCTTGAAAGGAGGAAGGACAACTTTCAGCTCTTAGTAAAACTTATTAACTTCTTATTTTGTATAAAAAGTTTTAGATATAATCATTTAATCTGAAAATATCCTCGGGGTATGAAATAAGGAAATAAGTAGAAAAAAAATGTTAATTATTTTAAAAAAACCTAATTTATTACTTACCGTTGAAATTAAATGTTTTACTGGCACTAAGTTTAATTCTACTACTAGTTTACGACCTTCGTGGTCTGGTCGATATGGCGCTTGACTTCCACCCACAAATTTCGGATTCGGTTCCTGATGGTACCCAAAAACATAACAAATAAAGGTTGTAGTCTGATTTGTCTGGTAACTACACTCCCACGTGTTAGACGTATGTAAGTATTGCATCTACATGTGCGGTTATATTGCTAGGATGTTTGATAACGAATACCGTTTTTGGTTTAACCATTTTAGTCGTTTTAAAAGCTCGATTAATGGGACAAAATACGATGTTTTTCCCCTCTATTTAATATCTATTTTTAACCAATTAGGATACGGCAAAAATTTCCACAAGAATCAATAAAGGAGACAATTGATGACTAAATGCCATTTTTTTAAAACTCTTTTGAAGTATTAATTACTTTTTACTGGCGTTGTTTATAACCAAATGAAAGATGCAACAAGACTACCTTTTACTACTCTTAACAACTGTTTGGGCTGCGAAGTACAAGGAGAGAAGAGTTGTCAAAGGATATCATGGGAATCACGATGCTCAGTAATGTGCTATATTGCTTGCGATGACGTTATTTTACCTTGTTGGTTTGGATTTAGATTTTTTTTAAATATTATTTTTAACAATTTAAAGTGACACCACTGTTTGTTGTGAAGGAATACAGAGTTTTGTCACGATTTATGGGGTAATTGAGTCACAGAAGTCGACTATCTAGGATAGCAAATTGTTGTTAAATATCGTAATTCAAACGAGTTCCCTGTTACCGTCACAACAGGCGTAGATCACTAAGTCCTTTATGAAATAACTCGCATAATTCCTAGCACAATAAAATTAACCATTCTCGAATAATTTAACATTTTACGTTGCTGAAATGAACTGTCTTATTTGAGTGACGAGAATGAACAAATGAAAGAGATGTTTGAAATAAGTTACATGCAACTTTTCATTTATTTCAAACATATTTGTATAAACGAACATCGTGACTTCTGTGATAGCCTCTGATGACTTGTCTGCCATTCATTCAGCACTCCTTAGTTCGAAAGAATTTTATCTCACTTGGTTAGTTCAACACATTGTGATTCTTCCTCTTGTGCGTTGTTCTTCCACGTCTCCAGTAACAACAAACCTCTCCAAACTGTCCCTTTGGCTACAAGCAGTGTGCCCAAAGAATCGGAAGACTTGCCGAAGGCATATTGTCGTCAATCCGACCGTAATTTTCAGTTCATTGAAAATAGAGGCGTTAGTTAAAATTAATAATAAATTACGTTTTATACGAAGTAATGTTATTATATCACAAGAAGTGTTCAACTTAGATGTTTTATTTTCATATAAATATTTTCGTTGAGTAAAATCTGATCTTTCTCGATATTCTCGTAAAACGAATAATTTTTAGGGGGATTTGTTTTATTCTTAGTTCAACAGTTTTTCAAAAAAGATTTTTAGAAAGAAAAATCGTACGATTTATTTTACATTTTAAGTTATATACATAATAAATTAATTAAACACAATTTTTAATAAAATCCGAGAAATTAAAAAGAAATAGAGTTTAATATAATTTATTTCAAAAATTGATTAGCAGGACTAGAAAAAGATTAAAAATACATTATTTAAAATTCAAGATATGTATTTTTTATTATGTTAAATACAGTGCAACAAGTTCAGTTTATTTAACTATAACATAAAACATGTCAAAAGGCCCTCTCTTATCTCGCCGAAAATTTTCAGCGTCTTTCCAATCATGGATTAGCGCTACGCTCAAGCAAAGATTGTTTATTAGCCTTTCCAGTTCACCGCTCCTCGTTTTTTTACGTCGTCCTTTACTGTTCATGCAGTAAGACTCTGGAATCAGTTACAAACCAATATAAGACTCGCTCCGTCCTTGGCATGCTTTAAGAAGCGACTGAAAAAACTCTTTATTTTTAGTCAGTTAAATAACGTGTTTCATTCCTGATTTTTCTTTTCTTTTCCTCTCCAGCATCCCTTCCTTTCCTTTTGATTGATGATATCTCACTTTATATGAAAACTAATGTCCGTCTTTGTTGGGTTCGTGGGCATGTGCTCACGTATATGTTTATGGATTTCGTGGGGATGGGTAGTCATTTGAATGATTTATGCGACCACGTAAATTACTTCATTTACTTTTGTCTGATTGGCTGGAAGAAATTGCCGCATGGAAATTAGCCTACCAGATTGTATTTGCAATAAAAGTGTTAAATAAATAAGTAATAAAAAAATTGACTGGGATCCTGTTTTTTTTTCGATTTTTATCTAGAATCAAACACGAAACTTTCGAGTCGTAATTCAATCACTCTACCAACAAGGATATGGTGGTCGTTGACGTGTTTCATAAATTGAAAGGAAAACATATTAAAGTAAAATATAAAACAATTCCCTCAATTGGGTAAAAATTCTTACGTACTATTATATTATCTATGATATGAAATGTATCTCCAACACTGATCGATTCAATTTGTCTGTGTCTGAACATATTAGTAGATCGTTTATCATCGTCGTCCGGATGCTGACACTGGGCACAGTGACAATCTTCCGATACACGATTTGAGAGATAGAGAAAAGTGGAGTGGAAGAGAGAGAGATACCAGATATCGGAATAAACTGACAGATTAAGGGACAAAGAGATAAAATCGTTTGCCAATTAGAAGAACATTGGTGAGTATAATCAATTTAATAAAAAAAAAAACTAATTTAACGCCCAAAAATGATAAAAAGACAAAACATATAACACTATTTAGAAGGCAGATTCGACTCAAGGATGCTTTTACTTGAAATTCGAGCCCACTGTTATTGACATCACTTCAATAAAATTATATTTACAAACCCTTTTTACATACCCACCACCCTTATAAATAGAGTCCCTAGGTGACAAAGCTGGTAACTTAGCCGGTTTCTAGGTAATACTGAAAATTTAAGACCGGTTTCTCCATTGAAGACTTGAGAAGCTAAACTATTGGGACCGACAATGCTGTCTATACGTTTGGCCGTACAATATATTAAGAATACGAGTATTCTAAATAATAATGCAATAAGGGCAAATAAAAATACTCTAAAGCATTTCTTGAAATTTTAACATCTAATAATTAATTATTATGAAAAGATAATTTTATCGAGTAACCCATATAGCACCGTTTAGAAAGCAGATATCCCTCAAACGTGCTCTACTTTTTCTTCTCAGTGTCATGTCAGGTCCCCCCAACGTTGAATATCACTTGAGAGTAGATATTTTTGTCCCCGGCAGTCCGAAAAAGATCTCCACCGCCCCTTATGCCAGTCAAATCACGTATATTGCGGAACCAGGAGATTTGCCTCCTGCCAACACCTCTTCGGCCTTCTATTTTGCCTTGAATGAACAGGTGCAGTAATTTGTACTTTGCTCACTAAGTAAATGATCCAAGTAGCAATCTAACTCGGCATTTGAACCTTATATTATTGACAGATTAACAATATTACACAATAATTAAAATAAGTTGAGTATAAGGACAGAAAAACGGTGACTGCCGATCCTAAAATAAGATACTACCCTTATTTGAATGCGTTAAGAAAAACATATTTTAAAAGAAACCCACAAAAAATACCAAGAGAAGGCGAACGACTTTGAAACCTTTATAGATCTTTCGATATGTGATTAGGTGCATTTTTATATATATACTCGTACAATGGTTTGGAACTCCCATAGGTGGCTGCGTGAAAAAATTACTTTATTGAAAAAGCAAATGTTTTAAAATGATTGTTACCAATAATATATACTGTGATTCAAACTATGGAAACTAAAACTGGACTAGGAAAATAGCCAATTACCGATTTTTACCTCGTATATTTTACAATGGAAACAAAAATATCAAATAAGGTCAATTCTTGATATAAAATTTATTTTAAATAGAAAATATACCAAGCTCTCGACTCTTTACTGACAATTTATTACAGTAGAATGTATAACTAATTATTAATTCTACACCGATGATTTGTTACAATTATAACAAACAACGCCCAACTGTCGATTCATTACAATGGAAGCAAAAAATATCCAAATGTCGATTGTTTACCATGGATTTGTCACAGTTGAAACAAAAAATTTCTGAGCACTGTTACAAAAAAAACAACCATCTATTCTTTATCGAGAATTCATAACAAAGAAAACAGAATATTTAAAACTACTTGATTCATCACCGAGAGAATCTGTTACAAATGAAACAAACTAATGAACAACTTAGGTTTCTTCTCCAAAGATATTTTTAAATGTTGTAAAAAAACACACCTTTACCAGGCTACACCTATGAGCAGGAGCAAAGTTCTTCAACCAGTGGTCAGCGGACCTAAAACAATTCACGAAAATTTCCTGGTGGTTCACCAAAAGCATTCCCCCAATCATGTATCGGCCACATAATTTGGGCGCTACATTGCTGCTGGGAGAGCACAACGCTGCACTTGACAGTGTAGCGCCTTTACTATAGTGTTGTTTTCTAATATTGTCTTGTGGTATTTTGAAAAAAAAAACGTTATTCCATTCGTAAAATGTGAAACTCTACAAAATGAAGACAAAATAGTCAAACTACAAAACCTTTTAACCTTATTTAGAAGAGGCAAGAACAAGAAGATAGTAATCTATACTAATTCGCTAACTTTATCCTATATGCATCCAATACACTACTACTTCTTTAATATATAGTGGACCCATTTTTGTCCAAAATTCATCCAAAGTCATTCACAACTACAGATTTTTAATAGATAATTAATACGTATCAGTAATTTACTAACGTTTCGATCTGACATGTTTCGACCTGAAATGAAAATAAGAAAGAAGTTTTTTTAGAAACTTCGAAATCTTTGTATACTTGTGATAATTTCACTGATTGTTTTCTATATAACCATTAAATTATTGATTTGTGTCAAAAAATACAAATGTTCTACATAAAATAATTTATAAAAAAATTAGGTTAACAACACGTTACACTTGAAACAACTATTTCCCTTAAAAACATACATGTTATTCACAATCTGACCTATTAAAGACCAAATAATTGAAAAATGTGTAATTTTCTAAAGTTTAAATGCAAATTGTGATAAAACACAAATTTTCTCGAGAATTAAGGTATTAATGTTTACTTTTGATAGTTTTACATTGTTCTTCACGATATTTTACGATTAAAACATTGATTTGGAATTTCAAATAAATCTTTCTGAATAAAATCAAAATTAAAATCTAATTTTAGGACATATTGTCCAAAATGCAACCACTGTTATTCACAACAACTGTAATTATGTTTGTACATACCACGGATATGCAATTTACTAATAGAAAAGCGTAAAATGTGATATTCCCGAAAATCCCCATTTTCGCGAAAACTACGATTTTCTGTTAACTTTTGAACGATCGGCTGGTTGTTGGCGCGATTAAAGGTGAAATCATCGAAAAGTTTGTAATTTTATGATAAATTATGAAAAACCCAAAATTTTCTCGGGAATTAAGCTATAAATGTTTACGTTTGATAGTTTTGCCAAGTTGTTCACGATACATATTTTACGTGTAAAACATTGATTTTGACCTACAAATACATTTTCTGGGTAAAAACTAAATAAAAATCGTGTTTTACGACAAATTCTTTAATGTAACTCAAATGCACCCATTTGACATCAATATGTGCAATTTATTACATCATCTCATTGTTTAGATCCTCTCCTTCGCAGTGTTTGTCCAAAACGTATACAAAGTTATTCATTACTACCGCTTTTGTGTATAGAATTAACAAAAATATGTAGTTTATCAACATAACAGCATCTTATATGATAAAACACACATTTTAGAAGACACTTTGGGTAATCTGTTTGTTACCTTTTTTGACAGATTAGCTGTTTGGGCGACTAAAGACGAAATCATTGAAAAATGTGAAAATTCTAACATTTCATCGCAAGTTGTTAGAAAACACTCAGATTTGAAAGAATTACCGTGTTTTTGTTTCCTTTTTATTGTTTTGGCTTGTTGTTTGTGATATTTTACGATAAAAGCATTGATTTAGGACTAAACAAATATATTTCTGTATAAAATCCTAATATATAACTCTAGTTTTACGACATATTAACCAAAAGACATCCAATGAGATTCACAACTACTGCTTTTATGTAAAGAATAACCACAAAGGTGTAATTTATTAACACTACGTCGTAAAATGTGATAAAATATACATTTTTGCTGAAATTGCGGTTAATCTGTGTAAACTTTTAACAGATTCGCTGGATGTCAGCAAGATGAAAGACGAAATCATCGAAAAGTGTATGATTTGCTAATTCGTCAGCGTGAATTGTGATAATATTATACACTCTTTATTTTACTAATTATTCTAAATGATAAATGTTAAACAAATAATAATTCTGTCGAGATAAGATACACATATTCTAACATTTTGTCGTCAATGGCAGTTTTTTGAGTAAAAAGTAAGAAATTTCAGCATATTACTAAAAAATATTCATACCCATATAGCATAAAATTAACGTCAATGCATTTCTACTACGCTTTTGTCTTGATTAATTATAATCCTAGTATTTTTCTACGATAAAATGTTTTTTCGTTATTCAAAAGTACTACAATTTATTAAAACTGAAAAATATGGACGCCAAATATTGAAATTTCACAAAATTAGACGTTTGGGACGAAAAACACGAAAACACGATAAATAAATAATATTTTTATCGTGCTTTTGTAAATATATTCGTCCATCAATGGTAATTTTTTGAGTGAAAAATACGAAATTTCAGGGTTATAACTTATCAATGTTTTTACAAATTGCACAAATTTCGAAGCTTTATATCATTAAAGCAGTCAATGCGTCTATATCAGCCATTTGTCTTTCCTCATTGCAATCTAGCATTTTTTTTACGAAAATTTGATTTCTGGTAGTCAAAATTCATTCACACTTAAAAATCTTGACGCGAAAGACTGAAATATCGCATAAGAAGTTTGAAAACAAAATCACGAAAACTCGTTACACAAATATTATTTCTATCGTAATTTTATACACATATACATAAACTAAGCCGTCAATGGTAGTTTTTCGAGTGAAAAGTATGAAATGTATGTTCATTACTAAGAAATGTTCAAACAAATTAAGCAAGTTTTTAAGTTTTGTATCATAATTATTGTCAATGTGTTTCTATCACGCACATTTCTTTATTCATTGATAATTCTAGCATTTCTTTACAAAAAAATGGTTTAAGGTAGGCCTAGTTCATTCAAACTGAAAAATTTTGATGCAAAAGACTGAAATATCGCCAAATTAGAGGGTGAGGACCAAATACACGAGAACTTGTAGAACAAATAATGTTTCTGTCTTGATTTTGTACATATATTCTTAAACTTAGCCGTCAATAGTAGTTTTTCGCGTAAAAAGTATAAAGTTAACGTCAATTTCAAAGAAATGTTCATAGAAATTTAGCAGGTTTTGAGATTTTCTATCATCATCATTTTCAAAGTGTTTCAATCACGCATTTGTCTTGATTCATTGATAGTTCTAGCATTTCTTTACAAAAAAATAGTTTAAGGTAGGCTTAGTTCATTAAAACTGAAAAACCTTGATGCGAAAGACTGAAATATCGCAAAATTAGAGGGTTGGGACCAAAAACACGAGAACTTGCAGAACAAACAATATTTTTATCGTGATTTTGTACATATATTCTTAAACTTAGCCATCGATGGAAGTTTTTCGAGTGAAAAGTATGAAGTTTACGTCCATTTCTAAAAAATGTTGATAAAAATTTAGCTAGTTTTTACGTTATGTATGTCAATGCGTTTCTATCACGCATTTGTCTTTATTCAATGATAATTCGAGCATTTCTTAACAAAAAAATGGTTAAAGGTAGGCTTGGTTTATTCAAACTGAAAAAGCTTGATGCAAAAAAATGAAATATCGCAAAACTAGAGGTATGGGACCAAAAACACGAGAATTTGTAGAACAAATAATATTTCTGTCGTGATTTTATACATATATTCTTAAACGTAGCCGTCAATGGTAGTTTTTCTAGTGAAAAGTATGAAGATAACGACCATTTCAAAGAAATGTTGATAAAAATTTAGCAGGTTTTTAGGTTATGTATGTCAATGCGTTTCTATCACGCATTTGTCTTTATTCAATGATAATTCGAGCGTTTCTTTACAAAAAAATGGTTGTAGGTAGGCTTAGTTCATTCAAACTGAAAAATATGCATGGAAAGGACTGAAATATCGCAAAATTAGAGGTTTGGGACCAAAAACACGACAACTTGTAGAACAAATAATATTTCTCTCATGATTTTGTACATATATTCTTAAGTGTAGCCGTCAATGGAAGTTTTTCGAGTGAAAAGTATGAAGTTTACGTCCATTTCTAAGAAATGTTGATAAAAATTTTGCAGGTTTTTAGGTTATGTATCATAATTATTGTCAATGCGTTCTTTCACGCATTTGTCTTTATTCAATTAGAATTCAAGCATTTCTTTACAAAAAAATCGTTTAAGGTAGGCTTAGTTCATTCAAACTGAAAAATATTGATGGAAAGGACTGAAATATCGCAAATTTAGAAGCTTGGGACCTAAAACACGAGAACTTGTTAAACAAATAATATTTCTGTCGAGATTTTGTACATATATTCTTAAACTTAGCCGTCAATCGTAGTTTTTCGAGTGAAAAGTATGAAGTTTAGGTCTATTACGGAGAAATGTTCATACAAATTTAGCAGGTTTTGAGGTTTTCTATTATCATCATTTTCAATGAAATTCTATCACGTATTTGTCTTGATTCATTGATAGTTCTAGCATTTCTTAACAAAAAACTGGTTTTAGGTAGGCTTAGTTTATTCAAACTGAAAAATCTTGATGCAAATGACTAAAATATCGCAAAATTAGAGGTTTGGGACCAAAACACGAGAGCTTGTAGAACAAATAATGTTTCTGTCGTGATTTTGTACATATATTCTTAAACTTAGCATTCAATGGTAGTTTTTCGAGTGAAAAGTATGAAGTTTACGTCCATTTCTAAGAAATGTTGATAAAAATTAAGCAGCCTTTTAGGTTATGTATCATAATTATTTTCGATGCGTTTCTATCACGCATTTGTCTTTATTTAGGCAAAAGCCTAGTTTACTGGGGATACGACAAATGAAAGGCAACAAACCCAGATCCATTAAAATTATATGTCCAAATCAAATTACCTGTTGTTTTTTCTCAAGTTGTGTATATTTCTTGTCATGTGTAATAATAAATAAATAAATAAATTTCTAAGAAATGTTGATAAAAATTTAGCAGGTTTTAGGTTATGTATCATAATTATTGTCAATGCGTGTCTATCACGCATTTGTCTTATTGAATGATAATTCTAGCATTTCTTTACAAAAAAATGGTTTTAGGTAGGCTTCGTTCATTCAAACTGAATAATATTGATGCAAAAGACGGAAATATCACAAAATTAAAGGTTTGGGACCAAACGCACGAGAACTTGAAGAACAAATAATATTTCTGTCTTGATTTTGTACATATATTCTTAAACTTAGCCGTCAATGCAAGTTTTTCGAGTGAAAAGTATGAAGTTTACGCCCATTTCTAAGAAATGTTGATAAAAATTTAGTAGGTTTTGAGGCTTTCTTTCATCATCATTTTCAATGAGTTTCTATCACGCATTTGTGTTGATTCATTGATAGTTCAAGCATTTCTTTATAAAAAAACTGGTTGAAAAATCTTGATGCAAAAGCAGTCTTTTTCAGTAAATATCGCAAAATTAGAGGTTTGGGACAAAAACACGAGAAATTTTAGAACAAATAATATTTTTGTCGTGATTTTGTACATATATTCTTAAACTTAGCCGTCAATGGTAGTTTTTTGATTGAAAAGTATGAAGTTTACGTCCATTTCATTTCATAGGCAAAAGCCTAGTTTACTGGGGATACGACAAATGAAAGGCAACCATCCCAGATCCATTAAAATTATATGTCAAAATCAAATGACCTGTTGTTTTTTCTCAAATTATGTATATTTCTTGTCATGTGTAAAAATAAATAAATTTCTAAGAAAGGTTGATAAAATTTTTGCAGGTTTTTAGGTTATGTATCATAATTATTGTCAATGCGTTTCTATCACGCATTTGTCTTTATTCAATGATAATTCGAGTACTTCTTTACAAAAAAATGGTTTTAGGTAGGCTTAGTTCATTCAAACTGAAAAATTTTGATGCAAAAGCAGTCTTTTTCAGTAAATATCGCAAAATTAGAGGTTTGGGACAAAAAACACGAGAACTTGTAGAACAAATAATATATTTGTCGTGATTTTGTACATATATTCTTAAACTTAGCCGTCAATGGTAGTTTTTCGAGTGAAAAGTTAAGGTATATTATAAAGAAATGTTTATACAAATTAAGCAGGTTTCGGAGTTTTCTGTTATGATCATTTTCAATGAAATTTTATCACGTATTTGTCTTGATTCATTGACACTTCAAGCATTTCGTAACAAAAAAATGGTTTAAGGTAGGCTTAGTTTATTCAAACTAAAAAATCTTGATGCAGAAGACTGAAATATCGCAAAATTAGAGGTTTGGGATCAAAAACACGAAAACTTGTAGAACAAATAATATTTCTGTGGGGATTTTGTACATATATTCTTAAAAGTAGCCGTCAATGGTAATTTTTCGAGTGAAAAGTATGAAGTTTACGTCCATTTCTAAGAAATGTTCATACAAATTTAGCAGGTTTTTAGGTTATGCATCATAATTATTGTCAATGCGTTTCTATCACGTATTTGTCTTTATTCAATGATAATTCGAGCACTTCTTTACAAAAAAATGGTTTTAGGTAGGCTTAGTTCATTCAAACTGAAAAATGTTGATGGAAAGGACTGAAATATAGCAAAATTAGAAAAACACCACAACTTGTAGAACAAATAATATTTATCACGTGATTATGTACACATATTCTTAAACTTAGCCGTCAGTGGTAGTTTTTCGAGAGAAAAGCATGCAATTTACGTCTATTACAAAGAAATGTTCATACAATTTTAGCAGGTTTTGAGGTTTTTTATAATCATCATTTTCAATGAAATTCTATCACGTATTTGTTTAGATTCATTGAAAGTTCTAGCATTTCTTAACAAAAAAATGGTTTTCGGGTGGCTTGGTTTATTCAAACTGAAAAATCTTGAAGCAAAAGACCGAAATATCGCAAAATTTGAGGTTTGGGACCAAAAACCCGAGAACTTGTAGAACAAATAATATTTCTGTCGTGATTTTGTATATATATTCTTTAACGTGGCCGTCAATGGTAGTTTTTCGAGTGTCATAGTATTCGAGGGTTATGTATCATAATTATTGTCAATGCGTTTCTATCACGCATTTGTCTTTATTTAACGATAATTCGAGCATTTCTCTACAAAAAATGGGTGAAGGTAGGTTTAGTTTATTCAAACTGAAAAATATTGATGCAAAAGACTGAAATATCGCAAAATTAGAGGTTTGGGACCAAAAACAGGACAACTTGTAGAATAATAATAATATTTCGGTCGTGATTTTGTACATATATTCTTAAACTTAGCCGTCAATGGTAGTTTTTCGAGTGAAAAGTATGAAGTTTACGTCCATTTCTTAGAAATGTTAATACAAATTTAGCGGGTTTTTAGGTTATGTATCATAATTATTGTCAATGCGTTTCTATCACGCATTTGTCTTTATTCAATGATAATTCGAGCATTTCTTTACAAAAAAAAATGGTTTTAGCTAGGCTTAGTTCATTCAAACTGAAAAATATTGATGCAAAGGACTGAAATATCGCAAAATTAGAGGTTTGGGACCCAAAGCACGAGAAATTGTAGAACAAAGAATACTTCTGTCGTGATTTTGTACATATATTCTTAAACTTTTTTCATCAATGGTAGTTTTTCGAGTGAAAAGAATGAAGTTTACGTCCATTTCTAAGAAATGTTGATAAAAATTTAGTAGGCTTTTAGGATATGTGTCATAACTATTGTCAATGAGTTTCTATCACGCATTTGTCTTTATTCAATGATAATTCGAGCATTTCTTTACAAAAAATGGTTTTAGCTAGGCTTAGTTCATTCAAACTGAAAAATATTGATGCAAAGGAATAAAATATTGCAAAATTAGAGGTTTGGGACCAAAAACAGGGCCGCTTGTAGAACATATAATATTTCTGTCGTGATTTTGTAAATATATTCTTAAACTTAGCCATCAATGGTAGTTTTTCGAGTGAAAAGTATGAAGTTTAGGTGTATTACGGAGAAATGTTCATACAAATTAAGCAGGTTTTGAGGTTTTCTATTATCATCATTTTCAATAAAATTATATCACGCATTTGTCTTGATTCATTGATAGTTCTAGCATTTCTTTACAAAAAAATGCTTTAAGGTAGGCTTAGTTCATTCAATCAGAAAAATATTGATGAAAAGGACTGAAATATCGCAAAATTAGAGGTTTTGGACCAAAGACACGACAACTTGTGGAACAAATAATATTTCTGTCGTGATTTCGTAGATATATTCTTAAACTTAGCCTTCAATGGTAGTTATTCGAGTGAAAAGTATGCAATTTACGTCTATTACAAAGAAATGTTCATACAATTTTAGCAGGTTTTGAGGTTTTATATTATCATCATTTTCAATGAAATTCTATCACGTATTTGTTTAGATTTGTAGCGAGATGCGTAACTTGATACGTCGTGATGATTTTGATATGTCTTGTATTTAAAATAAATACAAAACTCAGGAATGCGTATAAAAGTGAGAGTAAATAATCAATGAATGGTCGAGTGAATAATAATGTTTATTTGTCTACAAGTAGGTATTTTATAGTTGTGCGTGAATGCGCCCGCGATATATACTTTGTCTCACTCCTGCGCGTGCCCCAGTATAGCAAGTAGGATATTTATTTGCCGAAACGGCGAGACAAAGCGATGCGCTCTCCCTCTACCGTGGAATGCCACGTAAATATATTTGCGAGTACACATTGTTGACGTTTCTGGCATGTGACAATTGTAGATGTCCAGAGGTTGATTCATCGGTCCTTGAACCTGTATGTTTGACAATTATGTAGGGACGTAGGTACGCTACAGATTCATTGATAGTTCTAGCATTTCTTAATAAAAAATTGGTTTACGGGTGGCTTAGTTTATTCAAACTGAAAAATCTTGAAGCTAAAGACCGAAATATCACAAAATTAGAGGTTTGGGACCAAAAACCCGAGAACTTGTAGAACAAATAATATTTCTGTCGTGATTTTGTCCATATATTCTTAAACGTGGCCGTCAATGGTAGTTTTTCGAGTGAAAAGTATGAAGTTTACGCCCATTTCTAAGAAATGTTCATACAAATTTAGCAGGTTTTTTAGGATATGTATCATAATTATTGTCAATGCGTTTCTATCACCAATTTGTCTTTATTCAATGATAATTCGAGTTTTTCTTGGTTTTAGGTAGGCTTTGTTCATTCAATCTGAAAAATATTGATGAAAAGGACTGAAATATCGCAAAACTAGAGGTTAGGGACCAAAGACACGATAACTTGTAGAACAAATAATATTGCTCTTGTGATTTTGTACATATACTCTTAAACTTAGCCGTCAATGGTAGTTTTTCGAGTGAAAAGTATGAAGTTTACGTCTATGACAAAGAAATTTCCATACAAATTTAGCACGTTTTGAGGTTTTCTATCATCATCATTTTCAATGAGTTTCTATCACGTATTTGTCTTGATTCATTGAAAGTTCTAGCATTTCTTTATAAAAAAAATGGTTTAAGGTAGGCTTAGTTCATTAGAACTGAAAAATCTTGATGCAAAAGACTGAAATATCGCAAAATTAGAGGTTTGGGACCAAAAACACGACAACTTGTAGAACAAATAATATTTTTGTTGTGATTTTGTACATATATTCTTAAATTAGCCGTCAATGGTAGTTTTTTGAGTAAAAAGTATGAAGTTTACGTCTATTACCAAGAAATGTCCATACAAATTTAGCAGGTTTTGAGGTTTTCTATTATCATCATTTTCAATGAGTTTCCATCACGTATTTGTCTTGATTCGTTTATAGTTCTAGCATTTCTTTAAAAAAAAATGGTTTTAGGTAGGCTTAGTTCATTCAAACTTAAAAATATTGATGCAAAAAACTGAAATATCGCAAAATTAGAGGTTTGGGACTAAAAACCCGAGAACTTGTAGAACAAATAATATTTCTGTCGTGATTTTGTACATATATTCTTAAGTGTAGTCGTCAATGGTAGTTTTTCGAGTGAAAAGTATGAAGTTTACGTCCATTTCTAAGAAATGTTGATACAAATTTTGCAGGTTTTTAGGTTATGTATCATTATTATAGTCAATGCGTTTCTATCACGCATTTGTCTTTATTCAGTGAGAATTCTAGCATTTTTTTACAAAAAAATGGTTTGAGCTAGGCTTAGTTCATTCAAACTGAAAAATATTGATGCAAAGGAATGAAATATTGCAAAATTAGAGGTTTGGGACCCAAAGCACGAGAAATTGTAGAACAAATAATATTTCTGTCGTGATTTTGTACATATATTCTTAAACTTTTTTCATCAATGGTAGTTTTTCGAGTGAAAAGTATAAAGTTTACGTCCATTTCTAAGAAATGTTGATAAAAATTTAGTAGGCTTTTAGGATTTGTGTCATAATTATTGTCAATGAGTTTCTATCACGCATTTGTCTTTATTCAATGATAATTCGAGCATTTCTTTACAAAAAATGGATTTAGCTAGGCTTAGTTCATTCAAACTGAAAAATATTGATGCAAAGGAATGAAATATTGCAAAATTAGAGGTTTGGGACCAAAAACAGGGCAGCTTGTAGAACATATAATATTTCTGTCGTGATTTTGTACATATATTCTTAAACTTAGCCGTCAATGGTAGTCTTTCGAGTGAAAAGTATGAAGTGTAGGTGTATTACGGAGAAATGTTCATACAAATTAAGCAGGTTTTGAGGTTTTCTATTATCATCGTTTTCAATAAAATTATATCACGCATTTGTCTTGATTCATTGATAGTTCTAGCATTTCTTTACAAAAAAATGGTTTAAGGTAGGCTTAGTTCATTCAATCTGAAAAATATTGATGAAAAGGACTGAAATATCGCAAAATTAGAGGTTTTGGACCAAAGACACGACAACTTGTGGAACAAATAATATTTCTGTCGTGATTTCGTAGATATATTCTTAAACTTAGCCTTCAATGGTAGTTATTCGAGTGAAAAGTATGCAATTTACGTCTATTACAAAGAAATGTTCATACAATTTTAGCAAGTTTTGAGGTTTTTTATTATCATCATTTTCAATGAAATTCTATCACGTATTTGTTTAGATTTGTAGCGATATGCTTAACGTGATACGTCGTGATGATTTTGATATGTCTTGTATTTAAAATAAATACAAAACTCAGGAATGCGTATAAAAGTGAGAGTAAATAATCAATGAATGGTCGAGTGAATAATAATGTTTATTTGTCTACAAGTAGGTATTTTATAGTTGTGCGTGAATGCGCCCGCGATATATACTTTGTCTCACTCCTGCGCGTGCCCCAGTATAGCGGGTAGGATATTTATTTGCCAAAACGGCGAGACAAAGCGATGCGCTCTCCCTCTACCGTGGAATGCCACGTAAATATATTTGCGAGTACACATTGTTGACGTTTCTGGCATGTGACAATTGTAGATGTCCAGAGGTTGATTCATCGGTCCTTGAACCTGTATGTTTGACAACTTATGTAGGGACGTAGGTACGCTACAGATTCATTGATAGTTCTAGCATTTCTTAACAAAAAATTGGTTTACGGGTGGCTTAGTTTATTCAAACTGAAAAATCTTGAAGCTAAAGACCGAAATATCACAAAATTAGAGGTTTGGGGCCAAAAACCCGAGAACTTGTAGAACAAATAATATTTCTGTCGTGATTTTGTACATATATTCTTAAACGTGGCCGTCAATGGTAGTTTTTCGAGTGAAAAGTATGAAGTTTACGCCCATTTCTAAGAAATGTTCATACAAATTTAGCAGGTTTTTTAGGATATGTATCATAATTATTGTCAATGCGTTTCTATCACCAATTTGTCTTTATTCAATGATAATTCGAGTTTTTCTTGGTTTAAGGTAGGCTTTGTTCATTCAATCTGAAAAATATTGATGAAAAGGACTGAAATATCGCAAAACTAGAGGTTAGGGACCAAAGACACGATAATTTGTAGAACAAATAATATTGCTCTTGTGATTTTGTACATATACTCTTAAACTTAGCCGTCAATGGTAGTTTTTCGAGTGAAAAGTATGAAGTTTACGTCTATGACAAAGAAATTTCCATACAAATTTAGCACGTTTTGAGGTTTTCTATCATCATCATTTTCAATGAGTTTCTATCACGTATTTGTCTTGATTCATTAAAAGTTCTAGCATTTCTTTATAAAAAAAATGGTTTAAGGTAGGCTTAGTTCATTAGAACTGAAAAATCTTGATGCAAAAGACTGAAATATCGCAAAATTAGAGGTTTGGGACCAAAAACACGACAACTTGTAGAACAAATAATATTTTTGTTGTGATTTTGTACATATATTCTTAAATTAGCCGTCAATGGTAGTTTTTTGAGTAAAAAGTATGAAGTTTACGTCTATTACCAAGAAATGTCCATACAAATTTAGCAGGTTTTGAGGTTTTCTATTATCATCATTTTCAATGAGTTTCCATCACGTATTTGTCTTGATTCGTTTATAGTTCTAGCATTTCTTTAAAAAAAATGGTTTTAGGTAGGCTTAGTTCATTCAAACTTAAAAATATTGATGCAAAAAACTGAAATATCGCAAAATTAGAGGTTTGGGACTAAAAACCCGAGAACTTGTAGAACAAATAATATTTCTGTCGTGATTTTGTACATATATTCTTAAGTGTAGTCGTCAATGGTAGTTTTTCGAGTGAAAAGTATGAAGTTTACGTCCATTTCTAAGAAATGTTGATACAAATTTTGCAGGTTTTTAGGTTATGTATCATAATTATAGTCAATGCGTTTCTATCACGCATTTGTCTTTATTCAGTGAGAATTCTAGCATTTCTTTACAAAAAAATGGTTTGAGCTAGGCTTAGTTCATTCAAACTGAAAAATATTGATGCAAAGGAATGAAATATTGCAAAATTAGAGGTTTGGGACCCAAAGCACGAGAAATTGTAGAACAAATAATATTTCTGTCGTGATTTTGTACATATATTCTTAAACTTTTTTCATCAATGGTAGTTTTTCGAGTGAAAAGTATAAAGTTTACGTCCATTTCTAAGAAATATTGATAAAAATTTAGTAGGCTTTTAGGATTTGTGTCATAATTATTGTGTCAATGAGTTTCTATCACGCATTTGTCTTTATTCAATGATAATTCGAGCATTTCTTTATAAAAAAATGGTTTTAGCTAGGTTTAGTTCATTCAAACTGAAAAATATTGATGCAAAGGAATGAAATATTGCAAAATTAGAGGTTTGGGACCAAAAACAGGGCAGCTTGTAGAACATATAATATTTCTGTCGTGATTTTGTACATATATTCTTAAACTTAGCCGTCAATGGTAGTTTTTCGAGTGAAAAGTATGAAGTTTAGGTGTATTACGGAGAAATGTTCATACAAATTAAGCAGGTTTTGAGGTTTTCTATTATCATCATTTTCAATAAAATTATATCACGCATTTGTCTTGATTTATTGATAGTTCTTGCATTTATTTACAAAAAAATGGTTTAAGGTAGGCTTAGTTCATTCAATCTGAAAAATATTGATGAAAAGGACTGAAATATCGCAAAATTAGAGGTTTTGGACCAAAGACACGACAACTTGTGGAACAAATAATATTTCTGTCGTGATTTTGTAGATATATTCTTAAACTTAGCCTTCAATGGTAGTTATTCGAGTGAAAAGTATGCAATTTACGTCTATTACAAAGAAATGTTCATACAATTTTAGCAAGTTTTGAGGTTTTTTATTATCATCATTTTCAATGAAATTCTATCACGTATTTGTTTAGATTTGTAGCGAGATGCTTAACTTGATACGTCGTGATGATTTTGATATGTCTTGTATTTAAAATAAATACAAAACTCAGGAATGCGTATAAAAGTGAGAGTAAATAATCAATGAATGGTCGAGTGAATAATAATGTTCGTACAATTTTTGCAGGTGATGAGGTTTTTTATTATCATCATTTTCAATGAAATTCTATCACGTATTTGTTTATATTCATTGATAGTTCTAGCATTTCTTAACAAAAAATTGGTTTACGGGTGGCTTAGTTTATTCAAACTGAAAAATCTTGAAGCTAAAGACCGAAATATCGCAAAATTAGAGGTTTGGGACTAAAAACCCGAGAACTTGTAGAACAAATATTATTTCTGTCGTGATTTTGTACATATATTCTTAAACGTGGCCGTCAATGGTAGTTTTTCGAGTGAAAAGTATGAAGTTTACGCCCATTTCTAAGAAATGTTCATACAAATTTAGCAGGTTTTTTAGGATATGTATCATAATTATTGCCAATGCGTTTCTATCACCAATTTGTCTTTATTCAATGATAATTCGAGTTTTTCTTGGTTTTAGGTAGGCTTTGTTCATTCAATCTGAAAAATATTGATGAAAAGGACTGAAATATCGCCAAATTAGAGGTTTGGGACCAAAGACACGATAACTTGTAGAACAAATAATATTGCTCTTGTGATTTTGTACATATATTCTTAAACTTAGCCGTCAATGGTAGTTTTTCGAGTGAAAAGTCTGCAATTTACGTCTATTACAAAGAAATGATCATACACTTTTAGCAGGTTTTGAGGTTTTTTAGTCTATCACGTATTTGTTAAGATTCATTGATAGTTCGAGCATTTCTTAACAAAAAATTAGTTTACGGGTGGCTTAGTTTATTCAAACCGAAAAATCTTGAAGCTAAAGACCGAAATATCGCAAAATTAGAGGTTTGGGACCAAAAACCCGAGAACTTGTAGAACAAATAATATTTCTGTCGTGATTTTGTACATATATTCTTAAACGTGGCCGTCAATGGTAGTTTTTCGAGTGAAAAGTATGAAGGTTACGCCCATTTCTAAGAGATGTTCATACAAATTTAGCAGGTTTTTTAGGATATGTATCATAATTATTGTCAATGAGTTTCTCTCACCAATTTGTCTTTATTCAATGATTATTCGAGTTTTTCTTGGTTTTAGGTAGGCTTTGTTCATTCAATCTGAAAAATATTGATGAAAAGGACTGAAATATCGCAAAATTAGAGGTTTGGGACCAAAGACACGATAACTTGTAGAACAAATAATATTGCTCTTGTGATTTTGTACATATACTCTTAAACTTAGCCGTCAATGGTAGTTTTTCGAGTGAAAAGTATGAAGTTTACGCCCATTTCTAAGAAATGTTCATACAAATTTAGCAGGTTTTTTAGGATATGTATCATAATTATTGTCAATGCGTTTCTATCACCAATTTGTCTTTATTCAATGATAATTCGAGTTTTTCTTGGTTTTAAGTAGGCTTTATTCATTCAATCTGAAAAATATTGATGAAAAGGACTGAAATATCACAAAATTAGAGGTTTGGGACCAAAGACACGATAACTTGTAGAACAAATAATATTGCTCTTGTGATTTTTTACAAATATTCTTAAACTTAGCCGAAAAGTATGAAGTTTACGTCTATTACAAAGAAATTTCCATACAAATTTAGCAGGTTTTGAGGTTTTCTATCATCATCATTTTCAATGAGTTTCTATCACGTATTTGTCTTGATTCATTGAAAGTTCTAGCATTTCTTTATGAAAAAAATGGTTTTAGGTAGGCTTAGTTCATTAGAACTGAAAAATCTTGATGCGAAAGACTGAAATATCGCAAAATTAGAGGTTTGGGACCAAAAACACGATAATTTGTAGAACAAATAATATTTTTGTTGTGATTTTGTACATATATTCTTAAATTAGCCGTCAATGGTAGTTTTTCGAGGAAAAAGTATGAAGTTTACGTCTATTACCAAGAAATGTCCATACAAATTTAGCAGGTTTTGAGGTTTTCTATTATCATCATTTTCAATGAGTTTCCATCACGTATTTGTCTTGATTCATTTATAGTTCTAGCATTTCTTAAAAAAAAATGGTTTTAGGTAGGCTTAGTTCATTCAAACTTAAAAATATTGATGCAAAAAACTGAAATATCGCAAAATTAGAGGTTTGGGACAAAAACACGAGAACTTGTAGAAAAAATAATATTTCTGTCGTGATTTTGTACATATATTCTTAAGTGTAGTCGTCAATGGTAGTTTTTCGAGTGAAAAGTATGAAGTTTACGTCCATTTCTAAGAAATGTTGATACAAATTTTGCAGGTTTTTAGGTTATGTATCATAATTATAGTCAATGCGTTTCTATCACGCATTTGTCTTTATTCAGTGAGAATTCTAGCATTTCTTTACAAAAAAATGGTTTGAGCTAGGCTTAGTTCATTCAAACTGAAAAATATTGATGCAAAGGAATGAAATATTGCAAAATTAGAGGTTTGGGACCCAAAGCACGAGAAATTGTAGAAAAAATAATATTTCTGTCGTGATTTTGTACCTATATTCTTAAACTTTTTTCATCAATGGTAGTTTTTCGAGTGAAAAGTATAAAGTTTACGTCCATTTCTAAGAAATGTTGATAAAAATTTAGTAGGCTTTTAGGATTGGTGTCATAATTATTGTGTCAATGAGTTTCTATCACGCATTTGTCTTTATTCAATGATAATTCGAGCATTTCTTTATAAAAAAATGGTTTTAGCTAGGTTTAGTTCATTCAAACTGAAAAATATTGATGCAAAGGAATGAAATATTGCAAAATTAGAGGTTTGGGACCAAAAACAGAGCAGCTTGTAGAACATATAATATTTCTGTCGTGATTTTGTACATATATTCTTAAACTTAGCCGTCAATGGTAGTTTTTCGAGTGAAAAGTATGAAGTTTAGGTGTATTACGGAGAAATGTTCATACAAATTAAGCAGGTTTTGAGGTTTTCTATTATCATCATTTTCAATAAAATTATATCACGCATTTGTCTTGATTCATTGATAGTTCTAGCATTAATTTACAAAAAAATGGTTTAAGGTAGGCTTAGTTCATTCAATCTGAAAAATATTGATGAAAAGGACTGAAATATCGCAAAATTAGAGGTTTTGGACCAAAGACACGACAACTTGTGGAACAAATAATATTTCTGTCGTGATTTTGTAGATATATTCTTAAACTTAGCCTTCAATGGTAGTTATTCGAGTGAAAAGTATGCAATTTACGTCTATTACAAAGAAATGTTCATACAATTTTAGCAAGTTTTGAGGTTTTTTATTATCATCATTTTCAATGAAATTCTATCACGTATTTGTTTAGATTTGTAGCGAGATGCTTAACTTGATACGTCGTGATGATTTTGATATGTCTTGTATTTAAAATAAATACAAAACTCAGGAATGCGTATAAAAGTGAGAGTAAATAATCAATGAATGGTCGAGTGAATAATAATGTTCGTACAATTTTTGCAGGTTTTGAGGTTTTTTATTATCATCATTTTCAATGAAATTCTATCACGTATTTGTTTATATTCATTGATAGTTCTAGCATTTCTTAACAAAAAATTGTTTACGGGTGGCTTAGTTTATTCAAACTGAAAAATCTTGAAGCTAAAGACCGAAATATCGCAAAATTAGAGGTTTGGGACTAAAAACCCGAGAACTTGTAGAACAAATAATATTTCTGTCGTGATTTTGTACATATATTCTTAAACGTGGCCGTCAATGGTAGTTTTTTCGAGTGAAAAGTATGAAGTTTACGCCCATTTCTAAGAAATGTTCATACAAATTTAGCAGGTTTTTTAGGATATGTATCATAATTATTGCCAATGCGTTTCTATCACCAATTTGTCTTTATTCAATGATAATTCGAGTTTTTCTTGGTTTTAGGTAGGCTTTGTTCATTCAATCTGAAAAATATTGATGAAAAGGACTGAAATATCGCAAAATTAGAGGTTTGGGACCAAAGACACGATAACTTGTAGAACAAATAATATTGCTCTTGTGATTTTGTACATATATTCTTAAACTTAGCCGTCAATGGTAGTTTTTCGAGTGAAAAGTCTGCAATTTACGTCTATTACAAAGAAATGTTCATCCACTTTTAGCAGGTTTTGAGGTTTTTTAGTATCATCATTTGCAATGAAATTCTATCACGTATTTGTTTAGATTCATTGATAGTTCGAGCATTTCTTAACAAAAAATTAGTTTACGGGTGGCTTAGTTTATTCAAACCGAAAAATCTTGAAGCTAAAGACCGAAATATCGCAAAATTAGAGGTTTGGGACCAAAAACCCGAGAACTTGTAGAACAAATAATATTTCTGTCGTGATTTTGTACATATATTCTTAAACGTGGCCGTCAATGGTAGTTTTTCGATTGAAAAGTATGAAGGTTACGCCCATTTCTAAGAGATGTTCATACAAATTTAGCAGGTTTTTTAGGATATGTATCATAATTATTGTCAATGCGTTTCTATCACCAATTTGTCTTTATTCAATGATAATTCGAGTTTTTTTTGGTTTTAAGTAGGCTTTATTCATTCAATCTGAAAAATATTGATGAAAAGGACTGAATTATCGCAAAATTAGAGGTTTGGGACCAAAGACACGATAACTTGTAGAACAAATAATATTGCTCTTGTGATTTTTTACATATATTCTTAAACTTAGCCGAAAAGTATGAAGTTTACGTCTATTACAAAGAAATTTCCATACAAATTTAGCACGTTTTGAGGTTTTCTATCATCATCATTTTCAATGAGTTTCTATCACGTATTTGTCTTGATTCATTGAAAGTTCTAGCATTTCTTTATAAAAAAAATGGTTTTAGGTAGGCTTAGTTCATTAGAACTGAAAAATCTTGATGCGAAAGACTGAAATATCGCAAAATTAGAGGTTTGGGACCAAAAACACGACAATTTGTAGAACAAATAATATTTTTGTTGTGATTTTGTACATATATTCTTAAATTAGCCGTCAATGGTAGTTTTTCGAGGAAAAAGTATGAAGTTTACGTCTATTACCAAGAAATGTCCATACAAATTTAGCAGGTTTTGAGGTTTTCTATTATCATCATTTTCAATGAGTTTCCATCACGTATTTGTCTTGATTCATTTATAGTTCTAGCATTTCTTTAAAAAAAATGGTTTTAGGTAGGCTTAGTTCATTCAAACTTAAAAATATTGATGCAAAAAACTGAAATATCGCAAAATTAGAGGTTTGGGACCAAAAACAGGGCAGCTTGTAGAACATATAATTTTTCTGTCGTGATTTTGTACATATATTCTTAAACTTAGCCGTCAATGGTTGTTTTTCGAGTGAAAAGTATGAAGTTTACGTCCATTTCTAAGAAATGTTGATACAAATTTTGCAGGTTTTTAGGTTATGTATCATAATTATAGTCAATGCGTTTCTATCACGCATTTGTCTTTATTCAGTGAGAATTCTAGCATTTCTTTACAAAAAAATGGTTTTGAGCTAGGCTTAGTTCATTCAAACTGAAAAATATTGATGCAAAGGAATGAAATATTGCAAAATTAGAGGTTTGGGACCCAAAGCACGAGAAATTGTAGAACAAATAATATTTCTGTCGTGATTTTGTAGATATTTTCTTAAACTTAGCCTTCAATGGTAGTTTTTCGAGTGAAAAGTATGCAATTTACGTCTATTACAAAGAAATGTTCATACAATTTTAGCAGGTTTTGAGGTTTTTTATTATCATCATTTTCAATGAAATTCTATCACGTATTTGTTTAGATTCATTGATAGTTCTAGCATTTCTTAACAAAAAATTGGTTTACGGGTGGCTTAGTTTATTCAAACTGAAAAATCTTGAAGCTAAAGACCGAAATATCGCAAAATTAGAGGTTTGGGACCAAAAACCCGAGAACTGGTAGAACAAATAATATTTCTGTCGTGATTTTGTACATATATTCTTAAACGTGGCCGTCAATGGTAGTTTTTCGAGGGAATAGTATGAAGTTTACGCCCATTTCTAAGAAATGTTCATACAAATTAAGCAGGTTTTTTAGGATATGTATCATAATTATTGTCAATGCGTTTCTATCACCAATTTGTCTTTATTCAATGATAATTCGAGTTTTTCTTGGTTTTAGGTAGGCTTTGTTCATTCAATCTGAAAAATATTGATGAAAAGGACTGAAATATCGCAAAATTAGAGGTATGGGACCAAAGACATGATAACTTGTAGAACAAATAATATTGCTCTTGTGATTTTGTACAGACATTCTTAAACTTAGCCGTCAATGGTAGTTTTTCGAGTGAAAAGTATGCAATTTACGTCTATTACAAAGAAATGTTCATACAATTTTAGCAGGTTTTGAGGTTTTTTATTATCATCATTTTCAATGAAATTCTATCACGTATTTGTTTAGATTCATTGATAGTTCTAGCATTTCTTAACAAAAAATTGGTTTACGGGTGGCTTAGTTTATTCAAACTGAAAAATCTTGAAGCTAAAGACCGAAATATCGCAAAATTAGAGGTTTGGGACCAAAAACCCGAGAACTGGTAGAACAAATAATATTTCTGTCGTGATTTTGTACATATATTCTTAAACGTTGCCGTCAATGGTAGTTTTTCGAGTGAATAGTATGAAGTTTACGCCCATTTCTAAGAAATGTTCATACAAATTAAGCAGGTTTTTTAGGATATGTATCATAATTATTGTCAATGCGTTTCTATCACCAATTTGTCTTTATTCAATGATAATTCGAGTTTTTCTTGGTTTTAGGTAGGCTTTGTTCATTCAATCTGAAAAATATTGATGAAAAGGACTGAAATATCGCAAAATTAGAGGTATGGGACCAAAGACATGATAACTTGTAGAACAAATAATATTGCTCTTGTGATTTTGTACAGACATTCTTAAACTTAGCCGTCAATGGTAGTTTTTCGAGTGAAAAGTATGAAGTTTACGTCTATTACAAAGAAATTTCCATACAAATTTAGCACGTTTTGAGGTTTTCTATCATCATCATTTTCAATGAGTTTCTATCACGTATTTGTCTTGATTCATTGAAAGTTCTAGCATTTCTTTATAAAAAAAATGGTTTTAGGTAGGCCTAGTTCATTAGAACTGAAAAATCTTGATGCGAAAGACTGAAATATCGCAAAATTAGAGGTTTGGGACCAAAAACACGACAATTTGTAGAACAAATAATATTTTTGTTGTGATTTTGTACATATATTCTTAAATTAGCCGTCAATGGTAGTTTTTCGAGGAAAAAGTATGAAGTTTACGTCTATTACCAAGAAATGTCCATACAAATTTAGCAGGTTTTGAGGTTTTCTATTATCATCATTTTCAATGAGTTTCCATCACGTATTTGTCTTGATTCATTTATAGTTCTAGCATTTCTTTAAAAAAAATGGTTTTAGGTAGGCTTAGTTCATTCAAACTTAAAAATATTGATGCAAAAAACTGAAATATCGCAAAATTAGAGGTTTGGGACCAAAAAACAGGGCAGCTTGTAGAACATATAATTTTTCTGTCGTGATTTTGTACATATATTCTTAAGTGTAGTCGTCAATGGTAGTTTTTCGAGTGAAAAGTATGAAGTTTACGTCCATTTCTAAGAAATGTTGATACAAATTTTGCAGGTTTTTAGGTTATGTATCATAATTATAGTCAATGCGTTTCTATCACGCATTTGTCTTTATTCAGTGAGAATTCTAGCATTTCTTTACAAAAAAATGGTTTGAGCTAGGCTTAGTTCATTCAAACTGAAAAATATTGATGCAAAGGAATGAAATATTGCAAAATTAGAGGTTTGGGACCCAAAGCACGAGAAATTGTAGAACAAATAATATTTCTGTCGTGATTTTGTAGATATTTTCTTAAACTTAGCCTTCAATGGTAGTTTTTCGAGTGAAAAGTATGCAATTTACGTCTATTACAAAGAAATGTTCATACAATTTTAGCAGGTTTTGAGGTTTTTTATTATCATCATTTTCAATGAAATTCTATCACGTATTTGTTTAGATTCATTGATAGTTCTAGCATTTCTTAACAAAAAATTGGTTTACGGGTGGCTTAGTTTATTCAAACTGAAAAATCTTGAAGCTAAAGACCGAAATATCGCAAAATTAGAGGTTTGGGACCAAAAACCCGAGAACTGGTAGAACAAATAATATTTCTGTCGTGATTTTGTACATATATCTTAAACGTGGCCGTCAATGGTAGTTTTTCGAGTGAATAGTATGAAGTTTACGCCCATTTCTAAGAAATGTTCATACAAATTAAGCAGGTTTTTTAGGATATGTATCATAATTATTGTCAATGCGTTTCTATCACCAATTTGTCTTTATTCAATGATAATTCGAGTTTTTCTTGGTTTTAGGTAGGCTTTGTTCATTCAATCTGAAAAAATATTGATGAAAAGGACTGAAATATCGCAAAATTAGAGGTATGGGACCAAAGACATGATAACTTGTAGAACAAATAATATTGCTCTTGTGATTTTGTACAGACATTCTTAAACTTAGCCGTCAATGGTAGTTTTTCGAGTGAAAAGTATGAAGTTTACGTCTATTACAAAGAAATGTTCATACAATTTTAGCAGGTTTTGAGGTTTTTTATTATCATCATTTTCAATGAAATTCTATCACGTATTTGTTTAGATTCATTGATAGTTCTAGCATTTCTTAACAAAAAATTGGTTTACGGGTGGCTTAGTTTATTCAAACTGAAAAATCTTGAGCTAAAGACCGAAATATCGCAAAATTAGAGGTTTGGGACCAAAAACCCGAGAACTGGTAGAACAAATAATATTTCTGTCGTGATTTTGTACATATATTCTTAAACGTTGCCGTCAATGGTAGTTTTCGAGTGGAATAGTATGAAGTTTACGCCCATTTCTAAGAAATGTTCATACAAAATTAAGCAGGTTTTTTAGGATATGTATCATAATTATTGTCAATGCGTTTTCTATCACCAATTTGTCTTTATTCAATGATAATTCGAGTTTTTCTTGGTTTTAGGTAGGCTTTGTTCATTCAATCTGAAAAATATTGATGAAAAGGACTGAAATATCGCAAAATTAGAGGTATGGGACCAAAGACATGATAACTTGTAGAACAAATAATATTGCTCTTGTGATTTTGTACAGACATTCTTAAACTTAGCCGTCAATGGTAGTTTTTCGAGTGAAAAAGTATGAAGTTTACGTCTATTACAAAGAAATTTCCATACAAATTTAGCACGTTTTGAGGTTTTCTATCATCATCATTTTCAATGAGTTTCTATCACGTATTTGTCTTGATTCATTGAAAGTTCTAGCATTTCTTTATAAAAAAAATGGTTTTAGGTAGGCTTAGTTCATTAGAACTGAAAAATCTTGATGCGAAAGACTGAAATATCGCAAAATTAGAGGTTTGGGACCAAAAACACGACAATTTGTAGAACAAATAATATTTTTGTTGTGATTTTGTACATATATTCTTAAATTAGCCGTCAATGGTAGTTTTTCGAGGAAAAAGTATGAAGTTTACGTCTATTACCAAGAAATGTCCATACAAATTTAGCAGGTTTTGAGGTTTTCTATTATCATCATTTTCAATGAGTTTCCATCACGTATTTGTCTTGATTCATTTATAGTTCTAGCATTTCTTTAAAAAAAATGGTTTTAGGTAGGCTTAGTTCATTCAAACTTTAAAATATTGATGCAAAAAACTGAAATATCGCAAAATTAGAGGTTTGGGACCAAAAACAGGGCAGCTTGTAGAACATATAATTTTTCTGTCGTGATTTTGTACATATATTCTTAAACTTAGCCGTCAATGGTAGTTTTTCGAGTGAAAAGTACGAAGTTTACGTCCATTTCTAAGAAATGTTGATACAAATTTTGCAGGTTTTTTAGGTTATGTATCATAATTATAGTCAATGCGTTTCTATCACGCATTTGTCTTTATTCAGTGAGAATTCTAGCATTTCTTTACAAAAAAATGGTTTTGAGCTAGGCTTAGTTCATTCAAACTGAAAAATATTGATGCAAAGGAATGAAATATTGCAAAATTAGAGGTTTGGGACCCAAAGCACGAGAAATTGTAGAACAAATAATATTTCTGTCGTGATTTTGTAGATATTTTCTTAAACTTAGCCTTCAATGGTAGTTTTTCGAGTGAAAAGTATGCAATTTACGTCTATTACAAAGAAATGTTCATACAATTTTAGCAGGTTTTGAGGTTTTTTATTATCATCATTTTCAATGAAATTCTATCACGTATTTGTTTAGATTCATTGATAGTTCTAGCATTTCTTAACAAAAAATTGGTTTACGGGTGGCTTAGTTTATTCAAACTGAAAATCTTGAAGCTAAAGACCGAAATATCGCAAAATTAGAGGTTTGGGACCAAAAACCCGAGAACTAGTAGAACAAATAATATTTCTGTCGTGATTTTGTACATATATTCTTAAACGTGGCCGTCAATGGTAGTTTTTCGATTGAAAAGTATGAAGGTTACGCCCATTTCTAAGAGATGTTCATACAAATTTAGCAGGTTTTTTAGGATATGTATCATAATTATTGTCAATGCGTTTCTATCACCAATTTGTCTTTATTCAATGATAATTCGAGTTTTTTTTGGTTTTAAGTAGGCTTTATTCATTCAATCTGAAAAATATTGATGAAAAGGACTGAATTATCGCAAAATTAGAGGTTTGGGA